>OU015438.1:1200000-1520632 GCA_907164795.1 Hemaris fuciformis
TAAAACCGCAAAATAAAAATATGTGAATGATAAGCAAGTCATACTTGTTATGTGCCCCCGGGGCCATGATACAACCAGTGTCAGGGGGCCAAATTAAAATTATTGAAAATATTTTGATAAACAACCTAAAACAATTGAAAAAATGTAAAAAAATAATATTTACCTTATATATCTCGTAGAAGACAGTGTCACGAACACAATATTCAAAACAACAGCAAAAACTATATTTTTTTTTATAAATTATGGAATGAAACTCACAGTCGAAAAATAAGTTTGTCGGGTACGAGTTTCGACTTGTTCAAATGACGAACGAACGTAACCGCCCCAAGCAGATTTGTAGGGTAATAAATCAATAGTATACGGAAATGGTCCCGTTGCACCAAAATAATATAAGACGGCGTTATGCGAACTAACTATTATTCAAGGGGGTCAATATACCTGCGGGGGTCACATTACCACCTTCTCCTATAATTATTCATTTTGTTTACTTCGCTCACCTCTTTGTTCATTGTGTTGCTTTGTATAAAATGCATTTTACCAAATTAAAAAAACAATCGTATTTTTTATGATGTTAAATTGGTAATGTTATTAAGTTACTTGATAGAAAATGACTATCATAATATAATTGCGTTTTATTTACTCACTTAATCCCAATGGCTTCATTTAGTGCTTTGGTCCTTCTTTTTTGTTGTTTTTACTGATGGTGCCATATTCTTATTTTCCTGGATGCCGGTGTATTGTGTCGACTATTTTATAAATAATCGCTTATTGTTAGTCGATACTTTTTAAAACGCTTTTTCATCTAAAATCTGTAATTTATATCTACTAATTATAAAGCTGAAGAGTTCGTGTGTTTGCTTGAACGCGCTAATCTCAGGAACGAGTGGTGAGATTTGAAAAATTATTTCAGTGTTGATAGCCCATTTATTGAGGAAAACTAAGTTATAAATATATCATCACGCTACGATCAATAGAGCGGAGAAGCATTGAATAATAAAGCAAAAATGGGTGCAAAATACTCTTTGAAGTCTAAAATTTCGTAAATGGAGTTGCGGGCAATGTTAGTATATTCCCTTTCCCCTACAACGTTCTTAGTTCTACATCGTACTGCCACACAGCCGTGAATGTGACTAGTACAGTAAATTTCTACTGCAGACTAGAGTGATACTGTAATAAACGGGTGTGCGGTCTTTACCTACTAATTGAACAAAAAACAGCACTAAGAATATCGAAGAGTCAAGCAAAGGAATCCAGGTGAGTGTGCAGGAGGGATATGAGGGATTAGGCCTTAGTCCACCACGCTGGCCTTAAGCGGGTTATGAATTGTTATTAATAAAAAAATGCACGCTTTTTTGTTGTGATAGGTATTTACGGGCACATTCACGCCTGCACCTCCGAAAGGACACGCAGAGCTTTTTTTTACCCAGCAGTATTTTAAATTACAGGTAGGTTAGCTCATTTGTCCATTTCAGGCAGATTTTCAGGTTCTGAGATGCTATTGTTTTTTTAAAATAGTAAAACCAAATAATAGATACTTTCCGCGACACGTTAATCGTAATCACAACGTCTCACTTTTGCTACCAACGAAGCTGTCAACAATAATATAAAACTACAATGTTACATCTTTTTTGTCTTAGAAAAATAAAATTCATATATTTACAATGGCATAGACAAGTGACGTTTCATGTTAAGCGCAGTGCAGTTAGTACTTCTACTGGTAAGAAACGATTATAAACATTCCTCCTGATGCTAGCTGAATACTCTCAGACTGATCTCGGTTCGTGATATCTAGACTAAATACATAAGAACGCAAAGCGACACTGTTTTCTGTACTGTTTAGTATCATGAACGGGTTGATTTGCTTTGAAAATAAACGTAATATATCTCTCAGCCTGAATTAGATGTTGCATATCGCTATTATTGAACTTCAAAATTTAAACAAATTAAGTGTTTATATTACTCAGGTTTTATACATAGAACTAATTATGTAGAGGGAGTCCGGGAGACTTGACCCCCTTTTTACTTAAAAGCAATTAAAGTTGGATTCGTAAGTGGTAGCGACTCGATTTTTCGCAAGTAGATCACATGCCTAAATAGGTATCATTAGACATTAGTAGAATGGCAATATGATAAATATTTTGGGTGCTAAAATTTTATTTAAAAAAACTGAGAAGCGGCTCATGTCTCCCCAGCCCTTGGGAGATTTGATCAGAGGGTGAGGGAGACTTGACCATAGGCATATAAATCAGAGACAACACTAAAAAAACAACAGTTTAATTGAAATATTTTATAGAAAACATAAAAATAATTTCAACTGAGTATTACTAAGTCGGTAAAACGAACAATTCAACATCTTTCAAATGTTTTGCGGCTCAAAATCATATTTCTCCCCCACAGTTTTTAAATTTTGGAAAAATCTCCCTTTTTTTATTAAAGCTCGTTGCTCTCGATAAACCTAATTCTTATCTTAGTATTTCTCTTGAGAATCAAAATATTTTCCAGTAATTTAACCAGTTGGTTAAATTCGGCGTTTTCTTGGAATTAGATTTTCCAAAATCCACGGCCAATTTCATGGCATCATTTCGTGTCAGCCCATAATTTATTTTGCATGAAGTTAGTATGGTACTGGATGAACAGTTTCTCTTCCAAACTCTAAAGAAAATACATAGAAAATACCCAGACCAATACAAATAGACTTCTTCATGCAAACTAATGTTTGTACTGTGCGGGGTAGAACCCGCGACCCCTGGTACAGAAGCCGCGTTTACTACCACTGTACCAAACGTGTCAATTAACAATAAGTACAAATGAAACATTTCAAGAAAGCACGTTTGAATTGAAGCATAGTGCGGGAGAATAAAATCATGTCTCCTTACAACGATCCTGGTCAAGTCTCCCGCGGCCCCCTTTCACCTATTTAACCGAAGTTTTCTTGCTACTCTTACAATTGTGGTTTAAACTGCTTATCTTACGTAAAACTATATAAATCAATAAAAACAATAAGATGAAAAACCATCACTTACCTATGAAACTTTTTGAATGGTGCGAAAATCCAAAAACGTTGATTTTTTTTACTTTTCAACCACGAAATCACGTTTATTGCGAAACTGAGCTGATAAGGGCCAAAATGGCTTCGCCACTAGACGGGCCTTGTGTACAAGCATGCCAAAAGCTGTCAACAGCGCCGGTGGCGCAAAATTTAGATCGAAATATTTGAGGTGGTTCAAGTCTCCCGGACTCCCCCTACTTACAGTATAACATAAGTATCATAAGAAACTATAACTACTTTAACCTATTCATGGGTAAGTGAATTTGTTAGTTACACTTTCACACCTAAATCGCATGCTGTCATGATCGATGTCAAGAAGGTATTATTAGTACTATAATATTATAGTATCTATAATACCGCGAGAGTCGGCGCGAGCCAGTAAAAATAAGGATAACTTAAATTACATACTCGCGAAATTACTACGACACAAATGACGTACAAACCTGTTCCCGATTCCCCGGGGAATGAAGATTAATCGGAAGAAACGACTGCTGTACTTAATGCAGCAAAAAAATAATTGCCTTCGCCTTTTGAACTCCTCTTTATGACTTCCAAGGAACGCTGAGTAAAACAGGAAATGTGGCGTGCAAATTGTGCTAAAAATCGCTGGCATGCGCAATCAATTGCAGTGTTTCATATTCGGGTAGGCAATGAACGTGACCCAGTGTTTTCAGAAGTTACAGATAACCTCCCGCGAATAACATAGCAATGTTACGTCATTATGCAGATACTGCTGTTTTTACTTTTAGTTAACTGCTGGTTAGCTTCGATGTGTGACATGGACATAAAAATATTATTATAGTTATTTACTTTACTACTACATTGCTCTAGAGGCTTTTACACTATCTTGTAATATTGGGGAAATTACTAAATTTGTGTTTTTCACAGGAGTTTTGTATATAAAACGTATTCTAGTGGACAGTATAAATAAAATCTGATACCTACGTAATAAAAAAACGGTGGAATTATTCAAAGATCTGCGTTAATTGCAAAAATGCATGAGGTAAGTACACTTACAATATGCTCCATCTTCGACATTATATGTTGAAAATTATCAATCCATACTATCCATACTAATATTATAAATGCGAAAGTAACTGTCTGCCTGTCTGTCTCGCTTTCCTGCTAAAACCAACTAACCGATTATAATGAAATTTGGTACACAGGTAGTTTAGTGCCTGAGAAAGGACATAGGCAACTTTTTATTCCGGAAAAAGGGTTGAAAGGAAAGCGATGAAAGGTTTTATGGAAGTATTGTCATTTTTAAAGCTAGAAGCTTGAAACTTATTTTTTAGGCTGTTGATTAGATATAAATAAATATGACATTCAAAGTTTGTAAAAATAATAATAATAAATAGTAAAGAAGACAACTTATTTTCTTTCTGAACCCAACCCTGTAGTCTACGCGGACGGAGTCGCGGGCAAAAGCTAGCTAAGCTATAATAATAATTGGGATCTCAGCTATCGGATCGCAAATTTTTATGCCAGCAAATTTTATGTTATTTGCCTTCTATTTCTTCTTCTTTTTTTGTAAAAATCTACAGTTTTTATAGTGTTAATTGAGAAATATATTTTTTGGTGTTTGTTTTGGAATGCCAAGTTAAAGATAATTTCAAGTTATAACAGTATTTAATCGGAGGTTTGATGTTGCTTAAACAAAATGGTTCCGTTAAAGCCCTTATCTACTTTGTGCGCTAATCTATTACTTAAGTTGTTTTCTATACATCACGAAACCTGCCTCTGATATGTCATCAGAAAGATGTAAATCTCTCGCGAGACAATCCAAATACATCCTTATCACATTCTAATAAAGTCGAAGTTACCAGACCAACTATTTTAATATCTACTACTTACATAGTAAATTTATTGAACAACGTACGAATTTCTTTATGTACATTCGATAAAGCATTTAACAATTTTAAAATATCGAGAAAGAAATGTAAATGATGCAAATATTACTTTGGGTTTTCCGTATATTCATAGTTTCATACTAGCGTTTTCGGCGTCAGTCGTCCGCGTGTAGTCCGTCTGTGTGGTGTTACATCATCCTATCGTAAGTTGTTTTCATAAAAGGCCTGATAAATTCACTTACAAACGTGTTTTTAGTGTTTCTATTGTGACAATTATTATCGGAAAATAGTGTTAGCGTTCTAACCAACAGCATACGTTTTTGAAAAAATCCTGCAAAGAAAGGTAAACTTGTTGGAAAAAAATAAGAAGTGAATATTAGGTTTTATAAACCTCGTGTAAGATGCAGTAGATGCCATTACAATAAAATAATATACACATATCGGTCATTATTGTAACTAAATAAATTTTTAAAAATCCCTATTTAGTATTATTATTCCCAAAGCGATAAGCAGAGGATGTTCAGCTCTACGAACCAAGGAGCCTAGACCTAAAAACGTTATTCGAAAAAAAATTATACGTGGAATTTAATAATACTGATCGATCTGGGAATCGAACCCAGGACCGCCCATTTATGCCACTGGGCCAACAATGTATTTCGTGGTTTAATTTTCTCTAAATTCTTGTTTTGTGACACAACCTGTTGCTTTTCAGAAACCAATGTCAGCTGATCAGGTATTCCACTCCCGGTCCGAAGGTATACCCTCGGAGGGAGTAAAAGACCAGTATGCCGACGGCAAGGCAGCTCGGACGTGGAACAAATTCATCGGAGACAGCAACCAGAGAACACAGAACTACAAAGACTTCCTTATCGGTTTGCTAAAGAAGCACGGCTGTAAGTCAGTGCTGGACGCTGCTTGTGGCACTGGGTAAGTCACTCATGTAAATAATATATTCCACATACACATACATACAACAAAACCTCACGCCCATTTTTCCCGAAGGGGTAGGCAGAGGTGCATTTCTGTACCCACATTTCGCCAAGTATGTAACAGTCCCACGTAATAGGGGGCGAGCCTATTGCCGTTTTTCGGGCACATTTCCACACTCCGTGTTGCTGCTGAAAATTTTCCCGTGGAAAAACTTAAAATTATTTTGAACGACCCGGGAATCGAACCCGAGACCTCAAGATCACACGGCGCATACTTGTGTCGCGAGACCACGAGGCAGTCGATAACTTAAGCCTGAGTTTATAACCAATACTTAACTCTATCTGAGGATCTAAGTATTAGATTAAGATTACAACTCAACTATCACCATATAGGTCCAACATGGCTTGAGATAAAAATCCACAGGTGAAGATTAGGATTTTAAATTACAGCCGTTAACAAGCTTTCACGCTTTTTAACGCTGAAGGTAAAAAAACGTGAAGAAACCTGCTCATCTACATATAAATTGTCACATAATATCATCTTACAAATAAATAAAATTGGAGTGTCTGTTTGTAATGTTGATATAACCGCTTTTTGATAAATGCATATGGATGTATACACGGTACATATACCAAAATAACGTTTTTTACAATTTTTGTCTATCTGTCTGCCTGTCTGTTTGTTCCGGCTAATCTCTGAAATGGCTGGACCGATTTTAACGGGACTTTCACTGGCAGATAGCTGATGTAATAAGGAGTAACTATGTATGTATGTTTCGACATACAATTTTCGAATTGTATGAGGAAGAAATCGCTTAACCGAAGTGTTATCATGGTCTCACAAAAATTCGAGGTAAACAATACTATGTGAGATTGTCGGTGCTCTATGTTTCTGATGGTAGGATATGCGTATCCGCCTGCATTGCAACCATGCTACATAAGGATAATACCCATCAGAGTTTCAAACGCAAGTGAGCCATTTTTCGGGATCATCATCATCATCAACAAAACAACAAAGAGCAACACTAGAGTTTCTTGCCCGTTCTTCTCTAGTGATGACTGCCTTCCGAACAGGGTGGTACACCAAATTTTGAAATGACTGAATCTAAGTGATGTATTTGACATTTTATGGATTCAATAAATATAATTTCATTTCATTTCATCATCATCATCAGCCCATTTACGTCTAGAGCGGGTTGGCGGACTACACAATTAAGAAATTCCTAAAAACTTTTTAGGTGTGCAGGTTTCTTCACGATGTTTTCCTTCACCGTTAAAGTAATTCATTGTGAATACACACATAACTTCGAAAAGTCAGAGGTGTGTGGCTTGGGTTTGAAGACGCGACCGCTGAGATTCTCGACCGCGCGCCTAAACCACGAAGCCATCACTACTTACTTTACTTTCGGGATCAGTCTGTTAGTATTTGGCAGACGTATTTGTGTCGACTGGTCAGGGGTGATCATAGTCGCTTCTTGTCAACACTCATGCCATCAACATTATGGTCAAATCCCCAAGTAATGTTTCTGAACAAAGAAAAGTAAATAAGTAATAATATTTAATACTCTTTAAAGATATAATGACAATCTAAATAGAGTCCGAACACTTGTGTCATGTTTCCTCACTTATCAAAGTTATAGATAACGATGTGACCTCAACAATTTATTGACGTAATCTTATGTTCTCTCCAAAACACTGAACAACTGAGATTTAAGAATCATCGTGATTTCTTTAAATAAGTATGATACGATGTCGTAATGTTCGCTTCGGGAAGACGCACGAGAAATAAAAGTCTTTATTTTTTAAGTTAGTACAAGATACTAAGTAATTGTTCCAACATTGTCCCTGCTTGAACAAGTCTTTGTACAAAAACTCCTATATTTTCTCGTTTGTACCTTAAACATAACAGCTAAATAAAAAATATTTTATACACATAGCTCATTTCCAGTCCCCATGGTAGACTTAATTGGTAAGGTACTAGCATGTGAAAGACAAGCCGAGGGTTCGATCTCTGTATCGAGACAGTTTTTTGTATGATCTACAAATATTTGTACATACATACATACATAAACTCACGCCTGTATTCCCCGAAAGGGTAGGCAGAGGTGCATTTCTGCACCCACATTTCGCCAGGTTTTGTATCAGTCCCACGTAATAGGGGGCGAGCCTATTGCCGTTTTTCGGGCATAATTCCAGACTCCGTGCTACTACTGAGAATTTCCTAATGGAAAAACCCAATAACACTTTGCCCGACCCGGGAATCGAACCCAGGACCTCTAGATCGCACGGCACTTACTTGTGCCGCGAGACCACGAGGCAGGCACAAATATTTGTTTGTGTCTACATATTTTTTTGTAAGACAGTTTTGCAGTCTGACAGCATAGTCTTTGTGTGGTAAATTCCATTAGGAGTTCTCGAATTCGAATTCCGAGTCGGGTAACGTATTGTAGGTTTTGCATTAGGCTAAACTTAAATAAACTGAAAAATGTTCGCCGTGTATTACTTTTGATTTTAATGAAGTCAGGCGTGCGAGTGTGCATTATATGTCTGAAGATTTTTATTGCGAACCAAACTAAGGCACTTAATAACATTGCAAGTACCTACAAAAATTATGTTGATTTCAGGATAGATTCAATGATGCTGGTGGACGAAGGCTTCAAACTGGTGTCGGTGGACGCGTCAGATAAGATGTTGAAGCACGCGCTCAAAGCCAGGTGGGAGAAGAGAAAGGACCCCAAGTACGATGAATGGGGTAGGTACTATATGAAAAATTAAATTTTTATTCAGTGCTAACTTTAAGTAGAACGTCGATGCTGTTTCGCAGACTTAATATTCATTCTATCCTGAAACGCATATTATCTAAGTGGTTATTTAACAAAGGAGTTTGTCTCTGCGAGTTTTCTAATACCAGCCCGAACGTCCTGATTACGCGTACTTGAATTGGAACCGAAGACATGTCATGTTTGCATTTATTTTGAGGTCTTAAATTATGAGATATCCTGTGGCTAATAACAAATCTGTGTATCAATAAATAAATCGATTGGAGAACCTGGCAGTTTTGCTTAATAAGATCTTTGATAATTTTCTAATAAAAAGGATTGAATGGGTTCGTATATTAGAGACTAATCATGTTTTACCTCATTCCAGTGATCGAAGAAGCTAACTGGGAGACTCTGCCGCGTGATGTCAACAAATTCCTGCCAGGCAAGCTGTTTGACGCCGTCATCTGCTTAGGGAACTCCTTCGCCCATTTATTAGACGAGTACGAGGATCAGCGAGTGCAGAAAATGTGCCTTAAAAACTTCGCCAAGTGCCTCAAACCTGGCGGCCTGTTGTTTATTGACCACAGAAACTATGACGCCATGATCGACAGCGGCGCGGCGCCGGGTCACTCTATTTATTATAATGTGAGTTTCCATTTTATTACGTGTAAATTGGGTAATTCTTAGGAATTCGCTAAAATGTCTTAGGAATTCCTTAGGTGTGTAGTCCGCCAACCCGCACTAGGCCAGCGTGGTGGACTATGGTCTAAACCCTCTCAATGGTAGAGGGGGCCCGTGCCCTGCAGTGAGACGTATATGGGCTGATGATGAAATTAGGTAATTCCAATACCTCTAAGTAAAATGCTAGGAAAGGCTACTATTTAGTCTTTTAAAATTTACAACCTTTTAAACGCTTTAAGTTACTAGTACTGTTTCTTACAGGATAATTTAATAGGAGACTTGCTTAAAAGCCCCTTAGCCTATTTTCTTTCATAACTCAACAAAAAAGTGAGAAATGCATTGTTTCATAATGTAGCTTTTAAAATTGAATGACGAATGCATAAAGTTAATTTTAAAATGGCAGAGAAGGGAGGAAAGTACATAAGTAGGTAGAATACTTAAGTAATAATACTTAATAAGGCAATATTAGCTTTATAGTGTTTTTCGTAATAATATGAAGTGTGTAAAGGGAGGTGATAACTCCTTTAATAAATAAATACACCTAACAGTCACATACATAGTTCTGACACTACACTAGGATAAAAGTCCTGTGTCGTGGATTTCAGAAACTACGGGACTTTTAGGTGTCACAAACACCCAGACCCGAAACAAATATTTGTAGATCACACATACATTTGTATCGGTGCGGGGATCGAACCCGCGGCATTTCGTTTCGCAAGCTGGTATCTAGCCAACTGCACCACGGGGCTTCTTCGATAACAAGACGAATTGTGATTGCTAAATAACGTGTAATAAAAAGACGAGAACAAACGTGACAAAACTGAACTGGAAATTAGGGATGTTATGGATATGATATTTCGGATCTGGATACGGATATGGATATAGGAATAAAATTATATCGGTTTCGGATACGGTTACGGATATGTAATTATTTCGGATTATCCGTAATTTTCGGATAGTTTCGGTTACGGATATTAGATTAAAGTAAAATATAACTGTTTTATAAAGGTGTCAGCTGTTTGGATGTTTTTGGTTTTGTTGTATATTTTGTTTCAACAATAGGTAACTGTTTTTTGTACTTATCACAGTGTTTTCATTTAAGATGAAGTTTCAGTGAAGTAGTGCTACTTAACACAAGACTTTCTTAAATTAAGTATCGACTCTTAAATAAGAAACTAATTAGTTATGAAAGAGGATATGTTATGACTAGAAATAACAAACAAACTGCAAGATTCACGTGGCGCGTGAACGGTGAAACAAAAATCTGTCGAAAGTCGAAACATGTCGTTTTTTTAGACTCCACCCTTATACAAAACTATCCGAAACTATTCGAAACTTCTGAAACGGATACGGTTACGGTTACGGATATTTTTTTATTTCGGATATCCGATAGTTTCGGTTACGGTTACGGAGCTCCATAACATCCCTGCTGGAAATCAAAACCAAACCCCTATGAATTCCAAGCTAGTTAATTCTGGTTTCATATCTGAGTATACCAACATGCAGTGATCTTTCAACTTACGTTTTATCGTATGTTGTATTTAATTGAAGCGGCGATAAGTTAAATAGCCTGGTATCGAACTATTATTTTATAATATTATGTGCTAACCCGATAAACATGTTTTGTCACATGTTAAGAAACAACATTTCATATATATGTGAATATCTGATGAAATTATCTCGATTGGCGCATGGAATGTAAACAGTGATAAGAGCTTCTCAAGTTAGTGTTTTGATTTAGTTAAAATTGAATTAATTAAATAAATAAATACACCCAACAGTCACATACATAATTCTGATTCCACACTAGGATACAAGTCCTGTGTCGTGGGTATCAGAAACTACGAGAGACTTTTCGGTCTCACAAACACCCAGACCCGAAACAAATATTTGTGGATCACACATACATTTGTCTCGGTGCGGGGATCGAACCCGCAGCCTCTCGTTTCGCAAGCTGGTGTCTAGCCAACTGCGCCACGGGGCTGTCAATTATTCATTAATTAGAGTAATGAAAGGAAAGCTTTTATTGAATCTATAAAATGTGAAATTTACATAACGTAGATCCAGTCAATTCATATTTTAAATCACCACCTACTTCAGAATGCATTCATGACACGAGCAGGAAATTCTAGGGTTTCTTTTTCAAAAGAAAGTTTATAAGTATAACAATACAAAGATTACAATATCCGAATCAAACTTAACTATTATCATCATCATCAGCTCATATACAAACGTCCCACTGCTGGGCACGGGCCGCCTCTACAACTTAGAGGGTTTAGGCCTTAGTCCCCCACGCTGGTCTAGTGCGGGTTGGCGGACTACACCTAAGAAATTCCTAAGAACTTTCTGGTGTGCAGGTTTCATCACAATCTTTTCCTTCACCGTTAAAGTACGTGTTAATCAGAGGTGTGTGCCTGGAGTTTGAACCCGTGACCGTCGAGATTCTCGACCGCATTCCTAATCCTCGAAGCTATCACGACTTAAACTTAACTAACCGAATCAAAATTATTAACATATTTATGATTAACAACCAGTGTTTAGGCCTCATACACCTAGAATTTTCCCGTTATTTTACAAATAGGTTTTTGTTTGCCCCTGAAAGCTCCCACTTTTCCAGCAAAAAAGTATTGGGAAACTAAAACAGCCCCGTGGCGCAGTTGGCTAGATACCAGCTTGTGAAACGTGAGGCCGTGGGTTCGATCCCCGCAACGAGACAAATGTTTGTGTGATCCACAAATATTTGTTTCGGGTCTAGGTGTTTGTGAGACCGAAAAGTCTCTCGTAGTGTCAGATACCCCCGACACAGGACTTGTATCCTAGAGTGGGGTTAAAATTATGTATGTGACTGTTGGGTGTATATATTTATTTAATTTATATTTGCAGTGTAAGTATCCAGTGGATATAAAGACGTCGGTGCTGGTGGTGCGAGGCAAGCCAAGGCTCGTTGCATTAGACTACTGCATAGACACCACGACTGATGGAGAGATCAGTGAGAGGAGGTGAGCTCAATACTATATTAACACAAACTTAACCCGGGATTTTATATCGCACTGCACCTACTAACGATCCAGTTCATATTTTTATTTATTCATCAATTCATGATCAGAACATTTGCTCAGTGCCTTATAACCGTATGCGGGTTCGATTTCCGCCCGGAGCAATTTTTATGAACCACAACGATCTAGTGTACTTATTCATGTACTCACTTAAATCTGTAGCTTCACAAATAAAAACAATTCTATTAAACAAATTAAAAATTGCACAAAATATATCGGATTAAATATGCTGTGGGAATAAGGCCGTAAGGCTCCGTATTGTCTGGTTCGTGATGGTACATTGTAATGAACATAAAAACACATATCCACCTGAATATTTGTAATTATACAATATTTCCGTCGCTAGGGGAGTTTGCAGCGCTTCTCTACCCACATAATACATTTCGAAGCATTAGTACCTACTATGATCTTATTAATTAAAATCCGTATTTCAGCGAATTCCGGCTGTGCTACTACCCTCACAAATTAGCAAAATTCACGGCGATGTTGGACGAAGCGTTCGACCACCGCGCCAAGCACCACATATACGCTGACTTCAAGCCAAGGGAGGAGGTCCCAGTCCCTGCATTTTACATCCACGTCATGGAGAAAGGAAGCGATTGATCTATTTATAACGTTAAAATTAGTCAATCCTAATCCATATCTGCAGAAAGATCGCAAAATAGGCCGAAGTAACATTCTGCAAGTGATGTCGCTAATAGAAACGTTTTGGAGTGATTACAGAGTGTTACTTTGTCTAGGCCAGAGGTTCCCAAACACTTTTGTTTCATAGACCACTTTCAAAATGTTTATGGATCCGGTGGACCCCCTACAGTTACATTACTACCAATTTCCAAATCTCTAATAAAAAAACAAGACGTAATGATTATAGAATATGCAAGTTTTTACAAGTAACAGTCGCTGAACTTCTTAAAAATATTATATTGCCTATATTGATAGGAGTCAAGCCAACATTTTAGTTCAAAACCAAATAATTTTCATGAACCTCCACTTATGATTGTGGACCCCCATATTTTGTCACGCCCAACATAGACCCCCGTCAAATCTCCTGTGGAACCCGGAGGGTCCACCATGGACCACTTTGGGAATTACTGGTCTAGGCCTTCGGTTAAATATATTTTGCTTAAGTGGATCCTTGTGATTTTTTGGAATTTAAGGGTGAGGATTGATTATTTTTTCACCTGAAACTAACTATAGGTACAACTGTAGTAAAAAAAAAAACTGCATATATCTGTTTTTGACGTTGTTAGTAAAAATGAATGACTATTATACCTAAGTGTAGAGTATATTAAGTTTTTTATCATTTAATTTTAATGAATTAAAGTGTATGAGCTGTGTGCGTGGTTTTTAATTGAATACTCACTACAACTTGACTGCCTCGTGGTCTCGCGGTACAAGTATGTGCCGTGCGATCTAGAGGTCCTGGGTTCGATTCCCGGGTCGGGCAAAGTGTTATTGGGTTTTTCCATTAGGAAATTCTCGGTAACAGCACGGAGTCTGGAAATGTGCCCGAAAATCGGCAATAGGCTCGCCACCTATTACGTGGGACTGATACATACTTGGCGAAATGTGGGTGCAAAAATGCACCTCTGCCTACCCTTTAAGGGAATACAGGCGTGAGTTTATGTATGTATGTACTCACTACAAAATACAAACCAATCAAATTTAATGCGGATTGCCGGACTACTCGCCTAAGAAATTTAGGGTGAAGAACTCTCAAGTTTCATCATGATGTTTTCCTTCGCCGTTAATGTGTCTGGTGATAAATTAAGAAGACACCAAAGCTGAAAACTAAGAGGTGTGCCAAGGAATTAGATCTGCAACCGCCAACCACAGGCTTTTCTTTAATTGACGTTTTAAAAACTAGACGGTCTATTTCTTTTTCCAAAAATATAGCAATTATTTAAATTGTACGCAATTCTTTGACTAATCAATCGATTGTGGAATATATTTTCAATTGAGTGTTAAACAATCACTCTTTGAAAAAGGCATTCTATTCTTCACTAAGTAGGTATAATGTTAACTGAGCCAGTATGAAAAACGCCAGTAGGCTTAAAAATAAGATTACAGTCCCTATGAATATATTTTATGTTTTTCTATACATTCTCGTGTTATTCATGTTATTTTAATTGGTAAATCATTGATTATACATGTGTTATTTTTATTAAACTATTGTTTTTTGTTTTCTTTTAATGCCTCTATTTTAACGTTATCATATTCCATTGATGATAATGAGCAGACTTTCAGTAATGTTAAAAGTAAGAGAAGAGATTATGCGGCCATGTCGCTTTCGACAATTTTTAATACATTACAAAAAACAACTTAATGTCGCAATTTTTAATGTCCAAGTTTCTTTACTTACACAGAATACCTGTATATTTCCGATTTATATCCGATTTAATTCTTGAGTTGGTTAGTTTCATTATTTTAGGCAATTGCGTGAGATTTAAATAAAAATTCTATCTATGTTTTATTGATATATGTCTACGTTATGTATACGTCTAACGTTTTTTACAATTTTGGTCTGTCTGTCTGTTGTTCCGACTAATCTCTGAAACGGGTGGACCAATTTTAACGGGACTTTCACTGGCAGATAGCTGGTGTAATAAGGAGTAACTTAGGCTACGTTTATTTTAGAAAAAATCTTTTATTTTAGAAAAAAAATTAATTAAGTCGGTATCATAATAAAAAAATATATTAAAGAATCGACTATTTCGACGAAGTTCGCTGGGTCAGCTATCCAAAATAAGCAAAGCAAAGACCCCCCGCCCCCCATAGTGCTTACGTAATACTTGAACGGCCCCAAAGTATAAATTGCGCTTTCCATCTTGTATATGAAACAACACTTCATTCGGGGAGAAATTAATACAAAATATTTCGATAAAGAAATGTAATTACGTAAACATAACAAATACATTAAATGAAATAAAAAATCTATAAAAGAACAGAATAATTTATTTTTAAATGAATTTACAATAAAGGAAATGTAAACAGGGATATGAGAATATTTAACTTAGACTTGTCGGGGCCTTACAGGTAAGAATTAACATCTAAACTAAACCTAGGTGCATTACGAGCCAACAATGATGTTGTTGATTGGGATGTGTATGAGTTTGACGAAGAAACCAATGAATCCCATGATGCAGAAACCGATAGCTGTGGCGATCGCGATCTTTTGGAATTCTGAAACAAACAAAACGGTGTTTAAGTGAATAGGGTTCTTTTAATAGTAGACATGCTAAAACCTCTCGGTGACCATCTCGCGCATTTAGGGCGGTTTTGCGGCTTCTCAGGGCGAGAAGCGCCCTAAATGGTCCGCCTCCGCCCAGCGCACCGTCCGATTGTGGACTCCTCCAAATTGGGAGGGCTTGAGATGCCCTCCACTCAGTGTTGGGCAAAAGTTAATTGACAATTAATTAATTGTTAATTGCTGCCACTGCAATTAAAAATTGATCAATTGTTATTGTGAAGATGACAAGGAACAATTAATTAATTGTTAATTGTTAGTTCAATTAACTTTTGCCCAACACTGCCTCCACTTACGCTTTTTTGGACGTTCACCTTTTGTGAACGTCCGCGATAGTCAAGCGGTCACGCCCTCTGCCGCAAATCTCAGGGTTGCTGTCACCACTGTGTACCGCCCCCGCAGTACGCACAGCCTCCCCAGTGGCCCCTGTTAGTCGCCTCTAACGACAGGTAGGGGATACCGTGGCGGAATTCTTACGCCCCCAATCCACAGGGTGGATAGTAGACATGCTGCAGTCAGCATAAGATATGGTACTAACAACTGAAGGTGGCTTACTTTGGCTGAATCAATATTACCTGATGTTTGGACATGGGTGTAGTAATAGTAGCAGTAGAAGCATGGAGTCTAAGTTTAAACAACGGCAACAGGCTCGACCCTGCTTATGTGGGTCTTAAAAAACATTTGCAAAAAAGCACTGCAATTTCCTTCAGGGGTTTAGGTGAATGAATATATATGTGTGTGTAAAATATCAAAGAACAATAACAATATTGAGCTCTGTAAGTGAAACTGTTTGAGATTAGATTTTAAATGATACCTACTAGGATATTTACTACTACAGCATATGTAGTTTATCAGCATGTTTTTGTTTGATTTCTAAGAGGCAATAAAAAATGTGTGTGTAATTGTTTTAAGGATCAGGTGAAAGATCTGTCCAAAGATACATTTGGGACTTTCAAAATTATTTGTAATATAATAATCTAAGTATAATACTATATTTATTGTAAAACAAAAAGATTGTGAGAAAACCTACCAGGGCCACCACAATTGAGTACGCCATAACATCTTATAACTATAGAGAAAGCTTATTCCTAGTGCAGCTAAATGGCTTCATATTATTACAAAAAAATGTGCAACAAAATCCCATTGACCTCACACATAATTTCATTTGGTTTAATGTACAGAGAATTAAAAATAACATAAAATACTGCATGGCCTTCAAATTGGACACCAGTGAACTAAGTAACATACATACATACATAAACTCACGCCTGTATTCCCCGAAGGGGTAGGCAGAGGTGCATTTCTGCACCCACATTTCGCCAGGTATTTATCAGTCCCACGAAATAGGGGGCGAGCCTATTGCCGTTTTTCAGGCACATTTCCATTTCCGTGCTGTTACTGAGGATTTCCTAAAGGAAAAACCCAATTACACTTTGCCCGACCCGGGAATCGAACCCAGGACCTCTAGATCGCACGGCACATACTTTTACAGCAAGACCATGAGGCAGTCTGAACTAAGTAACATTTTCTCAACATGAACTAAGTAAAATGTTAAGAAAATGCAACCAGCTGTTGCAAGGTCCCTATCTGTATCAGGTAGGGGAGCGTGGGGCTAGTTGTAACAAGGGTAAGTAGTAACAAGCATTTTTTACCTACATAATAGAATAAAATTCGTTTGGTTTTCAACCTAACCTACTACGTTATACCCATTCTATCATATAAGCACGATCAGTACCCTGCCGAACGGCGCAGGAAGCAGTTATGTGCAGGCGCTCTGAAAAAGCCAGGTCATGTATTTTTTACTCCTTATACAAAATGGATTATCATAGATTTCAAATTGTTTAGCATTTGTTGATTTATACATATACATTTAGCATTTGTTTAGTTTGATTATATTAAGTGTAATTTCACACCAAGTAAGCGCCTTTTTTTTAATAGAAGTTATTTCAAAAAAACTCGCAGCTGGGTATGTTGTAACACTTTTACGGGGCAAGTTGTAACATGTTACAACTTGCCCCTTATTTATTTAAAAGTTATATGAAATTACGCGGGACGTATTTAAATTCCTTCTTTTCATGTTTTGAATACTTTTTTAGCTTCACCTGGAGGTCAACCTGACTTAGAGCCTACCTTCTGGTATTCAAAATCAATTTGATTTCTCTCCATCTAAAATAAGACCTTACCCAAAAACTCCACCACGAAAATGATTAACCACCCTCAACGTTAAAGAAAATGCTGTGTCCTCACAGATACGCCAGAGAAGAACGGGTTCCATAAAGATCATGAAGAAAAGTTATAGAAGACAAAGAAAACACAAGAGACTAGGAAAGGCAAAGGAAAGAGCAAAAGAACGATGACAAAAAGATTGAGAGGAAAAAGATAAGATAAAGATAGTCAAAAGATAGAAGAAGTAAAATATGGTGTTTTAAATTCTGATTCGGAATCTGAACCCATGGAATGGTTTTGTTTAGCTTGTGGGGAAACTTATGAAAATTAAAACGAGCAGTCAATACAATGCATCATGTGCAAGATGTGGGCACATGTAAAATGTGCAACAGGAAATAAGATCTCATTTGTGTGTCTCAATTGTGATTCCGATGAAGACTGATTTCATATTTTACCTACGTCAATCAAAAGGCTGAATACTTAAAAAATTGAGATTTTGTTATTATAAATGGCTAAAGTTCAAGGAACTTTATAGTTTAAGGAAGACCATGTTTTTGTTAATATTAGATTATTTTTCTATTAGATTAAGAATAAAACTTAAAAGTCAACGTTTTTTATACCGTGCCTAAGGTTTATAATGCTAACTAAATGAATCAAGTCTGATTACTGAAGAAGTTAAGATTATAAATGGCTGTGAGCTCAAATTTAATTAATAGTTTAAGTAAAGAAAGAACATGTTAATTGTTTATTTTTGAATATTTCCTGTTAGATTAAATATTTAACTTAAAAGTCTAAACCTGTTTTAGCGTTTGTAAAGTTTCTTATGCTAAATATGCCAAATAAATCTTTATAAAATATAAAACTGGTTTTCAATTCCTAATGTTACAATGTGCCCTAAGCCTGTTACAACTAGCCCCAATCACGGGGTAAGTTGTAACACTCGTAAAAAAAATTTCAAAGCCGTTTCTACAAAAAACCGTTACAGGTTTGATCAAAAGTTTATTTGGAATCGATAGTTGAATAGTTGTTAATTGGAATAGTACTGCTAGATTTCATAAATACCAAAGAATTAAGCTTTCATAGCCAAGAAACGAAAAATTGTTACAACAAGCCCCCCTCTCCCCTACATATTCTGGCCCAAATAAAGAGAGACTATATTTCAGCTAGGCTCTTGATTGCACTAGTACTAGTTTGAAAGCTGTGTGTTCAGAGTATGGTTTATGCTTACTAAACTATTTGTATGTCTGCTATAGCAAGATGAATACACTGAAGTTAAGGTATTGCACCCTAGATAATAATAAGCAACTACTAAACATAATTATAACCAGCTTCTAATATTGATGTATGTTTCGATTTTAATGTTCTGAAAACAACCCACTTACATATACACTCACTACAGAAGATTTGAAACTATGACTGCTGTCTCAACATAGAAAGACCCTACTAGTATAAACGGTTGTTTAAAAAAAATATATGAATTATGCAGTGTACTAAAGTATATAAAAAGTATGTGACAAAGCATATTATGTGCTTAACAGAATTATATGTATACTATACACATATTTATATATTATTTACATCTAAAGAACATCTGATTCTTGGTGATGGCCATCTGACATATGGCAAGTATTATACACATTTACATTTACTTAATTAATGACTATTAACCATTAGTTTGGATTCAAAACTTTACATTTGTGGCTCTTACAAGAATCTAATAGTATTCATTCATTCATCAAAACGGCGGTAATCTTTAGAAATAATATTTGCAAGGGTTTTGTTTTCTTGTTACATAGCTAGTTATTAGCTGAATTAGTTTCTTATAAACATCTTTTATTCAAATTGGTGTCAAAGATACTTCTTTAAATTGAATTAGGATGAATGGACTTTTGCTGGTAATGCCAACGTCAATAATTTTCTAGATGAATCCATTATCGTAACTGGACAAAATATATACCTTTTCTGTCTGGTTTAGTACACCTCCTCACTAATCTGATGGAGTCCTTGGCGAACTGCTTACCCGGCTCAACGAACTTCGCGATTTGATCCATTTTCTGCAATTAGGACACGGGTTGTTTTATTCAACTTGAATTTAATCTACCCTTACATAAACCACACAAAAATAAGAATGGACATTAAAACTTACATTTTTATAATAAAATTACTATATTGCAGTCAAGAATTACACAAAATCAGCTTTCGATTTAGCTTTCAACTATAATTTGCAGTCACTGCCCGACAGAACGAGAGAAGGTTTATGACAACACAACGTTAACGTCAGCCACGTTTCGAAGTGTCCGTCACGTCACCAGTGATTGGTCATTCGGATACGCTTACAATTACACAGCGGTTTATAATATTGTTAGAATACATAAGTGTAGTGGAGGAGTAACTCTATATAGGCCGGTGTCGAGTGTTGGCGGACCTCCTTTGGTTGCGCTCCTTCCGTCGCGTCAGTCGGACACAATTGTCGTTGGTTAGGATAATGGTCGTTCTGTCGGTTTTTGCTCTTTTATTGTAAATTGTAATCTGGATTATTTAGCGTTAGTTTTGTGTCGGAATCGTTGAATGTTAAGTTACTTTGATATTGAGTAAATGTAATTAATGAAATTGTAAATACGTGTATAATATTTTCCTTTAAAAAACTCACTTCTGATCGAATTTCCTTAGAATATATATTTTTTTTTATTATACGATTCTTTATATTTTATTTTTACTGCTTTGTTGTAACAGAGGCTATACTTATGCATTATATCATGGTGCCTGAGTCTATATTTCCATCTCCAGTTATAAATTTTCGACTAGTCTTTATCCTTTTAGTCGTAATATTACCTATCTAGAAATAGTGGAGACCGCGCTTAGGTAGACGTAGTGTAGGACGTCCTGCAGCACGATGGTCCGACGACTTGAGAAATGTGGCGGGTAGCGGATGGATAAGGGCTGCTCGAGACCGGAATAGTTGGCACCTACTTGGAGAGGCCTCCGTTCAGCAGTGGACGGGAATAGGCTGAGAATAGAAAATAGTGTAGAGTTACAAATAATCATGAGCCAAACTTGAAGTAACTAAGGTCCAACCCTTTTTAGTTGTAGAGGAGGCTCGTACTCAGCAGTGGGATGTATGAGAACTGTAGTCTGCAGGTATATGGACTGTTGTCTGTTATAGGGTTTATGTGAATATCTAACAATTAAAGCATAAACATTAAGTTATCATTAAATTTTAAATACAATTTTTACTTTTATTTGATCATGTTGTGTTGATACTTTATCATGTTGTTCATTCATGTTTGACTGAAGTGTCGATTGTCAAAAATTGTAAGTAAATCGATTTATTTCTGAACATTGTACACTCGTAGCCGTACGTAATGTACAAAATAATTCATAAATGAAAATGTCTTCCTTTCGCAACCCATTATAACAGTTTCCCTACCTTTTTCCTCGCTAAAATTAAACCAGTACCTACAAAAAAATCTTATTATCAACGTCTACTTGACGTTGGCTAAATGCACAAGAAGTGCGAAGTCATTATATATAAAAAATAAAATAAAAATGTCATCATGACAGTGTCACTAAACTAAACATTAAACAGACTTTCTTCATCTGCATCATATGAAATTATGTTTTCAATATATAATATAGAATTGTTTACGAAATAATTTTATCGAAGTGATATAAAATATAGTTTTCCACAAAGGCATAGTATATACTTGTCCAAAATGTACGCCGTTGAAAAGAAATTTGAGATAGAAATGAAGCTACGAAAGGTATGTCTTATAGAATTGTCTGATATTTTATTAAATCTATTTTTTGTATTAGATAAAAAATATCATAATAATGCTTAATTCAATTCTAATTTTGCTATCCAGTATTAGCTAATTGTAGTTAATTACGGATAAAAAGATATCGTTTACGCCCATTTTTGTTCTGTGTTGTCAAATAAGGAGATGACAAACATCCAAGAGCTGAAAGCGGCGGCGAATCGGAGCTCATCTCTTGCGAACGATGTGTGCAATGTGCTCGGCGCTTGCGAGCAAAGGCTTCAGCAGTTGGAGGCAGCTGTACTGCCTCTGTATGGAGATACAGCTAGACTACAGCATATACATCAAAGTAAGCAGCCTTGAAAAATAGCTTCTTATTATCTCATACGAAATAGTTTTACCATAAAACGGTCTTTAAAAAAAAGGCTATCAATACACTTAGAGTACAGCAACAAATTGTATGAGTACTTGAAATCCTAAGGGCCGGTTTAAACCAAACAAACAAAGAGCTGAACCTAAAATAGGAGCATTCTTCCTTGCACTTTAAGTGTAAACAAAATACCAATGAACAAATCTTAGAATAATCTTTTAATCCTTTGTGAACACAGTTAGAATAAGTAAAGAATGCTCTCTAACTGTTTAAACTAAATGAATTTGACAGGATGGTTATAAAAAGAGCATTGACTTGTTTGGTGTAAACAGGCCTTTAGACAATTTTTACATGTACACATATCATATGAATTAAGATTATATTTTCCATTAAATGCATACTATTATTTATAGTTCTAAAGGTAATATCTATGCATCGCAAAACATACTGTTTTTAATCTGATCTAAATTGTCACAGGTCTTGTTGTCTTATTACTAAAAGTATTACTTAATTCATTGTTTCTCCTGTTTGTTAATTGGTGAAGATTTGTGTTATCTTATTATTGTTAAAATTTTATATAAACCTTCCATTTATTCAGATACTATGTCATGTTTTAACTTTTTTATATGCTTTATATTAGCTTCATACATATGTTAGTATGTAACGGAATCTTTGAACATGATTTTGACCCCCTTCAAGACATCGGATTAACTCAAAATTTGGCATCCTTACTAAGGACCGCTGACAATTCAATATTTCAAATAGTTTGGTCCGTTATCTTTACTAGGATAATCAGGATTAGTGATTTTTTGTTTACCTGCGACCCGGAGTGACTGCGTCAAGGAGTGACTACTAGGGCTGTGCGAATAAATCGAACTAACGAATTATTCGTTCCGAATCGAATATTAATATTCGATTTTCGAATTATTCAAAAAATTTCGAATTACTCGTCATTTTTCGAATAATTAGAAAATTTATTATAGTTTTCATGATGAGATTAATTGTATTACTTAGACATGGAGCGCACAGTAAAGGCGCTAGATCATGTGATTAATTACTACATGGTATCAAGAGAACTGGCCGATCTTATTCAAGCAGGACCACACACAGCCAGCACTGATTCTTTGAACATCTACTTAGAGGTGAGTCCAGTATACTACTGCTTATACACTACCGGCAAAAAGTTTGGAAGCACCTATAATTTTTGTAAAAACAAATAGCAAATTGATAATAACAAATTATATCGATGTTGTAATAAAATATAATATTATTTTAGTAATAAGAATATGGTTTTGTTTCATAGTTTAATTGTTTTTTTAATTAAATACCTAACCATTCTTAATTAAATAATACTATATCTTATATTATTTCTAAAGTAATTAATGGTCACTTTGCCGTGCCAAAAAAAAAAAAAAAAAAAAAAAAAAAAAAAAAATTGAGAGTATTAAAAGTGCTTCCAAACTTTTTGTCGGTAGTGTATTTATACAAATATCATATGAATTGTTTTACTTTTATTATGTGATAATCAGCATATGATTTTTTGTTGATGGTACAGTTATGCTGTAATTCACTTTATCGGTTTGTTTTTACCTTATTGTTCCTTTAATACTACGTTATATTGTGTGATTTTGGTTAAATAAATATGAAATATCTTTTTGCAGGCTCTTGACAAATTATCTGATGCCCAGGCATATTTCAACAAACATAACCCACAGAGTGTTGAATTGGAAAATATTGTAAGTTGTAAGAACTTGTCATTGTTACTTTAAAGAGTGCATAAATACTAGGAGTCTCATTTAATTTAATAGAATCAGCTGTATAATGCTGGAGTCCTCAAATTGGAGACAGCATTTGAAGAGCTGCTCACTCGCAACACCAGACCATTGTCTCCAACAACGCTTATGGACATGATTGCCTTGGAAGAAGGTGAGTTGAACATGAATTATTTGCTGTTTTGAGTCTAGACATTAAGGAGTTATCCACTCCCCTCATACCATCATACTATACACTCTTTTGCAGTCATCATCATCCCATACTACTTTTATTACAAACTATTTGATCTGTTTTATAATATAAATGTTAAATTACCATTCTTGATTTATACATTCATGTGTGAATATAATTTTATATTTTTATTACAGTTATTTGGTGGTAAAGGCTTTATCACGAAAATTGACACTATTTGATCTGCACTGTGTTTAATGTTCTCATATGTTTGTGAGGTTTTTAGCTGATATTGATAAAATTTCTCCCTAGACTCTAGTGCAGAGAGTGTGAGTGTGAGTGTGAGTGGCAGCGGCGTGGGGGCTGACGGCGCGGCGGGCGGGACCGAAGCCCTGCGTGCTGCAGCAGCGTGGCTTAGCGCCGCTGGTAGACCTCCCACGGGCCCTCTCCGTGCTGCCAGATCTGCAGCAGCAGTGGCTTCTCTTGCAGCCTTCCGGGATCATCTGAGAACACGGTCACTAGCCGCGTCTCCCCTTATGGTCAGCACATTGGTATAAAGTAGCAGTATGTAGTTTTTCTTATGGGTTTAAAAAATGATTCAATAATACAGAGAGCGAAGAATATGCTGCACCGTTCCGACAGCAGTTCGCAAAGGAGGCCCAGCAAAATACAAAAAGTGTGAGTTGCGTTTTTTATACATTTTATTACACATAGTAATGGTTCGTATAATTAGTGAAATTTTCCGTCATAGGTTCGAGAGAAGTGCGAACAAGATTATGTTGAAAGCGTCACAAACACTAGAGCAGTCTACTGGACTTGCTCTCGGACCTCGGAAGAGTATAGCAGTATGTAAGTAAAGTATTTGAAAATTGCCGCGATTCAATGCCCATTCGTGTGGTGGTATGTGTAGTGCGGTCCAAATGAAGTGCCAACTGGCAGGAATCGATTAGTCGTCTTTAGTGAACATTTTTGTTGGTATTAATACTTCTATTGTTTGATGAAAGAAATCATCATCATCAGTGCCGGTGTGCTTGTAGAACTCATCATGCGTCTCACTGCTGGGCCCGGCCCTCTATACAGCTTAGAGGTTTTAGGCCTTAGTCCACCACGTTGGTTTAGTGCGGGTTGGCAGACTACACACCTAGGATGTTTTTCTACCATGTTTTTCTTCACACATAGCTTCGTAAAGTTTGAGGTGTGTGCCTGGGCTTTGAAACCTCAAGGCCATCAATATTTAGGGGTCATCCATTAATTACGTTACATGAAATTCGTTATTTTTTGACACCTCTCCCGTCCTTGTCATAGCTGGTCACATTTGTAAGACTCCCCCCTCCCTAGTGTGACGTCACATATTTTGCATTTTTAAAATTAGTGGTGGGCGATTATGAATGATTCGATAATCGAAATCCCTACTAATAAATTAGCAACTAATGTAATTTCATAATCGAATGACGTTACTAATTTGCACTACTAATCGTGTGTTGTAATAAATACAATAACTGGTCGAAAAGTAGAGACTCGAGACTAGCTTCTTTATGTGACGTCACGTTATTTAGCTCCCCGTTAAGGGTTAATAACGTGTGACGTAATTTATAGATGGCCCCTAGAATTGGTATGTCTGGCGCCGAGTTTGTTCTGGCGGGGGTGGTTGTGAAGTGTACACGGAGCTGAGCGTGTGTCGGCAGCGGGCGAGGAGAGCAGCGAGGCGCTGGACGAGTGGGAGGCGGAGGTGGCGGGGTCGGTGGCGAGCGCGCTGTGTCGCCTGGCGCGGCGCGAGCAGCGCTGCCTGCTGGGGCTCGTGCCGCTGGCCGCGCTGGCGCCGCTGCTGGCCGCCGTGCTGGCCGACTGCGTGCAGCTGCTCGCCGCCGACATCGACAAGGTCTGCGCGCGCAGCAGGCGGGCCGCGCAGAGGTACCGTCCACCTTCCTACATCTACATCCCTCCCTTACACTTTATTCTGGAACGCAAATTCCGTCCGGAGTATTGCAGGCGAATTGGAGTTAAAGAGAAAAAACAACCATTTGTTGCTAACTTTTTCAAATCTTTCTCCCTAAAGCAAATTTCAAAATCCACTAAATCAAATCAAATCAAAACTTCCCAACTTTGACACAAGTATATCAATTACAATATAATAAAACAAATTAGAATAGTTAATTAGTAATATTATTGTAGAATATAATGTGTAGTGCAATTTAAAAAAAATCACACACACACACACACACACAATTAAAATGTTATGCCTGTATAGACTAAAACTTCCAAGTTGGCATCACTGCTTAATGGGCTTTCAGCATTATGATCGCCAGACTGCCTCGGGGCCTCGCGACACAGGTATGTGCCGTGCGATCTAGAGGTCTTGGATTCGATTCCCGAGTCGGGCAAAGTGTTATTGGGCATTTTCATTAGAAAATTCTCAATAGCAGCATGGAGTCTGGAATTGTGGCCGAAAAACGGTAATAGGCTCGCCCCCTATTAAGTGGGACTGATATATACCTGTCGAAATGGCGTGAGGTTATGTATAATCGTCAGTTTTGGAGTGTGCCGTTGGGTTTATGCCTCGAGTGGTACAGTGGGGCGGGTGGTGCGCAGGTGCGGCGCGTCGGCGCACGCGTGCTGGGGCGTGCTGTGCCGCGTGCAGCGCCTGCAGCCCGAGCTGGAGCGCGCGCTCGCGCCCGCCTCGCCCGCGCCCTACCTGCACCTCGTCAACACCTGCCACCACGCGGTACCGCCACCACCTTTACGGCATCATCACCAGTCCATATACATACCACTGCTAGCCACGGGCCAGAGCTACAACTGAGAGGGTGTACGCCTTTGTCCACCACGCTAGTCTAGTGCGACTTCTAATCATCAGCCCATATACGTCCCACTGCAGGGCACGGGCCTCCTCTACAACTGAGAGGGTTTAGGCCTTAGTCCACCACGCTGGCCTAGTGCGGGTTGGCGACTTGCCCTTACTTAACTCACAAAATATCGCTCATTATACATTGCTCACTTTATGTCGACATTTCATGTCGAAATGTACAATAATGTTTTTTTCCATTTGGATTTATGCCGGCTAGAATCTTTTGACTTGAGTTTTTCCATTTTGTCCGATCCTTAAAGTCCTCTCTCTAGTGAGACAGTTCTGAAAAACTATTAAGTCATTAACTATATTTTCTCGTTTAGTTATTAAAAAAATATTCTGCTGATTTGATATATCTTTTCTTGTTATTTTTTATGGGAGAGGAGGCAAATGATCAAGTGAGCCACCTGTTGTAAAGTAGTAAAATGTTTGATGTTGAATGTTTTTGAACTGGCGGCAGTGCCTGAAGTCGCTGGAGGACTGGGTGGAGGGCGTGCGCAGTGACTGCGCGGCGGGGTCGGTGGACGGCACCGTGCACCAGCTCGCACTGGCCGCGCTCGCGCACTGCCAGGCACTCGCCGCGCACCTACACACTGTCGGTCAGTACATCACCATTCCTATGTGTTATCATTCAACCGAAACTACGAGTTGCCATCTGTCAGCTGTTAATACAAGCTTTTAAACACTTAAAAGCTTGTATAAAGGGCCATCCATTAATCACGTGATGTTTTATTAGCATTTTTTAACCCCCCCGTCCACCTTAGTGATATATGGTGAGGTTTAAGACTAACTCCCCTCCCCCACCCAAAATCACATGTATTTTTAGTACCTTCAAAGAATCATAAAAGTTTTAGAATATTATGTTTAAATACAGGTATAAAGTATAATCTAATTTTATTCTGATAGTAAAGATCATGATAAAAATGTCTAGACAGAAAGGTTGCAGGTTGTTCGTGACTGGCTTTTCGGTTTAGAAACCGCGCGTTTGCCGAAAAAATGAATACACGTGATATCTTACTACCCCCCCCCCCCCTTTCGAGCCTCTCGTGATTAATGGACGGCCCCTTATCGTGCAGGTCCCGCGCTGGCTACGGAGGCTTCGTACCAGCGCGCCGTGAGCCAGTTGTCCGGTGTCCAGGACAGGAACGCCGCCATGCTCGCCGTGTATATGCGTAAGTAGTATTATACACACATCTCTCCACCACACTAGCCTTATTCTAGACTCTCAGATAATGCCTTACTAAGTCCTACTTTACAATCACTGTTAAAGTATAAATAAATAATAAATTGTTGGTCTGGTAGAAAACATAATTTCATCATCAGCCCATATACGTCCCACTGCTGGGCACGGGCCTCCTGTACAACTGAAAGCGTTTAGACCTTAGTCCACCACGCTGACCCAGTGCGGGTGGGCGGACTACACACCTAAGAAATTCCTAAGAACTTTTAGGTGTGCAGGTTTCATCACGATGTTTTCCTTCACCGTTAAAGTACGTGATAATTCTTTGTGAATACAGAAACATAATTTACCTAATAGAAAACGTTCAAATTTTCCATGAAACACTCAACGCTTCTTATTTGGTTATTTTTGTTATCATACAAGGCAAAGTGTTGGCTCAACTGAACTTGGCACTGCGCAACAAGAGCGAGCAGTATCCCGATGCACTAAAGGCGATATTCCTGTTGAACAACACTCTCTACTTATTACAGGTAAATTTTTACATTGACTGCCTCGTGGTCTCGCGGTAACAAGTAGGTATGTGCCGTGCGATGTAGAGGTCCTGGGTTCGATTCCCGGGTCGGGCATAGTGTTATTGGGTTTTTCCATTAGGAAATTCTCAGTAACAAGCACGGAGTCTGGGAATGTGCCCGAAAAACGGCAATAGGCTCGCCCCCTATTACGTGGGACTGATACATACCTGGCGAAATGTGGGTGCAGAAATACACCTCTGCCTACCCCTTCGGGGAATACAGGCGTGAGTTTATGTATGTATGTTTTACATTGTTTGGTTTTTGATATGCGTTGTCGAAGTAGCATCTGCGTGTAATTTTCTTCTTTGCTCCCATTCATGCATAAATCCCTTAATTGCACTCAGCCAACCACAAATCCTCCGCACACCATTTTCCTGTTCCTTTTCTACTTTCTATGCTCTATTCCGCTCCATCTTTCCACCTGGTAAAAAAACGGTACTTTGGAATGAGATACCGTATAAAGTGATTCAAGGAACATCTTAATAGATACTACGTAATAGTTTATCGTTCTTCTACGGCAGGGTCTTCAGCGCACTGGTCTACTGGAGGTGTTAATGTTGGCGGAACCGGACTGTGAGGCCAACTACAGGGACATGATTCAGGAGTACAAGAACTCGTACTTGCAGAGGTAAAGTCATTTTAATTAATTTCTAGATTTAGGTGTTTTCTAGAAACTGTCTGTGTATTTGTGTCGACAAATGGCGTTTTCATCGGCAAAGTGTGACTATTTACCTATGTTGCAGTTGGAACAAGTTGTTGTCGTACTTGACACTCGACGAGCCCCTTCCATCGAAACTCAGGGACAAAGATCGACAAATGTTAAAGGATAAATTTGCGGTAAGTGTTTGAAGTAGTATCATCATCATCATCAGCCCATATACGTCCCACTGCTGAGCACGGGCCTCCTCTACAACTGAGAGGATTTAGGCCTTAGTCCACCACGCTGGCCTAGTGCGGGTTGAAGTAGTATTTAAAATTATAATGCATAAATCAGGAACACCGTGATAGCTTGCTTGGTACACGATTCGATATTCGACACTCTCTTAATTTCAAGTTATTATACTTGAGACCACAGGTTCCTGTTATACGTCAACCCAATGTTTATGGGATCATTCTTGAAGAGTCAAGAATGAGTAATACGGATCAAGAATTCGATATCGATTGTTCAATTCTAGAAATGTCTCCTATTGCATAGCGCCTTTTAGAAATCGCGAGAATTGTTTTTGTCCATTATTTCACAAATTAACCTAGATGTCCTAGAACCTAGATTGCAGTTTGAGTGGGAGCGCATTCCATAGAAGAATAGATTGAATCGTGAAGGAAGAATGTATAAAGTCAGAACTATGTGGAGGACAGCAAAGAAGATTGTGAGATGATCGTAGATTTCGGTTGTGGTTAGACCCTAAGTATTGAAAGGAAGGAGTTAAATAAGAAGGTAGATTTGGAATTGGGTTTCTTGTGGATTTGGGAGTAAGATATAAGTGAGATCGACATACTATTGGAGCAGGTTTGCTTTGTGACTTCGGCTAAGAGTGGGACTAAGATGGAATTAAATTGAAATGTAGTTAAAAGCTTTGGATTAAGAACTCGATAGAATTAAAGGACCCATGATGTGGGATTTGCGTGAAGCTTAATTTGACCCCAGTTTGACTTGAATATGGTCGAGAAGCTGTATAGAAAGCGGGGATGAAATGGGTTTTGGGTTTGTTTAAGCTGAAGAAGAATGGGAGTAAAATTATGAAACAGTGAAAATTAACCTCGCGTATAATACGAATGTTATGGGATTTTATATCTGGTCTAAGACTTAGTTGTCTTTGAGGACTTGTGAATAAAACTAGTTGTGACTGGTGAATGGAGTAGGAACGGAGAAGAACGCGTGATGTGCAGTCGAATGACACCTAATGTTGATGCAACTGAAGGAAACCGGAGCTGCTGGTTTATTAATGATAGATTAATCATTAATAAACCAGCAGCTCAGGGTTTCTCAAAGTGGGGTTCGCCATTCGACGGCAGGAGGTTCGCGACAAGATTTACATAATGGCGACTTGATGCCTAGCAGGCACGTGCGGCACACATAGTGGCTACAACATACTTATGTGAGAGTGAGTTTTCACACCTGTCCATGATAAAAAGTAAATACAGAAATCGGCTTGATACCGTCAGAATTAAGGTTAAAAATTTCCAAAATTACTTCTAAAATTGACCCGATTTGCGACAAGAAACAAGCTTAACCATGATTTTAATATTAAAAATATATTTATTTTGAAATAAAAAATCTTATTTTCTTCGACAAACAATTTTTTTTGGGGGGGCGGAGGAAGGGGATTTAATTAGTTACTTAAGACTTAAGGGGTTCGCTGTTACTTGAAAAATTTAATAGAGGTTCGTGAAACCAAAAGTTTGAGGAACCCTGATCTAGATCATATCATGCTGGGAGAGCTGAGTGTTTCGCGCCCGATGTTGTAAAGTGTAGCGTGATGCAGTCGTTCAACCGCGAGTGGGAGGAGTCCCGGCGGGCGCAGCGCGGCTACAGCGTGCCGGACGCGGAGCTGCGCGAGGAGCTGAAGCGCGCCAACAAGCAGGCGCTGCTGCCGCCCTACACCGCCTTCCACAACCTGCACGCGCACCTGCCCTTCTCCAAGAACCCCGACAAGTACGTCAAGTACACGCCGCTGCAGGTAACTACTCCGCTTGGCCACTCTACTGTTTCAGCTATTCATTTTGTGTGGAACTTTAGTGTTGAATTTATGAATACATTTAGAACAAGTTGTTAACAAATGTTAATTAGCAATTCTTGCAAGATTTTAATTTTCATCTAATTTTTGATGTTTTTCGATGAAATAGTCTAACAATCGACGGTTGTTATCGATACTCCAACTGATGGAATAACAGTCAATCTTATCGTCTTAAATTTCGCTTTCCAGGTCTTTTAGTTTACTTGTTTGACAGTTCAGTTCCCTTTTTCATCCATCTCTGCGTTTACTTCACTTTTGACCTTTTGGTTTATATTATAGTCCGTTTTTTATTTCACACTTTAATCAACTCTTATTAAACTTTTTCCTTTCGCTTCACTTTTCCTTTTATTTATTACTTCACTTTTCTTTTTAACTTTCATTTCACTTTCCACTTCACATAGGATTGTATGATGATGTAGGTAATTAGGTATGAGTATACATAACATTTGGTTGATTTCAATTTACTAAACTAACATTTTGTTTACAGATTGCTACCCAACTCGATGGCTACTTCGATGAAGCTGCATAACACAGCATACATATTTCTATATATAAATAATACGCAAAACATAGAGGACAAAACATTTATTTATGCATAGTTATTCACATAAACATTAGAACAAATGTATAACTTAAATAATTTATTCAAATAAATTGTTCATTTCGATTTGTTTCGTTTCGCATTCTTCCGTTTCTTCTTCGGCCACTGAAACAAAAATTTTATACAGAATGTTTGAAGTTATATGCTGCTGAAATACGCTGGGCAAATTAAAATAATTAAAATGAGTTTAGTTGCCAATTAGTTTTCTAAAATTACAAATTTTTTTCTTGGATATGATAACACATATATCTTCTACTTTCTCTAACGATGGAGTTGATGAAGTTCTTAAAATTAATTTGAGTGTTGTGAATATTATGTTTTATGGAAAAGCAAAAATAATATGGAAATAAACAAGATTGTTACTCTAATGCCCAAAAATAAATGACAATTGATACAGGTACCTCAGATATTCAACAAGCAATGGAATCAGAATTGAGATAAAGATGATGTTAAAAAAATTGAGGAAATGGTTATATGTAATGAATTCTAAAGTAAATATGTAGACACAATTGAATACCGCACACAAACCGTGCGCTTTACCGCAGCCACAAACGAATATGTCGAAATATTCTAACGACGAGCGATCGGAATGTCGCTCCAGAAATCTTTATGGAAACTCTGCTTTAAATCTTTTGTGAACAGCTGAGATCGTTGAAAACTTTACCAATACTCCCAAGTATATTTCAATGCATTGAATATTAAACCTTATAACAACTGCATAAGGCTTGTATTACGCAAGTCACTTACGACGTTCTACTTCCGTACCCCGTGTGTCGACGAGACAATCATTGCCAGAAAAAAATCTGTACCGAGTTATTGCTCTCAAAACTTTCAATCTCCCAGTTTTTTCGATACTTGGATATAAACGATATGTATTGACAAAAGATTTGAAGCATATTCCCATAACAACGCAAATATTTGCACAACCAAATTGTTTTGTACAACCAACAAAGATTATTTTTTGGGTCGAAGCACGTGAAAAAGATTTATAATCCAACGGTAACGTCATCTTCTACTTTAAAATAGAAATATTTAAATACAAAAAATGTTAATTAAAACTGTAATTTTAACAAGGTGCTCAATATGAATAGTGACGTCACTATTCTTAAAGGTTATTGTGTGAGAGAGATAACGACACTTTATAATCTTAAAATCTGTCTCATTTTTTCAATAATTACCAGGCTATTCGCAGAAATCATTACTTCTTCTATTAGGAAATCCTAATAAAGTGTGAAAATTCACGCTGTCAATAATCATAGACATTCACGCGATACAAGATTTCAGAATTACCGCAAGCACATTTAAGACTTATCTTTTTCCCTAAATTTTTGTCCCTTAGGTACCTCACAAGTCTATATAAAACTTTACCATCAGTCCATGTACTGCTGCAATCAGAAGCAGTACCGCAATCTTTGTTAGTTGCACGAAACAAGTTTTGTATAATTTTGTCCTCGATAGGTGTTACTTGGTGGCGCGAGTCCGCTAGTGCCTGCGCCCGGCGCCGCTCGCCGACACGGACAATACATATAACGCGCGGAAATAAAGGCCGACGCTTGTGGCGCACCCTATGGCGGATCGTGATAACTGATGTACCTTGCCACGCTTGCCGCCCGCCGCTGTCTCCTCACACTAACAAACAGAACATCAACTTGTAACAAGGCGTTAGTTCCAGCGCGGCGATACGACACAACCCCACCCCCTCCCCACTCGTCCACCTCCTCGCTACTTACACACGCGGGGCGGATACTAATTATACAGGCAGTGGCGGTAATTCCATTGAAGCCCAAAAGCCCAGCTTGCCTTACAAAATTCCGAATAATCTTTAAGTTTTAAATCTTTATTTAACAAAAACAATTTGACAATTGTTTGTGAGACTGAAAAATCTCTCGTAGTATCTGGTACCCACGACATAGGACTTGTATTCTAGTGTGGAGTCGGAACTATGTATGTGGCTGTTGGGTGTATTTATTTATTATTTACATATAAATGAGAATATAGTGACCCCACAATAAGCAATTATAAACTAGACATTACGTACAATTAACGTGTAACGCTTTTGGGCTTCTATGAAAGTACCGCCACTGTATGGTGCTCATTTATATTGCAGCGTTGTATGTATTGTTAAATTCTTATCAAAACGTTCCATGCTCCAGTCTGAATAATATGCACTCGCTTTGTCATATTCTGATAAGCCCTTACAAATTTCTATTACCTTTTATACCTACGTTTACAAAATTTATGGCGTCGATGATGAGGCGACCGTCACATTGTGACGGGATCTCTGTTCCTTGATGAGATAGGGGCGAACCTATCGTGGGATTTAGCGGAAACTCAACCCGAAGTGATTGACGATCCTTCGATGGCGGTAGCCCAAAATGTATGGGATTTGAACCCTTTACTTTAGTTTTAACTTTCCATACACTTTACATAGTGTATGTACTAGCTTTTGATGTTATAATTCCTAAATCCAAAAATATGACCCTTCACAACAAATATCGCAATAAACAATGTTATTCAATAACAACAACGACATAAAAAAATCTGCTTAGTCGAAAAGCTTTATGTGTTTCTTTGGCAGCAATATAAGAAGTACATGTCGTTAATGATTGCTTTGGCTCCATTTTTAAATTTTGTTTTTATTTACCGCAGTCTTTTCAGCTATGGACGTTATAAAGCCGTAGTTTTTTTAAACACAAGATATATTTTAACATTCAGAATATACCAAGCATTCATTTCACATCCAAAAATGTAATGTGAAACGAAATGCTGCTATATTCAGTTGGCGAGTCACATGCGCTCTGAAGTTAGTGCCAGATACTACCTTGATGGCTTGCGGCGGCGTCTTCTGCCTCGCCACCGGCTTCTTGGGCTCCTTGGCGACCAGGTCTTGGTACGGCGTGAACGCGCACGGCAACGTCCTACGGTACCTGGAAAAAAAAATTGCAATGAAATATAAATAAATACACCCAACAGTCCCATACATAGTTCTGACCCCACACTAGGATACAAGTCCTGTGTCATGGATATCAGAAACTACGAGAGACTTTTCGATCTCAAAAACACCCAGACCCGAAACAAATATTTGTGGATCACACAAAAATTTGTCTCGGTGCGGGGATCGAATCCGCGGCCTGCCGTTTCGCAAGCTGGTATCTAGCCAACTGCGCCACGGAGCTGTCAATGAGTTTAGGTAAGCGTTATGTAGTCTATCACCTGATTTTAGTAAACATTTCTGATTGATTACAGTATTACGGTGTGATTACAAACATATTGACGCTAAAAAAAAAAAAAATAAAAAAAAAAAATGCGTTTTCCTAATCATCAAAAAACATGAATAATAAATGTTTCTTAGGCTTTTATACAAATGTAAACAGACCGTGATCGAAAACTGAGATAGGCGATACTTATTTTATTTATTTATTTATGCTTTTTATACAGTTTGTATAAAGGCGGACATAATGCCTTAGGCATTCTCTTACAGTCGACCTTTGGGTGATGCAGAGATAAAAGAAGTAGGTGCATAAATAACGAACTGGTGGAGATACATACATACATATAATATACTAATTACTAACATATTAAGAACAACAAGAAAATAGGAATACACATATAAAATATGAAATATAGTCACTGGATTATATTTCATATTTTATATCATCATCATCATCATCAGCCCATATACGTCCCACCGCTGGGCACGGGCCTCCTCTACAACTGAGAGGGTTTAGGCCTTAGTCCACCACGCTGGCCTAGTGCGGGTTGGCGGACTACACAATTAAGAAATTCCTAAGAACTTTTAGGTGTGCAGGTTTTATCACGATGTTTTCCTTCACCGTTAAAGCAAGTGATAATTCATTGTGAATACACACATAACTTCGAAAATTCTATTTTATATGTGTATTCCTATTTTCTATACTGATACAGATTGTATAACTGATACATATACACAAATATAAATATATACACATATAGAATCATACTCATATACATACGTATATACATATTACATATATAAACATAAATACATAGAAGATATATACAATGTGTTAGGTAAAAGACCGTACATACTGAAGTCAAATATAAGGCACTCAATTCTGACCCCGAAAATGTAAAAAAATTGGTACCTTATTTTTTACATAGTTTATCCAAAAAAATTCTAAGTATTGCGTAAGTGCGGTCATCGGCGATCAGCTGTTTACAAACAGCGCTCTGTTCCCGCACCCCTCCCCGCACTCGCCCTTTCATGCCCGTGCGTCGCCTCGCCGGCCGAGCACGCGGCACGCGCGGGCGCCAGTCAAAGGTCGCGAGTCGCCCGTGATGCAATATTTGATTATTTGCGGAAACCTCTTTTAACTGTTAGTGTGTTTTGTGTCAAGTGCAATGTCGTTTTCAAACGAAGAATACTGGGAAATGGTTCGTGCATATGCCCGAGCTAATGACAGTGTACGAGTTTTTAAATTGTCACTTCGGCAATAACTGGATCGGTCGCGGTGGGCCCGTGCCGTGGCCGGCGCCTGACCTTACACCGTTAGATTTTACTTGTGGGGTGAAGTGAAACGGCTTGTGTACGCTACAGAATACTCCAACCGGGATGAACTAAAGGCTAGAATATTAGCCGCCTTTGATAAGGTTCGAAGTGATACGTTTGTGTTGTGCCGGGTGAAAAACAATATGCGAAAACGCGCCGAACTCTGCGTTGCGCGAGGAGGCGATCATTTTGAACAATTATTAAAATACGTTTAATTTTATGTAAATAGTGTAAATGTAAATACTTAGTAAATGTAAGTGAATCGGTGTAAATAAATACTACATATTCTACCATTGTGGACGCTGCATACACTAAGAGGTAGGTACCTAGTTATTATTTTTTATTCAAGTCTCGATGTATGTAGGGTGTCCATATTTTCTGCATTTGTGCTACAATAATTTCGTATCGTTTACTGTGCCGTATATTTATATTACTCTTGCATTATATTTTTAATGGTTACTTGAAGCCATTGACTAACGTGTCCTTCAGTATGTACGGTCTTTTACCTAACAATCTGTATATTATCAACTCAATTCCTTAAGAAATAGCTGCCGAACTTTCAACTTAAATGTCAGGCGGGTTGTAACATTATATGATGGCTAGGAAAATGTATTTTTTCCCCTTTTTTTTATCGTCAATGTGTTTGTAATCACCGTACCTATTACCCGTGTTAGTTTTCGATGACGGTCTGTTTACACCCAGTAAAAGTAATATATCGTCATCATCAGCCCATATACGTTGTGGTACTTAGGGTTGTATAATATGTGAGTGCGTGTTGTTACTTGTGGAAGGGCAGCAGCACTGGCGCGAGCGGCGCGGGCGCGGCCACGGCGGCGGCCTCGTCGGGCGGGGGGTCGCACACGGCCCCCAGCGCCGCGCCGCCCGCGCTCAGCAGCATCGCGTTGGCGCCGTACCGCGCCTGCCGCCGCACCGGACATTAACACCACCATTTATTGAAATGAAAACTTCTTTAGCGGCGCTGTGCACTTTTTTGGATGGGTAAAAAATGTTGAAATCGCGTCAGATCACGTGACCCTGATCGAAAATGCGTAAGACACATGATGTAATATAAATTATCATGTTTGTGTTCGATAGCGCAATAAATATTGTATTTTATCAAGTAAATGATAGTACTTTGCCCTGTGGCAAGGGGGCGTTAGAATCTCACCACGGTATCCCCTGCCTGTGGTAAAAGGCAACTCAAAGGGGCCTTTGGGGCTGCTGGACGCGCTGCGGCGGCAGCGCGTCCTCACTGAAAGTGACCCCGAGAGGGGCAGCAGCACTGTGGTCTGTGTCCATCGCGGGCGCCTATCCACAATCGGGGCGCCCGAACCAAGCTAGTGGGGGTGCACTTACATCTGCGCGGACGTGACGTCACCGCGCGCCGGGCTGGAAGGCCGGTGACCCCGACATACGCTTCCTGCCCCCCTCCACCAGGGCAGGCAGAAAATAGAGCCATAACCAGCTTTCCCCTCGACAAAAAAAAGGCGATACCGTGGTGGAGTAGTATCGGCCGTGGGTACCTCGTGGTGCAGCAGGTACATGGCGGGCAGCAGCCCCTGCAGCTGGTCCAGCGCGGCGTACACGGCGTGCGCCACGGGGCGCGCGCCCGCGGACAGGCGCTCCGCCAGCGCGGGGGGCGCAGCCTCCAGCGTCACCACGTCGCCGCTGCTGTGGTCCACGCGCACTGCGCCACCACACACACTCAAACACTGATGCACCAATGATACCAACTAAACGTGTTATAGTCGACGCATTATAAACTGAGGTTTCGGGTCATAAATATACTTGTCTGTCTTGCTCGCACTTACAGGTCTTATGGAAAGGTGTAGTGATGTGCGTAAGAATTGTAGAGGTGCATATCGATAAGCTCACGTGGATTATTGAAATTGAAACAAGCTTTTTTCTCGGGGTCAGTTTTTAATTCTTTTAAAAACAGGAACACATGAGCTACAGCCCGAGCTTGAGCGTTGATGTCACCATTTAATTTCTTCAAAACCACGTTAGAAAATAAATTATCCATTGTGCGTATTGCGTAACGAAGCGTAAGTAATGTAATGAGTGTCATAACAAAAAATCTTATATTTATAGAAAAACAACAACCCTTACTCGTATCGACCAATCAGGATTCAGAGTGCTAATGAAGGCGCATCGATCCCGCGTGCGCAGGTAGCTAAGTATCGATAACGGGTTGCATTGCGTGCACATTCCTACTGACAGTGACATTTATTGCCCGACGACTCAGTTTAAAATGCGTCGACTATACCAAATATCAACGTCGCTTCATACGACAGTTCCGCTATAGAAGGTATATTCAAGCTCTATGAAAAGTTTTGAATCCTTAAGAATTATATTCCTAGTGCTCTGGAGTGAATCCTTATACATTAAAATAACTATGTATATTGTATGTGATGTGGTACTGAGTATATTTATTTATCAGTAGATCATTATATTTGAATATGATACCGTTGAGAAGCGAAGCATTGTCTCGCAGCATAAGTGATAGCGCGAGAGTTCTGATTTTGCTCTCCGATAGCTGACTCGCGCCCAAGTCCAATTGGTATTCTACTGTTGGCTCCAGAATAACCTCTTCGTCATTGCAATTCTGAAAGGAATACATAAGCACACATTTTAATAGGGGTGTACGAATATCGATACCGCAGTGATGGCCTCGAGGTTTAGGCGCGCGGTCGAGAATTTCGACGGTCGCAGGTTCAAACCCCAGGCACACACCTCTGACTTTTCGAAGTTATGTGTGTATTCACAATGAATTATCACTTGCTTTAACGGTGAAGGAAAACATCGTGATAAAACCTGCACACCTAAAAGTTCTTAGGAATTTCTTAGGTGTATAGTCCGCCAACCCGCACTAGGCTAGCGTGGTGGACTAAGGCCTAAACCCTCTCAGTTGTAGAGGAGGCCTGTGCCCAGCACGTACGAATATCGGTACGGTGTAATTATTCTCACACCCCAATCGTTAAACACTAAAGAGTTGTACTGTCAATTCTTGTTGAATATTTTTTGAAGTTATACTTCTTTGGGCGCGTTAGGGAAAAGTGGTGAGAGTAAATTTTTGCGATGCGCGCACACTGTCAAGAAAAACCCACACCATAAAGTTATTAAAAAAAGTTTATATGTTTTAGATGTTAGAAATTTAGAATAGTGACAGTAATAAAAAGGGATTGGCATACTTATTAGTTGTCAAATATTTATGAGTGCGTTCAGAAATGTAATATGGTGTGTAAACTAAGAACTATGTATGTGACTGTTGGGCGTATTTATAAGTTTTACTTCAGTCGTGTGGTATAACTTCTAACGCGTGTACATAAGTACACACACACTTTTTTCCACTTAGATAGGAACAATACATTAGATAGAAAAATATATAAGATACTGGGGTCCTATTACCCCCACTCTCTTATACAGGTTATAAGACCGTGATAAAAAATTGGGACAGGTAATAATTACGGTGCTTAGGATTACGTAATTTTTTACAGATTTTTTAGCATCAATGTGTTTGCAATTAACGTAACTATTAATTGTCTTAGTTTTAGATCATGGTCTGTTTACACCCTTTTGTTTCGAGGGGAAAGTTGTTTTTTTTTTTTTTTTTTTTTTTTATGGAAAAAGGAGGCAAACGAGCAAGTGAGCCACCTGATGTTAAGTCAACGGTCAACGGCCTTCCAGCCCGGCGCGCGTAGGGCTGTCTATTCACACCCTGTGTATTTTTTACATAAGGCGCTGGTGATAGTTAACTAAAGGTCAAAGGGTAATAGCGATATGATTTTTATCCATTAGGTCATAGACTATATAAACACACTCACGTATGTGTATTAAAGATCTACATAATAGGGGTCATCCAAAAAAAATACGTCACACGTTAAGGGGGAAGGGGGGGGATGGTAGGGGACCTAAATATCGTGACGTCTCTAAAAAACCTTCGAGACTCGATTTTTCGACCATTTATCTAGTTAGGGTAACTAAAATTCTCAAAAAAAACAAGAGCTACTCTAGTTGTGCAAATTAGTAACGTCATTCGCTTATGAAAATACATTAGGTACTTACTAATTTCATAATCCAATAATCATCATTAGTATTAGTGGGTAATTCGATTATCAAAATCATTTATAATCGCCCAACACTAATTTTTAGATGTAAAAAATGCAAAATATGTGACGTCACACTGGGGAGGGGGAAGTCTTACAAATGTGACCAGCTGTGACGAGGACGGTGGAGGGGTCAAAAAATGATGAATTTCGTGTGACGTTATTTATGGATGGCCCCATAGAGGGCGAGCCTGTTGCCGAATAGAAACACCAATGAAACTATACGACCCGGAAAATGAGCCGGCGATCTCTCGATATCTTGGCATACATTTATACAGTAAAACGTGGACTTAAAAGAAAACGAAATGTGGATTTAGAAATAAATATCTGCTTCCCTTTTATGAGAAATAGGTGTGATTATAATATGTGAGTTACTTACCTTCGTTTTATGCGAACAGTGAACAATGATTTCGTAGTTTTCGCTGTTCTGATTGTTCTTAACTAACCACTTTCTGAATGATCTTGGCGGCGGTTTCTCGAATATTGTGTCTGAAACAAATCGATTACTTTCAGAGTAATCGTGGTATCGATTTAATGAATGCACAGATTTGATCATCGATTTTATCGGATCATTTAAATTAATGATAAACTAAAAAAAAACTAAGTGAAGTGAAATGCTATTTTGGTCTACAAAAGAAGATTAAAAAAAGGCGTTAGCGTTTTTTTTTATCACAATAACTTTTAAATAATTCAATTGATATTTTTTTGTTTTCTACTAACTGAACTTTTAATACATTCACTACTACGCTTAAGTTAAATGTTTTGTTTACCTGCAATTTGCAAAATATGTATTGATCTTAATTTTAATGTCACATCTTGTATGTGTTGATTCACCTTTTTAAACAATAATAACAAAAAATATATCCCTAAATATAAACAGAATAATACAAAAACAGTTACATTAATAAAATAAACGATATACAAGTATCAAGATCACCTTTACAAGTGCATGTGTAAATTCCCAAGTCGCTTATATCACTTGAGCGCGTTCTTCTCTTCTCATTCTTTTCTGATTTCTCTTCTACTTTCCTCTTCGAAGTGTACTTCTGTACATCTTTTTTAATAGGCGATCCTATTGTGCTATCGTCACAAGTATCTTTTGATATTGGTGTATAATCTGAAAATATGAGATCCAGATTTAGTAAGTTTGCTCAATCGGATGGCGCCACTGCCTTGTTTGAAACTGATTTCAAACAATGATTTAAGTATCCCAATAAACCACAAAATCCACATTATACCATTATGTGATGGAGTTAAACGTCTCGTGGCCTCGCGGCACACGTTTGTGCCGTGCGATCTAAAGGTGCCCGACCCGGGACGAGCAAAGTGTTATTGAGTTTTACCATTTGGGAATTCTCAGTAACAGCACGGAGTAAATATGCCCGAAAAATGACAAAGGGCTCTATTACGCAGGGTATGGGTGGGGGCTTGGATAATGAAGACCAAAGCAATATATTTTCTTTTCCGGGTTTTCTAAAAGTGTAGTCCTGATTTCTTAACATACTAAAAATATACAGGGTGTATTCAGACCGTGATCGGAAACCAAGGCAGGTAATAGCTAAGGTGAATACAAACCCCCTGGCGTTAAAGAAAATCCCGACAAAAAAACAAAAAAATTGACGTTTTCATAACAACCATAGGTATAAAATGTATGTTTGTTTGTTTTTTGTTGGGTTTGTATTCACCCTAGCTATTACCTGCCTTAGTTTCCGATCACTGTCTGAATACACCCTGTATGTACTTACGCTTACCTATTGATGGAGGGGAGTAAGATAATTGCTTACTTTTATCGACATGGGGGACGGGGGGTTAATATATTGTGTAAAAATTGCTTACAGCATTGCTTTGAACAACCTGTTATTGGATACCTGATAATATAAATACGTACATATGTGTTGCTAGAAATCTGTTGATGATGATGATGATTATTATATATTATTGTTACCTGGATCAATAACCAAGCTGTCAGATTCGTCGTCGCTGCTGCCCTCCGCGCTGTCAATGAAGTGCGATAGGCTTTTGTCGCTGTGTGTTTTCTCCGGCGATTTGTTGCGTCTGTCCATTATTCTGCCCCTTTCTTGCATCCTGGATATTCAATGAAAGGAATAAAGTATTATATTAAGTAAGTCTCTGTGAAATGAAAGATGAGGGTAGCTTTAGAAACCAGAGACCGCGAGTTCACAGCCTTTTTATCATTGCACTGTTGGGCATAGGCCTCTCTTTTACCAAGCCATTCGTCTCGTGGTCGCCATGTGGACCAGTGTGGGGTTAGAACTATGTATGTGACTATTGGGTGTATTTCATCATCATCATCAGCCCAAATACGTCCCACCGCTGGGCACGGGCCTCTTCTACAACTGCGAGGGTTTAGGCCTTAGTCCACCACGCTGGCCTAGTGCGGTGTGCAGGTTTTATCACGATGTTTTCCTTCACCGTTAAAGCAAGTGATAATAATTGTGAATACACACATAACTCCGAAAAGTCAGAGGTGTGTGCCTGGGGTTTGAACCTGCAACCGCCGAAATTCTCGACCAAGCGCCTAAACCTCGAGGCCATCACTGCTGCTGGGTGTATTTATGAAATATTAATTAGTATTTTTTTTATATGATGAGCCATGTCATTGTGTATCATTATGTGTGTATTCATAATAAATTATCACGCACTTTAACGGTGAAGAAAAACATTGTGACGAAACCTATACACCTAAAAGTTCTTAGGAATTTCTTAGGTGTGTAGTCCGCCAATCCGCACTAGGCCAGCGTGGTGGACTAAGGCCTAAAACCCTCTCAGTAGTAGAGAGACGGCCGCAGTGGGACGTATATGGGCTGATGATGATGATGGTATTGCAACTCACGGCACAAGCGCGTACTGCAGCAGGTGCCTGGAGGCTCGGTACATGCGCGTCCTGGCTGACTCCTTGTGTATCGCGAATTCACTTCCCAACACTATTATGTTGCTCTTTTCACCATCTGTAAACATACACAATTTTATAAGTACACTTTGGTTGAAAATTGTGAGTTGCAAGTTTATGCTTCATCCTCAGTCCATACACGCCCCACTGTTGGGCTCGGGCGTCCTCTACAGCTGAGAGGGTTTAGTCCTTAGTCCACTACGCTGGCTTAGTGCGGGTTCGCAGAAGTTTAAGCTTGAGAATTTAAAAATAAGGTGATTAATGAGCATTATCTAATTATATTAAATTGGTAAATTCATTCAAAAAAATTTGAGCTCCTCTAATTTTTATAATGTAACTTCGCTACCTTCTTTCCACTTTTGAGAGGTTTTGAGAGGCAGAGCGGACCCGTAGCTGACAAATGATTCACTATGCACATAATTTTTTTTATGTTTTGTTATTTTCAGACCGTAAAAAGTTAACTCTTTGAACTAATTCTTGACACTGACGACACAAAATTTTCAGACAAATCAGACAAAAAATAAAAATTGTGACGTTTTCCTAAAAATCATAGATATTAAATGGATGTGGTTGTAAGGAAAACGTTTTTATGGTCGGGATTCTTTTAATGTCACGGTGTTTGTAATCACCGCAGCTATTATCTGCCTTAGTTTCCGATCGCGGTCTGAATACACCTGTATAAATAGCGGGTTACCTACAAACTTAATTTTTCGTAATGCAGGTACCTACCCAAAACAAAAACATTGCCCATAAATTTAAAAACTACATATTTGATTTAAAATTAGTTTCCGTGTTGCGTACCTGCGCCGATGGTCTCGCAGACGGAGAGCGGCAGGGTCCAGACCCTGTCGGTGTCGAGGAGACACTTGAGGGCTCCCTCGCTGGCCACGTACTGCGCGCCGTAGTCCGCCGCGTACTGCGCCAGGATGCGGTGGATCTCGCACAGCGGCAGGATCGTCACCTCCTTCTCACCTACACAATTTTACATATTGCCCTTTCGTCATCAGCCCATATACATACGTCCCTTTGCTGGGCATGGGCCTCCTCTATAAATGAATGAGTTTAGGCCTTAGTCCATAAAGGGGGCCTGGCTGTATGCAAACGCGTATCCCGCGCCCGTGGATTTTTGTGGAGATAGTGGAACATCACGGGGTTTTAGTCGATAGGACGAGCATATATTAAAAAAAAATTGATCGGTGAGTCCAACATACCTCCATACTTGGAGACAATCTGTAAAGGGATTTCCCTGTGAATAAAAAAAAAGGCGATAGTCCATCGCGCTGGCCCACTGCGGATTGGTGGACTACACACCTAAGAAATTCCTAAGATTTTTTTAGAAAAAATAATAATATCCAAAACTATTTTTTTAATAGGAAAATGTTTACAAAAACAAAGGTGGTACTTACCAGGTAATACAAATCTGCAGGGGTGTTTTGTACATGGCTCCGGAATCGAAGGTGGTCTCATTATTGACATGTTCTTCGTTATTATGTCTGGGTATTCGATTTGTTGTAAATCGTCCATGTTTACCTTCAAAATATGAGTTCAATTTAAATTATCAGTTGCCACTTTTTTGTTAGGGCGACTAGATAAATAGCCAAAATAAAAAAGGTAATAATTAAATATTTGGTGTGAACATACAATCTCCTAATTTAAAAATATCATTGAATTTTATCATTAAAAACAAATAAATTTATTAATAAAAATCTTCAATCAATCAATAATTATTGATCACACAGACACTCACACACACACATACATTAGTTAAGTATTTTTTAGGTCTGTAGTAAATTTAAAATTTTTAATATAATTGTTTAAGTTTTATTGTAACATGTTCTAAAGAGCTACACTGTTATTACTTTTAGATATGGAAGAGCGAGGCCTTCTGGCACAAGTATTTCATACTTATTAGAAGGTCTCAACCATGATCTCATATATTGTACCTATTTGTTGAATAAAGGTTTTTTTTTAATTATAATCAAATCTGCAATAAAAAATGTAAAAAAGTCGAAACATTGTGGGCTTTAAAGCACAGAGCAAAACATGAAATTAAAGATACATTTCTGCTTACCTTCTAAAGACATCATGCTAGAGTGTTTCTATGTGTGTATGCAGAAAAATCACTTACCTTTATGAGATCCTCCTGTAAAACCATCTGATACTCCCCGCTCCTCATTTCCAGTGGTATCTGTGCAGCAATACGCCATGTCTTTGGGAATGATTGCACCTCATGAGCCCTCATCTTGAACTCTGCTTCATACACCTGCTCTACAACTGGCTTGGGTCGTAGAGCTCTCATACATTGGTCATTTGTCCATACAGTTTTGGCCCATTCTATATATTCTTTTTGTTCTTTCTCATATTTTTCTTTTACTTGCTAAAATATATGAAAAAATTATAGTAAATAGTTGTATTATGTATTTCTCATTGCTGGGTGCAGGTTCATTAACAGTATTTGTTATGAATACACACAAAAATCAGATGAGTATGCATGAAACTTTAATCCAAGTTCACACATTGTTAGCATGAGATTTTAATATATGCATAGAAAATATTTTTAAGACTTGATGTTTAATGTACAGATTGAATATCTTGCAATAATCTTACTAATATTATAAACGCGAAAGTTTGTATGTATGGATGTCTGGATGTTTGTTGCTCTTTCACGCAAAAACTACCGAATGGATTTCAATGAAAGTTTACAATAATATAGCTTATACATCAGAAAACAACAATTTCATTTTCTCATATAAACTGTTCTACCTAATTTCCTGTCAAACATTTTATGTTTATCCCGTCAATACGGTTAATGGTCCCCTCAAATTAAAGAAAGTATTTAAATAAAGGTTTTGACTCGTCAACAATTATATCCACAATATTCGAACAATTGCGTATTTTTCATTTTAAAAATGCAGAATAATCAGTAATGAAAAATGTTTTTTTTTCTTTGTTCCTTAAGGAACCGGCTAAGGTCGAAGACCATGCTGCCAAGTCTTCAGTAATTTAATTTCATGTATAATGAATGATGATGATGATGAATGATGAAAGAAAAAGGGCGGGAAATTTCCAAACCGAAAGGCGCGCCCCCACATACAACCCTCAATCCCTTCAGTACAATAGCGAACAGAGAATCAAGCACCACTCGTAGATATTGCACACAGCGTATCAAATTCACCCCTCACCTCCCCCTTCGCCGTCCCACTGCATCGGTGGGACCGTCCCTCCTGGATCCTCGCCAACAATCACCAGAAAAGACAAGAATCACCAAATACAGCGCGACAGGGAAGAAAAAAGGGAAAACTAAATCAAACACACCACACACAACACCGACAAGCAACACTTAATCCCCCATTCACCATTATCAAGAAAAAAATAAAAATTATATAATATGAGAAAAACAAAAAACGCGCCCTCCGATCCGAACACTTCCCGTCCTTTTCCGTAATGAAAAATGAGTGACATATTTATTAGTTGTCAAAAATGTATGCGAGTGTTCAGAAATTTATTTTTAAACTCCTTGGTTGTATCTGGTTTAAAATTTACAAACGAATGCAGGCTCGGTAGTCATCACGCTTCGTAATCTAAATAATGATACCCTTTGATTTTAGCATATATTGTCAATGCGAAAGTAACACTACTGTGTTATACTTTCACATCTAAAATATTTGAGTTATTTGGATGATTTTTGTTATAGATAAAAACGGAAACATAAAAAGGGACATAGGTTACTTTTTTTTTAATTCATTAAGTGTAATTTGGGCACTTGGGAGACGTTTAATAGATTTACTTATTATCTTTTTGCACCCAACCCAGAAGTCTATGCGGACGGAGTCGCGGGCAAAAGCTAGTTTTAATTATAGCAAAGTTGACAGGGTCATAAATAGTTTGCAACAGGTAGAGTAAGGCAAGGTAAGTAAGTAGTACAACCAAAAAGAAATTTATTTATTCTCAGGCAAGAGAATTATCCATAAAAGTATAAAAAAATATGGGATTAAATGGAACAATTTTTATAAAAACCTCCAATTTAATTAATTTTACCCTCATTTTGTAGCACTACAAAAAAGTATTATCATGCAATCTTGATGAGAACTACTTGGTACATTATGCCATATCACTAGAAAACTGCTTTGTTGACCAATTTAAATTATTGCACCAATTTTGAGTTTATTAATTTGAACAGCAGGTAAAAAAATATATTTGTATCTTTATCATCATCATCATCACTTGCCATGTTCCCAATTTTATTTGGGGTCGGCGCAGTATGTTTTATCCTTCCAAACATCCCTATCAGCCGTCATGTCAGAAGATCAGAAGAAGATATTTGTATCTTTATCATGGGCCTCATTTATATGATCATGTCATCATCAGCCAATATACGTCCCACTGCTGGACATGGGCCTTAACTCAGAGGGTTTAGGTCTTAGTCCACTACGCTGGCCTAATGCGGGTTGGCGGACTACACACCTAAGAAATTCCTAAGAACTTTCTAGGTGTGCAGGTTTCATCACAATGTTTTCCTTCACCATTAAAGTACATGATAATTCATTGTGAATACACACATAACTTCGAAAAGTCAGAGGTGTGTGTCTGGGGTTTGAACCCGCGACCATCGAGATTCTCAACTGCGTGCCCAAACCTTGAGGCCTTCACAACTTTTTATTTATATTTATGATCATGTGCTTTACTAATTGTTTTAGTATTTTATATAAAGAAATATGTATATATGCCAAATACTTACCTCATACACTTTAAAATCAGCTTTTGTGGGCCTCGCAAAGAAATAGTTGGGCAGTATTTTAGGATTCTCTTGGCACAAAACTTTTAAACACTGGAAGTGTTCTACATCCGACAGCTCAGACTTTTTAGGATACTGTGGTGGTTTATACAATCCTGGTACATACATTCTTTGTAGATTATCTCCCTGAAAATTTACAATAAATAAAATAATTTGACATTTATTTTATTCCATATTAAGGCATAATAAATTCATATATACATAATATGTGAAGTGCATTAAACTGCTTTGCCCTTAAATTATAATAATAATATTCACATGATGTTTTTAGCCCTAAGACTTTCTTATACATCCCAGTGCCCTAGCAAAGGTGTCCTCCACACATGAGAGGGTTTAGGTCTTAGTTTACCATGCTGGCCTACTGTGAGTAGACACACCTAAGAAATTCACATACATACATACATACATAAACTCACGCCTATATTCCCCGAAGGGGTAGGCAGAGATGCATTTCTGCACCCACATTTCGCCAGGTATGTATCAGTCCCACGTAATAGGGGGCGAGCCTATTGCCGTTTTTCGGGCACATTTCCAGACTCCGAGCTGTTACTGAGAATTTCCTAATGGAAAAACCCAATAACACTTTGCCCGACCCGGGAATCGAACCCAGGACCTCTAGATCCCACGGCACATACTTGTACCGCGAGACCACGAGGCAGTTACCTAAGAAATTCCTACTTCCTTATAGATATTTTTTGGACTGCAGATGTTAAGTTCTCGTGTTAAAGCATAGATAAGTACACATAGTCTTACATTTTTCTTCTTATCAAACACAGTGTCCCAGTCTATGTCATTTTTTTCTTCATCTTCTGAACTTGAATATACAAGTGGGTCGTAAAATTTGTTTCGCAGGATTTTTTCTGTTACACTGTTGTCTAGCTCATCTGCTGTTACAAAATGCCTATCCTCTTCATGTGAATTCCTATAAAATGTTTTTTAGTTTAACACATACCTAATGTAAAATTTGAGACACCATTTATTTTGTTGTAAATACAAAATGAAATATATTAAAAAAAGAAACAAATACAAACTAAAGGTAGTTTTAAAGTATTATGTGGTTAGTGTGCAAATAACCTTTGCTTATTCTTCTAGTAATTAAGTATCTAAATAATATTTAAATGCAGTTGTATAGAAAAAGAGTAAACATCTGCAAACACATATTTGAAATAATAAATGGAAAATGACTGTTTGCATTAACGTTTGATGAATAAAAACTTATATTCAAGAATGTGAATATAATTGATTGATGATTATAAATAGTAAATTTTTAATATCAAGCAGCGATTGAAGCATTACTTACCAATCGAACAGTCGAATGTGTTCCATAATTAATTATTATCAATTACTAAACTAAATCACAGTATTTAAAACTTCATCACAATTTATACAAATTTCAGCGCACTACCTAGTTACTATTTTGTCCCACTAAAAAAGCCATCACTATATGCCCGCGTATTTAGGCTGGTTTGATTCTGCGTATAAAATAAGTCTTTCTTTTATTTAATTTGCTTAGTAAATTAATTTTATATTGGTTAATTTATAATACACAATGTTAATGATAAAAACATGGAATTTACTATGGTTAGTATATTATATGGTTGACAATGACAAATGACAATTGACAATTGAAATAGCTTATTTCGTTCAGAAACTTATGTTTTTTTCGTTACGTTCTAAAACGTCGGTTATTACCTTTTAGTGAAGTGTTATTGCCGTGTCTGCTATGTATAAATCAATAAAATATAATATTGAAACTTATCTCAATTATTTAATGATTTCTTGGTCCGTAAATTTAAAATAATCCTAATACCTACAGTTATGTCACGACAGCTGCTGTAACACGGTTGATTAAAAACATATTAGGACCTATGTCTTGCTGTTCAATCTACTTGCTTTCGAGGGTTCGATTCTTAAAGAATGTTGTATTTTTTTGGAGTGAAATCTGATGGAGTCCAGGTATGTGGTCCTATACTTTTTATTTCGGCTTTTCTATTTCTACTCTATTAGGTACACTTTTTAACAGGTGCCAGTATGATTACTTCATCGTTACAGTAATTAATAAACAAAAAATTTTTTTTGTTGGCATCCTAAATCCTTGCTTGATGAAACAATAATAAATAAGGCACAAGCCCAGCACTTTGAAGTAAAGGGGTTGATATAGATAAATAGATAGAAAGTGCAGTTGCCACAAAAGTATCACTTTTTCCGCTTTTTGTAGTATTCTTTTAATAAATTTTATTACATTACATTATAAGTTTTTGTAGAGGGGATAAAAGCCTACCGTTATTTGTCAAGTAAGTTTATAATATCTTATCAAAAAATTAGATACTGACATAATATGTGTGAATCGAGAACCACCACTGGAAAGAGATGAATATGCAGACAACAGAGGAAAAGTAAGAAGAATTATTTCTAGACGAATTAATACTATCCCTCAATCCCTAATACGCGCGATATAAAAAAGTCCATGAATAAGCCGCCACTGTTCCATAGATTTATGTAACGCGTGGAAGATTACACGCCGTCGCGCCACGCTGCCTACACCTGTCCCTTCGTATACTTTGGGTTTGACAGCTTTTTTATTGGATCCCTGATTTCCTATTCAATAAGTTTTGGGGTTTGCATTACGCAGTTAACTGGGCCGTGAAATGTTTTGCCCGAGTATAATAGCGTGTGTGGGCAAGTGACAGAGTCAATTATTATCAAATTTATTTTGAGAATATTTTACGGAACTTTGCCGTGTTGCTGAGATACTAAAACTTTAAGGATGTAATGAGATTTTGAATTATGTATTGTTTTATTTGTATTTATATTATGTATAATGCTAGAATGACATTTTTTATATGTTTTGTTACGTTACCTAAGTACTCGTACATACCCTCTATATTAAAAACAATATATCCTTATTGTGAAGTTATTTTCCGTTTACATAATTGTACTATATATGTCGGAGGAGAAGGGGATTTAAAATGTTTTTGAAATGTGTGACGAATGCTCTAGTCCGCTGCACCGGGCGGCTTTTTATAGACAGTGTAGTGGGGAGATCGACACCGCACGTGAGTCATTCTTGTTTATGCAAGAGCGATGACGTAACTCTCAGTATTTACGCTGTTATATAATAATCCCAAGTTCTCTTATGCCGAAAAGGATAAAAAAAAACTTTGTTTCAGCTCCATGTGGCTTATTTTAGAATGAAACATATGCTCAATATTGCTTGCTATAGCAAATATTTTCAGTTTATTTTTAGGAATCAATATAAGGATACCAATTATTTGAACTTAAGGATAACTCCTTCGCTAGACTTAACTATTTAATAGTACTAATTGTTTTGCTATCAAAATTCAAAATTGTTGATGCAATAAGCATTTATCGTCAAGTACCTATACTACAGGGATGTAATAAGTAATTACGTAAAAAGTTATGAATTTATTAAGGGCATGATCTTAACGTAGTTGTCATTCAAATATTCATATCGCTTAGCCTTTGTTTCTTCGAGATACCCCTCTATACCAACCCACGCACGTGCGCTGCCGAACAAGGAACTTCTCCACAACTGAGAGGGGTAACACCTTAGTCCACCAGGCTGGTCTAGTGGGTTGGGAGACTACACCCCTAACATGTTTCTTACGGAGAACGTTAGCTATACGGATATCTTCACGATGTTTTCTTTCGTGATATTATCCACTTAAATCCGACATGCAACAAAAGGTCTATTATAAAGGCCCAATTGACGTCCACACTATGAGTTTCTTTTACAAATCAGCTACATACATTCATAAGTTATCATCATCATCATCATCAGCAGCAGCAAGGGTTGTACGTATATGGATACGTCCCCCTGCTGGGCACGGGACTCATATACAACTGAGAGGGTTTAGGCCTTAATCGACTACGCTCGCCTAGTGTGGGTTGAAGGACTACACACCAAAGAAAGAAGAAATTTTAAGTGTGCAGGTTTCCTCACGACTTTTCACCGCTAAAGTAAGTGTTTATCGTTCTGAATACACACATTACTTCAAAAGTCAGCAGTGTGTGCCTGGGGTTTAAACCCGCGACCGCCGTGGTTACCAACCGCGCGCACAAACCTCGAGGCCATTATTTATTTATTTATGCTTTTTACACATTGCGTATAAAGGCGGACTTAATGCCTAAGGCATTCTCTAACAGTCAACCTTTGGGTGATGCAGAGATATTTATGCCATTACTACTTAGGTACTTACATTGTGAGTTATATCTATCGTTAATTATAGTCCCATAGTCCTGTCTGAGCTCGGTTCCTGAATCCCGTACGTGTGCGCTCAAGTGACCCCATTGTGCCGATGGCGGTCTGGCCGCGACACATCCCGATAATTAATTATTAATTAGAACCCCACTCTATTGCCTCTTTCATTTTCCAATCTCATTTCATGTTTTGTAATATTCACTCGTTGTGCATGGGATTTGAGTAATTATATGTTTGCGTCAAAGTCAAAGTCAAAGTCAAATTATCTTTATTCAAATAGACTTTTACAAGTTCTTTTGAATCGTCAATTTTACACTTTTTAATATTTTTTTTAACTATGAAACTATTGCCGCGTAGCTGTTTTATTAAGTGCAATGTTTGTCATTGTTGGAAAGAGCTGTTTAATGTAGTGTCGGCTGTTGGAAAACAGATCACTATCGCTCGGTAATCAGTACATTTATGTCAGCTTGATCGTTACAATGTAAAAGGAGCTTGGGCCTCTGACTATCCTATGTAAGGAACGAAAAGACAGTACCTACCCATGAACAGAATAAGTTTTGTTATAAATAAGGCGAGGCAGTCCATTGGTACAACTGTCCAACGTGACTGTGGCGTTGCTATGTTAAAATGAACTCAAACATAAATACTTACATACTTATGTATCAGTATCATCACACATTCCTAGACTACATTCTACTGGCAATTTCCTAACACAAAAACCAATAAAACTTTATTCCACCCGGATACAGAATACAAGACGTCTTCTCACTTATGCCACGGGACCAACTAGACATAAAATACGAAATTCATCATCAGCCCAAATACGTCCCACTGCTGGGCACGGGCCTCCTCTATAACTGAGAGGGTTTAGGCCTTAGTCCACCACGCTGGCCTAGTGCGGGTTGGCGGACTACACACCTAAGAAATTTCTAAGAACTTTTTGGTGTGCAGGTTTCATCACGATGTTTTCCTTCACCGTTAAAGTACGTGATAATTCTTTGTGAATACACACATAACTTCGAAAAGTCAGAGGTGTGTGCCTGGGGTTTGAACCCGCGACCGTCGAGATTCTCGACCGCGCGCCTAAACCTCGAGGCCATCACGACTTTAAAACAGAAATTACAGAAGACTTGGTATTCTCCGTAAATATCATCCCATTGAACAATTTACAAGTGACGCGCTGACGTGGGCAGTCGGCCGTCAGCCGTCAGCCCGCCCTCGCCGACGTGTCTAGTTTTCTTGCCTTTGTTCTGTACAAAGCAGAACACAACCCAATCAGGCGGCTGTCGAATGTTCCCGTTAACAGACGGCTGCGTGTTCTTTCCCAGCTACAATTGACCACCACGTATGAATTCTGCGGCGAACGTAAATTAAATCGCTTCGGGTGGCCTTTTTGAAGTTATACTTCTTTTGGCGCGTTAGGGAAAAATGATGAGAGTGAATTTTTTACGATGCGCGCGCACACCGACACCAAAAAGTTATTCAGAAAAAGTTTGTTTTAAATTATAAGAATGTAGAATAGTGACAGTAATAAAAAGGGATTGACATATTTTTTTAATTTTAAGTAGTTTTGATTATTTTATTTATTTATTAGTATATCTATATTGTTAGAAACTAAAATTTAATTATTCAAATCTTTTAAAATGACTGTTATTTGACCTGATGCCGTAACTATAGTAACCAAATAATAAGACGCGTAAAAACTTTCAGGCCGATCAAGAAAATATACGATCTGTGTCGTTTTCCCGCGCTTGCTCTATATTCGCCAATGCAGTGTTGCCACCCACACCAACTTATTTCTGACAATATATATTGAATATTAGTGATAAAAATACTGTTTTGAGTGCTTTTATAGATTTGAGGTTAATTGTCGGTATGTATAATTTATTTACATCGTTAATTAATTATTACATTATTAACAAAAAAAATATTTTTTTTTATTTCGTTTTGTTTTATTTCTGGTATATTAACAAATTTTATGTATAAATAAAAAAATAATAATAATTATTTTATAATATATTATTATATTATTTAAGAAAATATATATTTATGTATGAAGTATAACTTCTAACGCGTGTACATAAGTACACACACACACTTTTTTTTAAACTTGTGTGGAAAAGGAACAAATTCGCTGATTTTAAGTGAATTGCGATCTAAATGAAAATTGACAGCCCCGTGGTGCAGTTGGCTAGACATCAGCTTGCAAAACGAGAGGCCGCGGGTTCGATCCTCGCATCGAGTTAAATGTTTGTGTGATCCACAAATATTTGTTTCGGGTCTGGGTGTTTGTGAGACAGAAGAATCTCTCGTAGTTTCTGATACGCACGACATAAGACTCGTATCTTAGTGTGGGGTCAGAACTAGGTGACTGTTGGGTGTATTTATTATTTATTTAAATAGTGTCTGGAAGATTACTATAATCCGTCATAAGTCGACATAATTATGTCGGCCTTATGCTAAATACAAGTACCTACGTATTATACAGGCTGAGTCCAGAAGCTGATACATTTAATTTTAAGTACAGTAGCTATTGCACACAGCTCCGTTTGCGAAACTTTATATTTCAAAAGGATTTTTTTTCTTGATTTTTCATTGCTGCTCCGCTTACATTGTTCGTACATACATACATAAACTCACGCCTGTATTCCCCGAAGGGGTAGGCAGAGGTGCATTTCTGCACTCACATTTCGCCAAGTATGTGTCAGTACCACGTAATAGGGGGCGAGTCTATTGCCGTTTTTCGGGCACATTTCCAGAGTCCGTGCTGTTACCGAGAATTTCTTAATGGAAAAACCCAATAACACTTTGCCCGACCCGGGAATCGAACCCAGGACCTCTAGATCGCACGGCACATACCTACTTGTACCGCGAGACCACGAGGCAGTCACATTGTTCGTAGTTAGGGTTAATTCTTAATAGTGGCATATTAGGACCTAATATATCAAACAGTGATCAAACCTGGGCCCAGTGGATTTCACGCAACAATTAAAACCGCGAAATCATACAGCCTAATGTAAACCTGAGCAATACTTCAAACATCTTTGTGGAATCAGCTTTCCTCGGCGGTATTTCCGAATGGATATGACTTAGGGACCTTCAAGAAAAGAGCCTATATTTTCCTCAAAGGCCGGCAACGCACCGATGATTCCTTTGGTATTGTTGGTGTCTATGGGCGGTGTTGACCACTTAACATCAGGTGGCTCACTAGCCCGTTTGCCTCCTTTACCATAAAAAAAAAACATTGTAAACACACAGCATACAATGAAACACAATATTGTAAATGGCTACTCTGACTGAGATGCATATTTATAATTTAACCTAGTTAAATGTCAGTTTCTCCATTCAAGATGACTATGTTATTCTCATATTCAACAGTCTGAGATTGTATTAATGAGCTGCTCTAATTTGGGAAATTCATTCTTTGTATCAATATCTCTTGATTGAAAAGAGCAACACTAGAGGTTCTTGCCCGTTCTTCTCTAGTGATGACTGCCTTCCGAACAGGGTGGTACACCAAATTTTGAAATGACTGAATCTAAGTGATGTATTTGACATTTTATAGATTTAATAAATACAATTTCATTTCATTATCCCAATATTTGTTCGCATGGTAACCCTAGTAGGGCTGGTGGTAGCTTGTGAAATGATTACAAAGGCTTATTGAAATTGAATCGCCATCCGATTGCTTTCGATCTCGGTTAGTAAAGCATCACAAGTTATATTAATTATTGTGTTGATCCAAGTTTTGCTCCATAGTTTTGGAACAAACATTTTAATCTGTATTAGAATATGCTAATATTTAATGCAAAAGAAACATTATCTGTTATCTTTTCACACATAAACTTTTGGACCAATTTGTTGTTAGGACCTGGAAAAACATAGGTCACTATTTTTTATATTATAGTGCCAGGACGAACGATCATCTTTGATGACTAAAAGGTAGTCTTCCTATTCATATTTTTATTATAGGATGTAGAAAACAATTGAGACTTAAAATACACATTTCTTTGCCACTGATGCAGTAATTGTCCACGTTTAGCCATAAAATACCTAGCCAACATTTCAATAGAAGTAATTATTAAATTATGATTACAGAACCACAAATTCTCTAATTCTAAATGAAGATTGACGCCAAACATGACAATGATTTTAACATCTACACGTTATTTAACAATAAGGCAAGATCAACAAACAAAATGAATTAAGATTAATTGGCTAAATACTTATTACTATCTACATATATCAGCGTATCTGTTTCTCTGCAAGCACAATTTAATGGACTTTACATATTTAGTAAATTCTTTGTGGAGATTTCACATAAGTAGATTCCATTATTTATTACCTTTTTATTGTGCTACTAGCTGACCCGGCAAACGTTGTTTTGCCATATACGCGGTGTTTTTTGGCAAACTCCTCCGAAACGGCTCGACTGATTTTTATGAAATATTGTGTGTATATTGTAGGTAGGTCTGAGAATCGGTCAACAATTAAGGGTTTAACATTTATCGGTATGTTTTTTTTTCTATTGACTTTATTTTCTTTATTTTTTATGATTCAGCATTGATAAATTATTATAATCATAAATTTTCACCCTTCTACGATCAACCTCTATCTTATACTGACCATTTTAATTTGATTTTTTTTATTAAAACGTAAATAAATGATAATAGCACTGAAAAATTATAATGATACGCATAACAGTCATTGCTTTGATCAAATATACAATATACAAATTAAACAAAAAAATATGGTCAAAATTGTATAGAGTGAGATATACATATACATCTATATATATATAAAATTCTTGTGTCACAGTTCGAAACAGCCTCCGAAACGGCTCGACCGATTTTGATGAAATTTTATATGTATATTCAGTAAGTCTGAGAATATGTTATCTATTTTTTGTGGACATTTTTTGTTTTTATTTTTTTATGATTCAGCATTGAAAAATACATATAACTCCAAATTTTTACCCTTCTACGAACAACACCTGTTTTGTAATCACAATTTTTATATTTTTTATAGCTTTTGCCCGCGACTCCGTCCGCGTAGACTTCAGGGTTGGGCGCAGAAAGATAATAAGTGAATCTATAAATCCTCAAGTGCCCAAAATGGCACTTACTGAATTTAAAAAAAAGGTCAAATCAATTCAAATGGTTGAGGCGTAAAAGTAAAACTCTGACAGTTATTTTCGTATTTTTAATAATATGTTTATCCCAATTGGAACATTACATTTTCCCGGGATAAAACATAGCCTATGTTACTTCACAGGGTCTCATTTATGGTCATACCAAAATTTTTGTTTTTGCGTGAAAGCGTAACAAACATCCCTACATTCACATTTATATAATAGTTAGGATAACCATTCCCACCTATGTTACTTCGGTGGGTCCCACCTATCTGCATACCAAAAGTCATTCAAATCTTTTTTCAATCATTTTTCAATTCTTTTATCCTCCGTATTTTTTTTAATAAGAAGAATCCTATGTCCTTTTTTATATCTCGAAGACTATGTGTACCAATTTTCATGATAATCGGTTAAGTAGTTTTGGCGTGAAAGCGTAACAAACAAAACATTAAAATTTATAATAGCTGACCCGGAAAACTTCGTATCCCCTAGCAGTCATTGAATGTTACATATTTACATATTACCTGAATTTTATTTTTGATTGAATGGAAATAAATATTAAGTTCAGCACTTTATTGAGATAAAAATACAAAAATAAATAAGTACGAAAATTAAATGCATCAATCGTCTCCGCAAGTCATGATTTAATTAAACATGTACATATGGGATGGGATGTAGTCGGTTTTAATTCTCTTCATTGAAGCATCAGTGTGGTGGACTGAAGCCTAAACCCTCTCAGTTGCAGAGAAGGCCTATGCCAAGCAGTGGGACGTACATATATCGGCTGATGATGATGATGCACCTTGTGATATACATTTTTAATATATTTTTTAATTGTCTAAAAGATCACAAACATCTTTTGTTAATCGTCATTGCGAAGGCATGACGAATCGGGAACTGAATTCGTTTGAACTCAATGGTCATACCCGTTAGGATCAATGAAATCTTAGATCAATCTAATTGATGAATTCTCAAGCACCAATTCATCTCTAAGTTGTCTTTTCAGTATCGTCACGTGAATAATATTACTCAACAGTTTTCTTAACACCAAGCGCATTCCATTGCATAGTTGTGGGTGTTTTAGATTTCAAAGCGTGATGACTACCGAACCTGCCTTCGTTTGTAAATCAGGTACAACCAAGGAGTTTAAAAATACATTTCTGAACGCACGCATAAATTTTTGACAACCAATAAATATGTCAATCCCTTTTTATTACTGACATTATTCTACATTTTTAAAATCGAAAATACGCAATTATTCGAATATTCTGGATATATGTTGTCGATTCAAAACCTTTATTTAAATACGTTCTTTAATTTGAGGGGACCCTTAACCATATTGACGGGATAAACATAAAATGTTTGACAGAATATTAGGTAGAACAGTTTATATGAGAAAATTAAATTGTTGTTTTTACCATATTCCTCGCAATTTTCTTAACTTTTTCTTTCATAAGTTCCTTCTCCTAACGATAGCGAACACAACAAAAAAAGAATTAGCGAAATCGGTCCAGGCGTTGTTGAGTTATGCGCTTACCAACACATTTTGCGATTCATTTTTATATATAAGATGTTATATACCTATTATTCACTCTATCCCTCAAGGGTGTCGGCTGTTTTAGTATTTCAGGAAATAATTACAAATGTAAACAAAAACATTAAATAAATAAATAAATACACCCAACAGTCACATACATAGTTCTGATCCCACACTAAGATACAAGTCTTGTGTCGTGGGTATCAGAAACTACGAGAGACTTTTTGGTCTCACATACACCCAGACCCGAAACAAATATTTGTGGATCACACAAACATTTGTCTCGGTGCGGGGATCGAACCCGCGGCCTCTCGTTTCGCAAGCTGGTATCTAGCCAACTGCGCCACGGGGCTGTCATTATTAAAGTCATTCCTCCCAAGATGTGGGTTTTTAGTAAAAAATCACTTTGCCTGTAAGCAGTGTAAGTACTCAACCTCCTCTCTCATATTTAAAAAGTAAATTTCCCCATCAGTTATGAGTAAAGTAGAAAAAATTGAGTCATGTGAAGTTATAACGGTGCGCAAAAGTTCTGTCGCGGTTATCCCGAAGGAGATGCGCGGCGTCGACACTTCGACATCTCTCAACACTTTTATTGCATGTTCAAGTTTCCTCTTCCCGAGGGAACATGCGTCAGGCGACAGATGGCAACGGAGACGATTTTATACAGGTTAAGGCTTTGACAATCTATCATGATCGGCTTGTGGAGATTACGTATGTAATATGGAATGCAAATGTAACGGTTTTGTGTGTGGCTATTCAATATAATTCGTCATCAGCCCATATAAGTCCCACTGCTGGGCACGGGCCTCCTCTACAACTGTGAGGGGTTAGGCCTTAGTCCACCACTGGCCTAATGCGGGTTGGTGGACTATACGCCTAAGAAGTTTTAGGTAACAAAAAATAATAATATTATGTACATTTCCCTATGACTATAAGCGATCTCTACCAGCAACGAAAATTCTCCAAAATTTAAACCAAATTTTGCGTTCATTTTAACTTGAGAACTCTATAGGAATTAAATTATGATATGGATATTAAAGGATATATTTTTTAACCAGCTCAGGAGTCAGCGCATAAAATACATTGTACCCCAGTTCAGGTGAGGAGCGATGGTACCGCCGCATTTAATAACATCAGAATCCAGTGAATTCCATTTCACTATGATATCCCTTTGATTTACCATCGATCTGTGCGCTGAGCGTGAATTAATATCATATGTACAGGCACGCATCTCGAACATTATTCTACTATGGGGGACACTGCAGTTTATGTCTCTTAGAACATTGTAGCTAATTTCGTATCCTCATACATACATACATAACCTCACGCCTATAATTCCCGAAGGGGTAGGCAGAGGTGCATTTCTACATTTCGCCAGGCATGTATTAGTCCCACGTAATAGGGGGCGAGCCCATTGCTGTTTTTCGGTCACATTTCCAGACTCCGTGCTGCTATTGAGAATTTCCTAATGGAAAAACCCACAAAACAACCCACAAGACAAAGTGTTAACTTTGCCCGACCCGGGAATCGAACCCAGGACCTCTAGATCGCACGGCACATACTTGTGCCGCGAGACCACGAGGCAGTCCTCAGTTCGTATCCTCATATTTTTTAATTGTTTTCTTTTAATTTATGTACGTTTTGTGGCTAGTATGGCGTATTTAAAGTTAATTTTATTTATTTGTATGTATAGATATTTATCGATGTATAAGGTATACGAGGGCTAAATTAACTTGTTTTATTAATGCGAGACATACATTCACCAGGCATCAAAGATTGTATGATAAACATGTTAGTAGCATCTAGTCTACTGTTCAACACAGCCCTCAAAATGTTCTAACCAATTAAATGACCTACCAAATAAACTTATCGTGTGGCTTCCGTCCCCCAACCGTAACTCCAAATCCGCCACCGTTGACTATAAAATTTCGCCCACAGTTATCGGGAAGCCGTTATAAAATTGAAAATAACCCGTTGGAACGCATAAAAACGTTGGAGTTATGCAACGTTACAACACCCTCTGGTTTCCATATCGAGTGTTTAATATTAAACGGGCGCTCTCGTGAATTTTACACTTTACACTCGCTAATGTTTGGAATATAAGTTCCTTATATTCATAAGTTCGCCAAATAAATGGCCTGTAAATAAACCTAGATGTCGTAACATTGTTGGTTTTATCTAATAGTACCTGGATGACCGGTTTTTTTTTTTAATTGTGTTTTTTTGGAAATTATATTTAAGTAAGAATTACTAATAAAATGATGAAATATGAATAATGTTACTTAACAACGCCATCTGCTGTTGTGTCGTTAAAGCAATTAGTTGCTCACAAAAAATAGTATTATTATTCGCCAATTCGCCAATAGATGTCAGGAAGAGTCTACTCAAACGCCTCCTTTTTGTTATTTTTCTTCCAAATTACATTTTCTAAAAATGATTCCTAGCTAGATCGATTTATCGCCCCCGAAACCCCCTATATACTAAATTTTATGAAAATCGTTGGAGCCGATTCCGAGATTCCAATTATATATATATACAAGAATTACTCATTTAAAGATATAAGATTTATTTAGTTTTCTGGAAGATATTCGGTTACGCTCGGATTCTGTACTGCATATTTAAGGTTATGTTATAAATGTGAAAGAGTTTGTTTATTTCGTTTAACTATAATGTTTTTACTTTTCAATCAAAACATTTTTATGTTATTATACTTTGAAATTTTGGAATTATTACTGATAGCCCCGTGGCGCAGTTGGGTGACACTGTGCTACTAATTAATCACCATCATCAGCCGAGACACGTCCACTGCCATAGGCCTCCCCCAGACTTACGGAGCGCTTCATCGGCTTCCTGCGGTCTTGTTGAGATCGTGAGTCTATCTTGAGGGTAGACGTCCATACGTGTTAGTATGTAAACATTTTGAATGGCATTCTATCTGTAAAATATACCCTTGACATATTCTCGGTCCTTTTAAATATTCGTTTAAAGTAGCACATTCCAAGATATAGGGAACATGGCGATAACGGCAACGGTCTGTGGAATATAAACTTCGCGCGTCGTGTTACTTGTTAGCGGGTCGGCGTCTAGAGTCATCGGTGGAGCGTAAAAATGTTACACCCATACGATTTAGTGTCTGCTCTCAGTTACTGGGCCACAGTTAAATAAATAAAAAATAAATAAATACACCCAACAGTCACATACATAGTTCTGATCCCACACTAAGATACAAGTCTTGTGTCGTGGGTATCAGAAACTACGAGAGACTTTTCGGTCTCACATACACCCAGACCCGAAACAAATATTTGTGGGTCACACAAACATTTGTCTCGGTGCGGGACTCGAACCCGCGGCCTCTCGTTTCGCAAGCTGGTGTCTAGCCAACTGCGCCACGGGGCTGTCAACAGTTAGCTTCGTTTTACAAGTTTATTCCGATGAGAAATAACAGGCAACGATGATAATTGACGGAGTGATTCTTTCAACTTCTTTGATTGCATTTCATGTATTGCAAACTTTTCTTTTTTAAAGATAAGGACCGCGTCGTACTTACCGCGAAATATATTTGTCATCATCAGCCCATATACGTCCCACTGCTGGGCACGGGCCTCCTCTACAACTAAGAGGGTTTAGCCTTTAGTCCACCACGCTGGCCTAGTGCGGGTTGGCGGACTACACACCTAACAAATTTCTAAGAACTTTTAGGTGTGCAGGTTTCATCACGATGTTTTCCTTCACCGTTAAAGTACGTGATAATTCTTTGTGAATACTCACATGACTTCGAAAAGTCATAGGTGTGTGCTTGGGGTTTGAACCCGCGACTGTCGAGATTCTCGCTTTTGTAATCTTACTTTGAATTTACGACATATCTCATCAAAGATTCCGATTAAGAAACAAATCGATACAAGCAAAACGGTAGCAAATGAAATACAAAACGCGAACTTCCTTAAAGTTGCGCAAGACGTCTGGGATATGTAGTAAGACACACATAACATTATTTAGGCGTGTGGTGAATGTGTACTCGCTTTATCCGCCCACTGATTGCGAGCGCCGGGAACTAAAAATAGGGAAAAACTCCGCTGAAACTTCGTGTTCGCAACACAGAAGGTTCCCGAACAGAAAAGATGCATTAAAATTCACTTTACAGTTAGTTCGCTAATGAAACGTTCCTTTTTAGATTAATGGAATTACAGTTTTTGTGAACAATGTGGCTAAAAAGCTGGAACTGTTTGGCGCCATGCCGGCTGACTAAGTAACTCGCGCCTTATTTATAGATAGTGTTTGCCTCCGATCCGGCCCGGTGCTAATGTTGGATCAATTTACTAGAGAGCTCGCTTTGCATGCGTCGCATTGTTTTGTTATGCTACTCGCAGTTTTATGTTGACTAACAATTTTTTTAATACTGCTTAATCAACATGGCCTCGGTAACTTGTGCACTTTCATTACGCCTTTTGAAAGGGTGATTAACGTTTTTTTTTTTTTTACATAACTACTACTACTACTACATACTGCGGGGCGCAATTTTTTGTCTAGTGCTCATCGCACGAGAATACTAATTTCCAAAATAAAAAGCTTTCCTTATGATATAAATTTATGACGCCTGTTATAGCTTTCTGAGCAACGTTTCATAAAAGGTTTTTTGTTGTATTGCTCCTGTAAAAAAACCTATGTATATCCTTAACCCATACCTATCTATACCCTACGAGTACTTACCTATTGACTTATACTCCATGTCCTTCCGCATGGTCTTTTCTATCTCCATACCAAAAATAATTGAAATCGGTCCTGCGATTTATGTGTCTAAGGCTACTTTTCCATTAATAATATTAGTACAGATTTCAGTCAACAGCCACTTAGGTACATAGTTTTGACTCCACGAAGATACAAGTTGTGTGTCGAGAAGTCATCGAGAGACTTCTCGGCCTGAGGATCGCACAAACACTTATCTCATTATAGGCACCCAGCCCGCGATGTGGGCCAACATAAGTAATATTGCTCTTACGAAGGCCACTCTAAATGTTTTCTATGAAAGGTCTGAGAGTTGACTGATTCTCCATAACATCCTCCGGCATTCGAAGTCACAAAACAAAATGCAATGCCTTTGCTTGAGGTTGGCTCGTACACACTGCTGTCAAAGCTGACTAAGTCGTGGCTGTTCTTTCAAAAGCTTTAACTTTTGTTTAAGAATAAATAAATAAATAATAAAATAAAAACACCCAACAGTCACACACATAGTTCCCATGTATTAGCTTCCTAATACTGTGGATTGGGGGCGTAAGAATACCGCCAAGGTATCCCCTGCCTGTCGTAAGAGGCGACTAATAGGGGGCGGTGCGCTATAGCTAAAAGCTACCCCAAGATGTGCGGCAGAGAGCGTGGCCTCTTGACTGTCGCGGACGTTCCTTATAAGTGAGCGTCCAATATACGGTGAGTGGAGGGCATCTCCAGCCCACCCAATTTCGAGGAGTCCATGACTGGACGAAGCGCCGGGCGGCAGCGGAAAGTAATGCAGGGTTCCCGCCCTGCGATGCCGTAGACCGCCCCAAATGCGCGCGACGGCCACCGAGAGGTTTTAGTCGGTATGCTGGCATAGGATTTTGGTTAGGGACCCAACTCAGGTAAACGGACAATTGTTCCGCGAGCCGAGTTGGAAGGCCAGAGACCCCGACATACCCCTTCCGCCCTCCCCCGAGGTACCGAAAGGGGAGCTTAAGGCACTTTCCTCTCGTTAAAAAAAAAAAATACCTGGCAAAATTTGAGTGCAGAAATGCACTTCGTGAAATACAGGCGTGAGATTATGTATGTATGTACTACTGTGTCCAAAAAATAAGGTGACATTTGAATTTAAACGGCGCGCGTCGAAGGACTTGGAGAATTTTAATTTTTTTTAAGTTGGTAGTAATGTCCGTGACATCTATGTCAAATTTACATGTCAAAATATTCATTAGTGTTTGAGATACGCGTCATTTTGTGAGCTGCTAAAAGTGAGTTTTTCGTTTTTCGCGATGTCGAAATTTGTTGAGCAAAGGATTTGCATTAAATTTTGTTTGCGGAATCAATTTTCTGCTGCGGATACGTTGAGGATGGTGCAGAAAGCCTTTAGTGATGAGGCTATGTCTAAAAAAAATTTTTACAAGTGTTATAGTGAGTTCCAAGCCGGTCGTGAACGTGTCGAAGACAAAGAGCGTCCTGGGCGACCATCAACCTCAACCGACGAAGCTCACGTCCAACAAATCAAAGATTTGGTGTTGAAAAACCGTCGATTAACGATTAGAGACCTTGCTGATGAGGTTGGCATATCGAAAGGCTCGGTCAATACTATTTTAAAGGATGTTTTGGGCCTCGAGCGCGTCAAATCTCGACTGGTACCGAAAACTGCACTCGTAATTCGTGATCATTTCGCCAAAAACTCAACCCATATCGTTCCGCAACCACCGTATTCACCTGATCTGGCGCCGTGTGAATTCTGGCTGTTCAGAAAGCTCAAAAAATCGCTCCGGGGACACCGTTTTGATACGATAGAGGAGATTCAAGCCGCAGCGAAGACGGAACTGAAGACCATCCCGGAAAGTGACTACAATCAGTGCTTCGAAGATTGGAAAATCCGTTGGCATAAGAGCATTGCATCGGGAGGGGATTACTTTGAAGGGGATGAAATTGATTTGGAAGAATAAATAAATAATTTTCGAAATAAATACAATGTCACCTTATTTTTTGGACACAGTAGTATGTTTTTTTAGAGGAATATGCTACCTTATGCTAGAAGATACAAGCCCACCGCACAATCTAATCTACTGAAACCAGCAGCGACACAAACGGGATAGTTCCCCGTCACGCCGCAACAATCCACTCTTGAAAACGGTTTAATCTAAAATTACAGCCATTTTATAAATAAATAGTGCGCGTCACACACTAAAGGCGTCCAGTAGGTCAACACTGCACAGGAAGAGGGCGCCGTCAACGCCCGTCCTTTCCGGTGGAAGCTTCAGTGCGCGCCATACTTGGAATTTATAATCCTTTAAGGTTGCGTCCGGGGCCGCACTCGTCCTCGTTACCGGCGCATCCGGAGCTCTCAAAACTTTATCGAAGTTTGCAACAATGTTGTGTTGTGTAAGTTAACGTGTACACCATTTAAGTTTTTAACCCTTTGTTAATGTGCATATGTGGTATGGTGGATATCAAGGTTCCCTAACTATTACTATGGGAAAGAAAAATCAAAAGTAAAGCGCCTGCATATGAATAATATTTTATGGAAATAAATAATAATTAATCAGTACCCAGAATTTAGGATTATTTTTATGTAATGTTGTTTTCTGTAACTCCTGCGCTCCAGGATCAACTGCGACACGTAAAGTATTGACACCGAAGACTGTAGCTCAGCGATTATAAGGGAACCTAATTTGTCTTGAACCCTTTTTGCTGTCTTTTCTAGTGTCTATAAAGTTACGGTCGCGTCAAGCTAGCGGGCCAGCATGCGATTAAAATATAAATTCTTGTTAATTTTTGACGGATGATCACATACGTCGTGGTTACTAAGTTGTAAGTTTTTTCAATAAATAAATAATATATAGCAAATCAATCAATAATAAATAGCAAAGCGGCCATAAAAAATGTTAAAGTAATGAAAAAAGGACTTCATAAAAAGTTTCAACATTTCATTTCAAGACTTCTTTGCTAGTCCCGCGGAATAATAATAAATAAATAAATGTACCTTGTAGTAGGGTCAGGGCTATGTGTATGACTGTTGGGTATTTGAGTATTTCAAAACAACGTTCAATTTGGACCGCGCCTCTATCAACTTCTAGAGTTTTTTCACTTAAATTTGGTGAGTTTGTAATAAGTATTTAGCAAGTTTCGCCCGTCTTCGCTCGTGTAGAATTATAACCGTGTTGTTATATAAAGAATCATTATGGATTCCTTATTGCCTCGTGGTCTCGCGATACAAGTATGTGCCGTGCGATTTGGAGGTCCTGGGTTCGATTCCCGGGTCGGGCAAAGTGTTATTGGGTTTTTTCATTAGGAAATTCTCGGTAACAGCACGGAGTCTGGAAATGTGTCCGAAATGCGGCAATAGGCTCGCCCCCTATTACGTGGGACTGATACATACTTGGCGAAATGTGGGTGCAGAAATGCACCTCTGCCTACCCCTTCGGGGAATACAGGCGTGAGTTTATGTATGTATGTATGTCATTATGGATTTGTGACAGAAAGTTTGAAGTTTTAAGATTTGCCTACGTGAGAAACGTTTTGTCGTACTAGTTTATGTGTATTATAGGGATAAAGATGTTGATTTCCTTACTGTTCTCTCCTTATCACAGCCGTCTGAGGAGCACACCCGACGGTCTCGTAAATAAGGCGTTCGGTCAGCTAGGTGAGAGAGAAAAATAGATCCTTTACAACCCCACGGGAGCCATTAACGAATTGGACGGGGTGTTAGGGACACTGGCGAATAAATATTACAAGGGATGAAACATAATTACCCGCTGAAAACTAATGGCGTTGTTTTTATATGGAAATCTTGGTGTCTTACGTATTTTCATTTGAGAATCTTATTGGGTCTGAGTGGAAAATTATGCAGCTTGTTTGCTTAAGGTTCTCTTCCGAGTATTTATTGGTTGTAGAGTGTTCTATTGTTGTTTACATTAGGTCCTGTGTTTTACAGCATATTATATTCAATTTCGAAAATACCTAGTGTTTTTTTTTAAAGATCGGCTGAGTTTAATTTCTTGCATACACTGGAAAGAAGTTCGGCCGTTTTATTAGTACATATAAATGACATCTAAAATTGAAAAATTGAATTACAAACTTTCGAGAAAAGACCTAGTTGTCATGAAGTACATATTTTCGGATTCATCATCAGCCCAAATACGTCCCACTGCTGGGCACGGGCCTCCTCTATAACTGAGAGGGTTTAGGCCTTAGTCCACCACGCTGGCCTAGTGCGGGTTGGTGGACTACACACCTAAGAGCTTTTTTTTAGGTGTACAGGTTCCTTTACGATGTTTTCCTTCCGTACGTAATAATTTATTGTGAATACACACATAACTTCGAAAAGTCAGAGGTGTGTGCCTGGGGTTTGAACCTGCGACCGCCGAAATTCTCGACCGCGAGCCTAAACCTCGAGGCCATCACTGCTATTTTTGGATTAAACGTAGTTTAGTAACTGAGGTGGCCCTATTCAAAAGTATCCTCAACTTTTAGAAAAGTTTATGCATTGGCTCATCACATTGGCCATACCTCGTAAAACCTGAAGTAAAGAAATCAGACCCAAACTGAAGAATTGAATTAACTCAAAACAGTATAAGGTCGGTAAAAAAATTGTCTGTTACAATCAAAAATAGAACGCAGAAGGTAGATAACTGACGCAATAAAAGCGGAGTGTAAATTGTTATTTTATTTTTTCAAGCTGAATGGCGAGGGAGTTTGTATATGATGGCATTATGCGGCAGTTCCTATGCGTTATATTAAGTTTTTTACGTCCATACAGTCTGGTGAACCTTTGATTTCGCCAGAGATCGCAACTGTTATAGGTTTTCGTATTTACATATTTTCTTCGGCCAGAGAATTCAACCCACAAAGTTTTTGCCCCGAATTCGATTATTCCAAATGATATCAGCTCCCTCCGATATTGTCCTTCCGATATTTGTTTTTTGTGTCCCATATTTTACTCTTTATGTGATATTCAATATATTTTGTTTTGTCCATGTGCCTTCGCCAAACGATACCTTTTTACATAGGTTTATTTAACCTGCGCAAATTCGAAGGAGTCTCTTGAATGGCATATATTAAGTTTTATTTTTGTACCTACATGTGTATAATAAGTAGTAGTATTAAGTAATTACCGTAGTGAATATATGTACGTACTGTAATGGTTGTATCGTTTTAGGAGAATCAATGACCCCCAAGTTACAGGTTTATTCCTAGTTTGGGAGTCAATGAGACAGAAAATTGCACACTGATATTGTACAGCCCTCATTTTATGTGTATTGTAAAAATATATGTTGTATTGTAATGTTTTTTGTACAAATAAATTTTTATTATTATTAAATAAATATAAACTAAATACATACAGATAGTAGATAGATAACTCTTTATTGTACACCATTAAACACAAATAAGAATCCAAAATTTTGATGATGATGTGACAATTGTACCTCATGATTTTCAATACTTATTTATGGTGTTTGCTATCAGATGAGATGCCATTTAGTGTATAAGAATTTAAATATAAAGTATGGTAATTTACTTTACTTTAACGGTGAAGGAAAACATCGTGATGAAATCTGCACACCTAAAAAGTTCTTAGGAATTTCTTAGGTGTGTAGTCCGCCAACCCGCACTAGGCCAGCGTGGTGGACTAAGGCCTAAACCCTCTCAATGGTAGAGGAGGCCCGTGCCCAGCAGTGGGACGTATATGGGCTGATGATGATGATGATGATGATGGTAATTTTGAATCTTTATATCCACTCAAAGTATGTAATTTGTATTTCAATACATGAACATTAAACGACAAAAGTTTGTATTCCGAGAGAGGAATCTTGTACGAAATCAGAGTTAACTACCCATATTTAAAAATCGTTACATCCAAAGGCTTAAATCCGTTTTAGTTTCCGAGGATATGTTGGCAGCGGATCAAACGAGCCGTCCCGGTGATTTCGCACCGAGCTGGATTTTGTTTGAACTTCGTCGCGACGTAGACAATTCTTGGCTCATGTTTGCTCTGCGCTGCCCAATAAGGAATGTTTGGGCAAATATTTGAATTGAGCCGATTCCGAATTCTACGTGTGGACTCGTGGTTGCTGAGTGGGTGCTTCGCGCCGCCCGCAACTTCCTACTTCGTGCTGTTTGTGTTGCGTAATAGATTCTTTTATGCGGCGCCAATTGTTTTTGCTGCGCTAGTTTTGTCGAGGGTGTTGCAGAACATTTTTGAAGTTGTAGTCTCTTGTTAACAGATATCTAATAAGGTTTTGGTTAGCTTCTTTGTCAAAAATAGAAGGAGAATCAAATACAGTTTTATCTAGATTTAGTATATATACTTATATAGTACTCATCATCATCATCATCATCAGCCCATATATGTCCCACTGCTGGGCACAGGCCTCCTCTACAACTGAGAGGGTTTAGGCCTTAGTCCACCACGCTGGCCTAGTGCGGGTTGGCGGATTACACACCTAAGAAATTCCTAAGAACTTACTATAGTATAATTTTAACAGTCGTGTCACCTCATACTTTTCATATTTTCCCTATGGTTTCCATGCCCGTTAGCCTTAATTTGCCATGGGTTCGATTCCTGCGTCTTTTAAAGGTTTAGGAATTTCTCAGTATCAGCGCGGAGTTTGGGAAGGTGCCCGCAAACTGCAACCGCAAAAATAGGCTTGCCTCCTATTACGTGGGACTTAAAACATAGCTAACGAAAAGTAGACACGAAGTGCACCTCGGTCTACCCTTTTTGGGATATATGCACAGTTTTATTATACAAGACACATCTGCAATTCTAGCTTTTATTTCCTGTATATTTTCAATTTTTTTTTTTTAATATTCCTCACAAGTTACCCCTCACTACCCTAATTTATCCAATGAAAAAATATCAAATCCTCAAAAATCAGAAAAGGATTACAACTATATCTATTAGAAAGCTAAAGGCCAAATACAGTTATTGCCATATTTCAATGGTCATTCCATGAGGCGGCGTACACATTAGTATTTCCCAAAAGAGTTCCCTAATGATTCGTAACGATGTATTATCCGATCGTCTTCGCTTACAATGGGGCTTGTACAGAAACAAGCCGGCTTGGCAAGCCGCCGAGCGACCCAAGCGCATCAAGCGACGCTGAGCGCTAAGCTATCGATTAATTGATTATAGCTCGATACTGTTCATTATTGGCGATAACATGCGGGTAAAGGACGTGTTCTGCTTATAATAGTGTTTGTTGTGCCCGCGTCGGCATATAAATGAGTATGCTCTTGGAGCCAGTCGTGGACATGATACAGCTGTTTGGATTTGTATTGTTAGGAGGCTTTGTTCAGTGTTGGGAGTAAATATTAATGATTATTATATTCAACCCCTTTGCAGCGTACAACCAGATAGTTTTCAGGGAATTGCAATTTTTTTTTTTTTTTTTTTTTTTAAACTGGCACGGCAAAGTGACTTCACTGTACCTGATGGTAAGCACAGTGGAGTCCAAAAAATTAATACCGACCAGCGAGAAACGAAGGTCACCCGCTGGTCGACACAATCATGCCGGCCTGCACAAATGCTTCTTCACGCTTCGCTTAAAGGATCCAGGATCATAGGAAGGAGGGAACACGTGAGGCGGCAAACTATTCCACAGCTTGATGGTGCGGCAAAGGTAAGAGTTGGCGAACTTTTTGGTTCGAGCCGCGGATGTTGTGACCACAAAGCTGTGGCTTCGCATGCCAGCACGCGTGGTTCTGGTGAGGAAAGGAGAGGATGGGACAAGCTTAAACAATTCTTCAGAGCATTCACCATGATACAGACGGTAGAACACGCTAAGTGCGGCAATGTCCCTGCGCAACTGTAGCAATTCTTGCGGCAATAGATTTTTACCATAAACTAGTTGTCGATATTTCTTTATTTTGTATACCAAGTTTTATTCAGTTTTGTCGACTTTGTTTGCACATAAATTTATTTAGAACGATGGAATATATGATAGGAGATGCAGAACTTATAATGATTGTTGACAGCCCCGTGGCGCAGTTGGCTAGATACCAGCTTGCGAAACGAGAGGCCGCGGGTTCGATCCCCGCACCGAGACAAATGTTTGTGCGATCCACAAGTATTTGTTTCGGGTCTGGGTGTTTGTGAGACCGAAAAGTCTCTCGTAGTTTCTGATACCCACGACACAAGACTTGTATCTTAGTGTGGGGTCAGAACTATGTATGTGACTGTAGGGTGTATTTATTTATTTCGTAAAGAGTTTATTTACGAAAAGTTTGATGTGTTAATATAAACTGTCATTTGTTTTTAAACTGTACACCAATGTAACCGCACTTGCACCTGAAAACAATCACTGTACATAGTGTTAAAAGAATTTACAAATCTTATCTATCAATCTTTACTCACAATTATGCTTTTCTATTCAAAATCGTTCGACAAGCGCGTTAGGTTTTAACATTTATTCAAAGGTACTTTAATGTGCCTTCGAAAATAAAGAGTTTCATACAAAATATATTCTTTTAACTTTTAAACTTACTACAAATTATACTTTATTAACGTTACCTGTGTTGCGTTTAAAATGTGTTGTTGTAAAGCATGTTTTAATTTGGCTTATTTGGTCACACCTGTTCGCGGTGCCGGGGTCGAGGAACGCTCATCTCAATTAATGCCTCACCATGTTTTTATAAGGGATACACGTTTCCGACTGCTCCTGTAGGTATATTATTTCTGTTTAATTTCGTTGCGGAATCATGGCAAATTAGGTTCCCTAAGATCCGCTGAGCTTCAGTGCTAAGCGTCAATACTGTGCATGCCGCTGTTGATCGTGGGGAGCAGGAGTTACAGTGTGGGGTGTGTGATGGGATTGGGACAAAAAAGGGAAACACGAAATAATTCGAAAGCAGCCATGAAAACCTATCATGGTTTATAGATCGAAACAAAAAAAAAATCAGACTTTTTATAGATTTAGTTATTATATTTTAAGAATAAACTGGCGTGGTGGACTAAGGCGTAGCCACTCTGAGCTGTGGAGGTGGCCCGTACCACGGTAATACTATCATACAGTAGTTTAACTTCATACAAACGGGCGAAACGCGAGTTATACCTACGCGCCTCGATCGCAGCATGCGCAAGGCATGCAGGCAGTCGCGAATGTGCCGCAGTGACAAACGGGCGGTGATGTTTTTTAAACAGTAATCGCGCGATTTTTATACAAAATAAGTGCAAGTGCCTATTTAATATGACAAGTATATATTCTGTTTATATATTGTGCTGTTTTTGGTTGCATGAAATCTTCCAATCAAAAAATAACATGCATTTTTATTGAATACTTCCTATTCCATTCACAAAATATTTTTTTTGTTTAAATAAAAATAAAAAATATTTAAAATAGATAGAAAGTCAAAGTAGGTAGATTGAATTAAAATTCTGCAGGTTCGCAGCCCTATCGCATGTTTACGTACCGCGCGGCTGTAGGTATTTATTTCAAAAATGCGGCCGAGTTAAACTACTGTATGATAGTATTACCGTGCCCGTACCTAGCAGCGGAATGTAAATGGGCTGATTATGATGAACAGTAGGTAAACTAGCTGAAGGGCCCAAGTCCACTCGGAAATAAAAAAGAGTAGCCCTTTCTCCAAGGTCCTATTCCCTTCATGCTGAATATCATCAAAAAAAGGCAGTCTTTAATACTCTAGCAATTATAAAATAAGTATTGATATAGTATTACATATCTTGTTCTTTTCACATAAATAATATTTTGAATGTATTGCCTATTTTTTTTATCAGTTAAGGAAAACATCCTGAGAAAATAACAGACCCAAAAGAATTATTTTGCGATCATTCTATAAGGTCGCGTTATCCGTATTTGGCTTCCCCTAATATAATGTGAGTAAATGACTGCTCTTAATTTTATCTGAGTGCCGTTGGATGCATGCGGCACGTAATGCCAGGCGGTAAAATCTTACCGCGAATTGTATGGTATTATGTGAATACTAGTATATAAGACTATATAAAAATGGATTCTACGTAGTCTGACAGTTCATAAAAATACAGGGTGTATTCAGACCGTGATCGGAAACTAAGGCAGGTAATAGCTAAGGTGATTACAAACCCCCTGGCGTTAAAAAAAATTCTGACGAAAAATAAAAATTTTGACGTTTTCCATACAAACCGAGTACATTTAATACCAATGGTTGTATGGAAAAAGTCAAAAATTTTATTTTTTGTCAGAATTTTCTTTAACGCCTGGGGGTTTGTAATGACCTTAACTATTACCTGCGTTAGTTTCCGATCACGGTCTGAATACACCCTTTATAAGTATGCTTTAAATGTCAATGTCATAGTCAAAAATAATCCTTAGTCAAATAGACTTTTACAAGTGTTTTTGAATCGTTAATTTTAAACTACCTGGTGGTCTCGCGGTACAAGTATGTGCCGTGCGATCTAGAGGTCCTGGGTTCGATTCCCGGGTCGGGCAAAGTGTTATTGGGTTTTTCCATTAGGAAATTCTCGGTAACAGCACGGAGTCTGGAAATGTGCCCGAAAAACGGCAATAGGCTCGCCCCCTATTACGTGGGACTGATACATACTTGGCGAAATGTGGGTGCAGAAATTCACCTCTGCCTACCCCTTCGGGGAATACAGGCGTGAGTTTATGTATGTATGTATGTAATATTAAACTATTGCCGCTTTGGAACGTGTTCACTCCCTCAGCAACACGAAGTGTCATATATACTCAGCCTTTCGCGGTCCACTACTGAACGAAGGCCGCCCCAAGAAAGCGCCAACCATCCCGGTGTTGAGCAGCCCTTATATTTATTTTTATTAAATAATTTGCAATTTATATACTTTTCTTCAACTTCAATTGCGAACCTCAAATGGAATTGGGCGGGACACTTGACAAGGCGGGCTGACGAGAGATGGAGTAAGGCGGTGACCGGGTGGTGGCCGAGAGGGCAAGCGCAGTGTTGGCCGACCAGCAGCTAGATGGGTGGACGATTTGATTAACGTGGCTGGCAGATCCTGGATGCGACTGGCCCAGGATAGAGACGAATGGCATGCCAGAAGAGAGGCCTATACCCAGCAGTAGGATGAAAAAAAGGGCTGTAGATGATGATGATGTGATACTTTTTTTTTATTGTGAGTACGAACAATCCGCATATCACATTCTTTATATATTAAATAATAGGTATGCATGTGAAATCTGTGGTTGTGTATCATATGGACCTCGTAGAATCAGAAGGAATTTCCGTACTTCCTGGCGTTTTTGCTGTACTTATCATTGGAATCATACTTAGCAATTCGCACGTTAGGACCCATTTATATATTTGTATAGTATATATAATAATAATAGTATGTATGTATTTATTGTATTTTAAACCTTTATGTATTTATTTATGTATATATATATTATAATTTTATTATGTATTTAAGATAATTATGTTTTTTTTTGTATTGTATTTATGTATTAGCTTAATATTGTGTGTAGTATATTATAATTTAATTTACACCTACGCTTTTCATCTCTGCACCATCTAAGGTTCGACTGGAAGAGAATGCCTCAGGCATTAAGTCCACCTTTACATAATATATGTATAAAGTGTAAATAAATAAATAAATAAATAAATATATATTTGCCCGTGATGCTTTACATCTTCTACAGTTGTAAATGTCTTGCATGTTGACATCTCATATTTCAGTATTTTGTCTACCGCTTTGCTGTGGAAGGAAGTGGACACCTATGTTTTCAACTCCGCCTGTTTATCTTCTTCTGATTTCATAGCGGGGTAAAAGAAAAGTTAGGTCTCCTGTGAAAACTCGTTGAGCTTCACTGCTCGGTGTCATTTTTGTGCGTGCCACCTTCGATCCTGGTGAACAGAAGTGGTGTACAGAAGTTGCTGTAGTGGATGAGTGGTGGGATAGTCTCTATATTTCGTGGAATAAAGTTTATTACTATATTAAATTATTGTGCGTCTATACATGTTGTCACAAGAAAATGACAAACGACATAACAATGATTTGGCTATGAAAGCCCTGAATATTCTCTTTTTGAAATAAAAAAATATTTTATCTATGGCAAAAACAATGCTGGCTGTAGGGCACGTTCGACGCACATTCAAATATCGAATTGTTATTGTCTATGATTTTTTGCCAGTTGTCACCGTCTATCGCATGTTCAGATACAAATGCTTATCTCCCTGTCAATGTGTCTTTTGGGCGCGCTTCCGACCCTTCTGGGCAAATACGAACGATTTTGTTGAACGTGGAAAAATATATTTACATAAAAACATGCCAATTTTTTTTTATTTGTTTAGTAAATGATAGACTCGGTAATATGAAAGCCGTACACTTTTCAAACCATCATCATTCATCATCATTATCAGCCTAAAGAAGTCCACTGCTGAACATAGGCCTCCCCCAAAGACTTCCATAGTGACCTGTTGGAGGCAGCCTGCATCCAGCGACGACCCGCGACCTTCACCAGGTCGTCGGACCATCTTGTGGGTGGACGTCCTACGCTGCGCTTTCCGGTACGCGGCCTCCACTCGAGAACCTTTTGGCCCCATCGACCATCGGTTCTCCGCGCTATGTGCCCGGCCCATTGCCACTTCAACTTGCTAATCCGCTGGGCTATGTCGGTTACTTTAGTTCTCCTACGGATCTCCTCATTTCTGATTCGATCTCGTAGGGAAACCCCGAGCATAGCCCTCTCCATAGCTCGTTGAGTGACTCTGAGCCGTCTAATGAGGCCCATAGTGAGAGGCCACGTCTCAGTGCCGTATGTCATCACTGGTAACACACAACTATCGAAGACTTTTGTCTTCAGGCACTGAGGTATTTTGGACGAGAAGACGTCGCGTAGTTTCCCGAACGCTGCCCAACCGAGTTGGATTCGCCGATTGACCTCTCTCTCGAAGTTGGACCTGCCTAACCGGACCACTTGTCCTAAATAGACGTATTCGTCTACAACTTCGAGAGTCGAGCCCCCAACTGCGATCGGGGTGGGCACAACATGGACATTCGACATGATTTTCGTCTTGTCCATGTTCATTTTAAGACCCACCTGTTGAGAGACTCGATTGAGGTCTTCGAGCATAGTGCTAAGGTCTTCCAGCGGTTCTGCCAAGACTACAATATCGTCGGCAAACCGAAGGTGTGTGATATACTCGCCGTTGATGTTGATGCCGAATCCTTTCCACTGCAAGAGCTTGAAGGCATTTTCCAGCGCGGCAGTGAACAGTTTCGGAGATATAACATCTCCCTGTCTCACGCCTCTCCGTAGTGGAATAGCCTTCGTGCTCTGATCTTGTACTCGGACCGACATGGTGGCGTTTCTGTATATGCTTTCCAACACCTCGATGTACCGATAGTCGATGTGGCACCGCTGGAGAGACTCTAGCACAGCCCAGGTCTCGATCGAATCAAAGGCTTTCTCATAGTCCACAAACGCTAAACAAAGCGGCAAGTTATATTCCTCGTTTCAAACCATAGGGTTGCAAAATTAAACATAAAGTGCGTTAAAATATTTGTGTAACTAATAAAAAAAACCTTACTTAATTAAAACCGCATTAATAAAAAACAATCATTAAATCAGAACAACACTAAAACACAACTTTAATAGAAACAACAAAAATATCACACAATAAATTAAACTACAAAATACATTGGAATTTTGAGGTTTTACACACAAATGTCTTTGTGAAATATTTCAATTTAATTATTAATAAATATTATATTTCACAAAATTTTACACACACAAAACGTGTTCTCTTTAACCACACATTTCGCCGACCACCGTGCAGCCGGCCATTTTTATTACCGTCCAAATTGCGCAACAATTTTTTGTTGTCCGAAGCAATTAGTTACAAATAAAAAGGGACATTGAAACACAAGTGGCCATCGTTAGTGATTTCAAATTGCCAATGGCACTGTCATGGCGGATGCATTTGCATGAATAATTTGAGACGCCGCGGGCTATGTTTAACTGCACTATTCAATTTACCTGCGATTGCAATTCGCTTGGGAAGTTTATTCGCATCTGTACGTGTCTCGGGTATGGAAGATTGCTTGTCTAACTAGATGATTAATGATCATGCCAACATATCACACTTTAATAGCCCAAATAAGTATATAATAAATTTTCATCTGCAGATCGATCTAAAAAATGAAACTTGTTATGTGTGAGTGATTTAAGTTAAATGAAAATATTATTTAATTTATAAGCCGTCATGGCGTCGAGGATTAGGTACGCGGTCGAGAATCTCGATGGTCGCGGGTTCAAACCCCAGGCACACACCTCTGGCTTTTCAAAGTCATGCGAGTATTCACAAAGAATTATCACCTATTTCAACGGTGAAGGAAAACATTGTGATGAAACCTGCACACCTAAAAGATTTTAGGAATTTCTTAGGTGTGTAGTCCGCCAACCCGCACTAGGCCAACGTGGTGGACTAAGGTCTAAACCCTCTCAGTTGTAGAGGAGGCCCGTGCCCAGCAGTGAGACGTAAATGGGCTGATGATAATGATCCTTTATTTAACTGGTCTTTTACAAGCTTTTTTAAATTATCAGGAAAGGATGTAGTAATAAATAGTTTCGGGAAATAACACCATACATTCACCTGATTGTTGCTATCTATATAATACATACATACATACATAAACTCACGCCTGTGTTCCCTGAAGGGGTAGGCAGAGGTGCATTTCTGCACCCGCATTTCGCCAAGTATGTATCAGTCCCACGTAATAGGTGGCGAGCCTATTGCCGTTTTTCGGGCACATTTCCAGACTCCGTGCTGTTACCGAGAATTTCCTAATAGAAAAACCCAATAACACTTTCCCGACCCGGGAATCGAACCCAGGACCTCTAGATCGCACGGCACATACTTGTACCGCGAGACCACGAGGCAGTCAATTTAATCAATTTGGCTATCTATATAACGTCCGTCAATTTGGTGAAAATATAAATTAAATACTCGTAGTTTGTCATATGACTAGTTTTTTCCTACAAATTCTTCTGCGTGAGCTTAAGATTTAAATCCATGGAGACATGAAGGAGAGTCAGTAAAAAAACGTTTGAAATGTCTGTAGTCTTATTTCTGATAATTCCCCAGTAATTTAACCACGCTTAGGAATCAAAAGTAGCCAAGTTCTGCGGGATTCCATTTTTCTTTAAACCAAATTATTTTTTTAGTTCCTAACTGTGTTCATTCCAGACGTCATTAAAATCTTTCAAGTTGTTATTGAGTTAATTTGTTACAAACATACAGCTTTTCCTCTTAATAAAATTAGTATACACTAAGCGCAACAGACAGACATAATTCTTTTTGCACCTGTCCCGACCTCGCTTATTGATAAAACAAAAGATACCGCTACTTCGATATTTTCTTTTCTTCCTTCATGTGTGGATAAAGAAAACTAACTTTATAAAGGCTTGTCTATGCGTGACAGATGATATGAACGGTGACATCACTGAGTTCGCAGACCATGTGCTGTCATCTATACAGTAACAATATTATGTTTACCTTTGTAATATTTGTTTTCTGATATCTGATGCCTCGTGATCTCGCGGTACAAGTATGTGCCGCGCGATCTAGAGGTCCTTGGTTCGATTACCGGGTCGGGCAAAGTGTTATTGGGTTTTTCCATTAGGAAATTCTCGGTAACAGCACGGAGTCTGGAAATGTGCCCGAAAAACGGCAATAGGCTCGCCCCCTATTACGTGGGACTGATACATACCTGGCGAAATGTGGGTGCAGAAATGCACCTCTGCCTACTCCTTCAAGGTATACAGGCGTGAGTTTATGTATGTATGTATGTATGATATCTGATATTTATATGTAATTCGGTCTTTAAAAATTGGATTAGAATTTTATTTAAATGTTATGCATTTTAATCGCTATCGAAGATAATACTATTGAAAAAAGGGCATTGAAAGAATTAGACAGCGATGTATAGCTATATTTCGCCAGCTCTGTTTATTAAGTATGGCAATCGGACTTCTTTACAATTTAGATGCATTAGTCGGCATGCTGATCGATTCTTATTTGACAATTACTTCATGAAGCTTTCGGCCACAGTTGATCAAATCTATTACAAATAAATAAATATGGAGTGTCTGTTTGTAATATTAAAATAACTGCTTTTTACTAAATGCATATGGATGTACATACGGTCTGTATACCGAAGTATCATTTTTTAAAATTTTTGCCTGTCTGTCTGTCTGTTTATTCGGGTAATCTCTGAAACGGCTGGACCAATTTTGACTACGAGTACTTTCACTGGCAGATAGCTGATGTAATAAGAGTAACTTAGGTTACTTTAAATTTAGAATTCTTATTATTTATTTTAATTAATTAATGTTAATGTAAAGAATAAATACAATTCCAACTTTTCACCGTCCGATTGCCGCCCGTGTCCGTGTCGGAGACGTCACTGAAGGGTCTTAATCAGAGTTAACGCGGCTGCCAGCCCGTGGAGTGTCGCCGGGATTTCGGCGCCACGTTGCCCCGCCAATTTAGCTAATTGCAATACATTTTCACTTCATTTTATTCGCATGCTGTTTGTAACTTTCCTTGCTGTTTTGACAACAAAGCGTCTGTGGTTTAATTTTCTGCTTTTGGATTGGTGGAAACGGACAGGGACTGAATAGTGAAACCGCTCTCTGCGCTCGATTTATTTTTTGTAAACTTAAGAATTCGGTCCAGGCAGAAGACTAATAGGTTAGATACTTTTATTACACATTAATACTTAAGTATTCTTACTTTTCAGGATCCACTATGTCACATTTTAGATTATGTGAATAAACACAAAGGCTTTTTACCCTGGAATAATTTATGGTTTTTATAGGATTATACAAAAGGCCATATCCACATAACACATCCATCAGGATTTGATTAGTTTTTTCAAAATTCCAAATGCCACACAGACTCATTAATTCAAGCTCAAGCTAGTCAAACAAACCAAACTCCTGCTTCATCGTCAGCCCATATACGTCCCACTGCTGGACAATGGCCCCCTTTACAACTGAGAGGGTTTCGGCCTTGGTCCACCACGCTGGCCTAGTGCGGGTTGGCGGACTACACACCTAAGAAATTCCTAAGAACTTTTAGGTGTGCAGGTTTCATCACGATGTTTTCCTTCACTGTTAAAGTACGTGATAATTTTTTGTGAATACACACATCACTTCGAAAAGTCAGCGGTGTGTGCCTGGGGTTTGAACCCGCGTTTCTCGACCGCGTGCCTAAACCTCGAGGCCATCACGACTTACGATTTCATTACTTTTTCCCAATTCCATATTCCGGACAGACTTATTCGAAAACTAGTCAAACAAACTCCTGATTATAATTTTGCAATATTGAAAAATGAAAATGTGAAAGGTCCTTGTTTACGGCCAGCTATGTGCCTGTAGTGTTATTTGCAAATAAATATGGCAATTATATATTCAATTACTGAATAGTTTGATATTAAAATGTGCGCGGGCTTATAATAGTCAATTCGGAAGGATTAGTGTGTACTTTATTGTAGCTTTAACAGTGGTATGCACAAAGGCTCGTTTGAATTATACATTCATAAGTACTCTGATTAACTCATTTTGTGTTTCTAGTGCATAATGGTATTGGTAGCATGTAATTTCATTCAACAATCCTGCAAATAATCCTGATGGAGCATAGGCCTCGTGGTTTTGGAATGGATTTGAAAGATAAAAGAATTGTCACAATTAATAATATCAGTTAAAATCTCCAATCATTCGGCTCTTGTTTCGCGGAACTTAAAATACAAGTGCCGAAGCGAAGGTGTAGATATGCAACTCTGCCTAACCTTTCAGAGGTATATCGGTGATTATGAGGCCGAGACTAGTCTTACCATCCACATTGGAAAAAATATTGTCCGACGGGGTTTTGTTATTTGATGGGTAATCTTGGAAATAGGCGTGCTAAGTCTGCAAATTGACATTATATTTCTGCAGCGTCTATAACTGTATCTCCGAAGAGCTAGGAAGAGGTATGCAACTGTATTCGCGTTTCGCCAATTGCATTTTAAGTCACATGGAATGAGGAAGGGCCTATTATGGAGAATTGATAACGCCCAATAATACTGGCCGATTCGGGAACTGAACCCGGAACTTCTAGATCGTACGGCACATATTCCACCAACGAGACCACCGGGCATTTTTACGTATTAATTTTTACGCACCACATAAATTTTGTACCTATGGTTGGTAGGAAAACTTAATTTTTTTTATTTTTTGTCGGGATTTTCTTTAAACTGCCTCGTGGTCTCGTGGTACAAGTATGTGCCGTGCGATGTAGAGGTCCTGGGTTCGATTCCCGGGTCGGGCAAAGTGTTATTGTGTTATTGTATAGTGTATTTTTCCATTAGGAAATTCTCAGTAACAGCACGGAGTCTGGAAATGTGCCCGAAAAACGGCAATAGGCTCGCCCCCTATTACGTGGGACTGATTACTATTACCTGGCCAAATGTGGGTGCAGAAATGCACCTCTGCCTACCCCTTCGGGGAATACAGGCGTGAGTTTATGTTTGTATTTTCTTTAACGTCAGGACGTTTGTAATCACCTTAGCTATTACCTGCATTAGTTTCCGATCACGGTCTGAATACACCCTGCATAAACCAATAAACGTTTCGCTTCCTGGGCACGAGCCTCTCTAAAACTGATAAGAGAGGGGTTAAGACTTAGTTCACCACGTTGGCCTCGTATGGGAGGGCTGATTAATATACCTACCTAAGGAATTCCTTTCAAAATACATTTTAGATGTCCATGTTTCTTCACGATATTTGCTTTAACCAATATGTAAATGCCATCGTGATCTGAAGCTCATTATCCAATTTGCATCAAAATGTAACTACAGTATGCATTACGTTAATTAACACGATAACTCTTATGAAACACGTACCTCGCTACTTGGAACAAAGCGCTGAATTTACAATAAAAAATTCTACCATAACAATAAAGTGTCTCGGATTTCAATTAATTCATCATTCATCATCAGCCCATATACGTCCCACTGCTGGGCACGGGCCTCCTCTACAACTGAGAGGGTTTAGGCCTTAGTCCACCACGCTGGCCTAGTGCGGGTTGGCGGACTACACACATAAGAAATTACTAAGAACTTTTTACGTGTGCAGGTTTCATCACGATTTTTTCCTTCACCGTTAAAGTACGTGATAATTCATTGTGAATACACACGTAACTTCGAAAAGTCAGAGGTGATTGAACCCGCGACCGTCGAGATTCTCGACCGCGTGCCTAAACCTCGAGGCCATCACGACTTTTTTTCAATACTCCAGTATAATAATTCTCATGTGAATAATGTCCGCGCACCGACGTACATCGATGACAACAATTCAATTATGTTCCCGATGTTTCGTTTCACGTTGCCTTCACTCTCAAATAATATCGCGCTAAATTACAAAGGAGAAATTTTGTATAGTGTTACTCTTTCACGCAAAAACTACTGAATGGATTTCGATCAAGTTTTCATTATAAAGTGGTGTATTTCCGCATCCACATGTTGTTAGCTGTGGTTTAGGTTCCACAATGAATCGAGTAAGATACTTGTTGAAGCTGAGGATTTCTTAACGAAAAAAAAAACAAAAATCATTCTGCCCGATGCGGGAACCGAATCCGGGACATCTTAATCATGTGGCACATTCATGTGTCGCGGCCCGTAGGACTTTGTAAGATACAATAAAACAATGCACTTATCTCTGCAAAAAAGAAACACTTTCCCTAACACAAGAATCGATCCCAGAGCCTTCCTCGCGAAAATATTTGGCACAGGACCAAAAGGGAGGATAAGTTCATAATTAGCGTGTCGAATAGTCAAAAAGTAAAAGTAATTGTGGTATAATTAATATTACTGACGCCTTCACAACTTCGGCTATTGTTGTGACCTTCAAAGCAACTTTTGTTGACGTCTTAATTAAATTTCGCAATACTCGTTATAAGCACAAAAATGTGGGCCTTTAAAAAAATATATATACATAGATAAACTCACCCGTGTCTCGCATAAGGCTAGGCGCTATAGAGCGTCAAATGCGACGGTCCAAACACACTTCTTTCCTTCCTCAACTGACATAACAACATGCATGCACGTCGGTTTCGTTTCTGTCTGTTTAAATACCATTACCCCACGCATGTTTTCCACGAAGGGGTAGGCAGATGAGCATTTTTGCACCCACATTCCACGTAATATGAGCCGAGCCTATTGCTTGTTTTCGGACAGATTTCCAGAATCCGTGCTGCTACTGAGAATTTTCTAATGGAAAACCCAATAACACTTTACCCGACCCGAGAAACGAAGCCGAGACCTCTAGATCGCACGACACATACTCGTGTTGCGAGACCACAAGGCAGTTTGTATGACTATAATATTTTTTTTATTTGAAGATTTTTTTACAAATACTTTATTTAATATAGTCTTATACAATCTTATTTTTAAAGGAGTAGGCAGAACTGTAGCGTTATCGTGTCCTATGTGTGGCTTTTGTCATGAATCCACATTAAACAAAAGCATTCTAAGTAGAGTACGCAAACGGTTACTGTTTTTGGAATAAACAATATAATGGAAATGAAAACGGGACAAGTGCGAGCTGAACTCGCGTGAAAAGGGTTCCGTACGACGTTACCTATCATGTTTTTTTTTAATCCGACCTAAATTTGTTTGTGGTAACCAAAAAAAGTATGAATAGTCCTTCATTAAATATTCATCTACAAACCGATTCGACAAACCTTAACATTCGAGTTGAAAAATATGTTCTTCCACACATTCCATCTGCAAATGTAAGTTGGTACGCACAATACTATGTTATTTTAATATCATGGGCTTCTTATAGGTTTTCCTATAATCTATAAGTAGAAAACTAATGTCTGTATTATTTTTTTAAAAATTTTAGGGTCAGTAGTTTCGGGTTCCTTTTTTTTATTCGGACGTACGGAACCCTAAAAACAATTGTGAGGGAGTCACATGCCTATCAGAATGTCTGGAACATTCGCGCATGTTCATAACGAGTTTACATTAACATTTATTCACAAAATAACAATTTGTCTGTTTGACAATGTTATTATTTTAATTTGAAGAAAATTAGCAAAGATGTGTTTTTGCAAAACGTTTACGATAATTAAAAGACAACATAATGAGCCTCTTCTACGATTAAGATTGGAACATTGGGGGAGGTAAAGATAAGTCTAAGTTATTTGGAGAATTACTAGATTAAAAGGCGTTCTATATATTTTCTTTCGCCATTACAGCGCGGCCCTTAAATTACGTTTTAAAAAACTGTCTAATCCTCTACGATCGTCACACTGTTTATATACTTACCATCCATTTAAAATCATTACAGTTTGTTAATATTACTTACATACATACATAACCTCACGCCTTTAATCCCCGAAGGGGTAGGCAGAGGTGCATTTCTTGGGTACAGAAACATTTCGCCAGGTATGTATCAATCTCACGTAATAGGGTGCGAGCCTATTGCCGTTTTTTGGGTACATTTCCAGACTCCGTGCTGCTATGAGAATTTCCTAATGGAAAAACCCAATAACACTTTGCCCGACCCGGGAATCAAAACCAGTACCTCTAGATCGCACAGCACATACTTGTGCCGCGAACCACGAGGCAGTCCTAATACGATAATATTACTACTTCTAATAAATATATCATCATCATCAGCCCAACTACGTCCCACTGCTGGGCACGGGCCTCCTCTACAACTGAGAGGGTTTAGGCCTTAGTCCACCACGCTGGCCTAGTGCGGGTTGGCACAATAAATATATAGGTATACGAATTTAATATGTTTGTGAAGCGCATATTTGTCATACGAATATTTTCTGCAGCAATTCAATCTTACCCAGAATTAAATGACGAGTTGGCATTTTCAATATTAGTCGCTCAACAATACGTAATACTCGTAGTATTTAGAAAAAAGTGCTTACAACTTTAGTTTATTATCCATACTAATATTATAAATGCGAAAGTAACTCTGTCTGTCTGTCTCGCTTTCCTGCTAAACTACTGAACCGATTTAAATGAAATTTGGTACACAGATAGTTTAGACCCTGAGAAAGGACATAGGCTACTTTTATCCAGGAAAAGGGGTTCTAAGGGGTTGAAAGGGGGGATGAAAGGTTGTATGGAAATATTGTCATTTTTAAAGCTTGAAACTTATTTTTTAGGCTGTTGATTAGATATAAATAAATATAATATTAAAAGTTTGTAAAAAATGTACCTTTAAGGGGGTAAAATAAAAATAGGGGTGAAAGTTTGTGTGGGAATTCGTCATTTTTGAAGCTAGAATGATGAAAGGACGTGTAGACGACTGTAACTGTGTATATACAGTAACTATATGTCTGTTATGCTTTCACGTCTAAATCATTTGACTGATGTAAAAGATTTTTCATATGGACATAAATGGGACTCTGTGGAGTAAAATAGACTACAACTTATTTTTTTTCTGAACCCAACCCTGTAGTCTACGCGGACGGAGTCGCGGGCAAAAGCTAGTTATTTTATACACGAACCATAACATTAATGCATCCAGTGATTATACGAGAAAATTTTGTTCCTATAATTCCCTGAATAACAAAGCCCATGTAAGCCTGGACTAAGGTCTTAACCCTCGCAGTTTTAGAGGTGGCTCGTGCTCATCAATGGGACGCAAATATGCTGACAATGATGAAATCCCATACTATGTCCCACTGTTAACCTTCGGGTTTCAATCTAGAGATGCTGGTTTAGGTTCTCGGATCGGACAAAATGTTATTAGCTTTTTCCTCTAGAATATTCTACGTAACAGCATGCAATCTTGAATTGTGCCCGAACAGCAATAAGTTCGCCTCTAACTACGTGGGACGAAAACACAATTGACGAAATGTACGTGTATAGATGCGCCTTTGCCTATCCTATTAAGAATACAGGCGTGAACTTATGTATGTATGCATATCCAACACTCTAGTCTGGTATGTGTTACTAGATTTCATATACTTAAGAAATATTTCTTAGAGTTTGGCGTTTCAAGTATGAAGAATTCTTAGCCAAGTTTTCTCTCATAATATTGATGTAGGTGGATTGGGGCATTGCGGGAACAAATCGACAATAAACAATAAATAAATAATTTATTTTCTTGACGTCCCTTCCCTTCATAACTTAATAATGAAATATCATAAATGCTGGACATAGAAATTATTTCAACCATTGCGTCGTTCCTAATTTCCTCTCTATTGGCTTTTTGGTCCCCAGTGCTTCAGCCTCCCGTACTGTATCAGGCAGCACGTCTTCTGATGTGTCTGGCATCATCATAATCACCAAACCGGTGATGAGAGAGAGGCTGCCGATGATCAGGGATGGTAGACCTGACCAAAACTGGATCTGAAAATATATACTCGTTTTGAATATTTCTGAATATGAATTAATTTTTGGTATAACAAAAATGTTGTCATATACAAATATTATCTTAAAGCCGTGTTCACCAACTAACATTAAAATATCGAAATTTATTTTCCTATAAGAGTGTTGGTGAAAATTAATGGGTTATTAATGGATAAATGCAGTATTGCTTAATATACAAATATATTTCAAAAGCGATCTTAAAGTATCCTTTACCTACTTTTATCTGCCTTTTCGTAAGAGTTAATAAAATTAAGTACTATTTTTTTTGTTACCAAGTTATTTGCATGAAGAGATTAATGTCAGTTGAGGAAACAAAATAATTACGTTTTGATCGTAAGATTTCGCGTTCTAAAGTCTGCCTACCCTAACGAGATAGAAACATAGGGTTAGATTGGCAAGAATTCACAATCAGTCAGACTAATATACATTTTTTTTATACTAGTATGGCTAAGTGACAACACGGTTCATTGTGGTGAATACAGTGCCACTCAAGTAGAGGAACCACTGGAAAGAAACTACTACAGTCATCGAGAGATGACTAGTGAAAACTAGTCAACACAACTGTGCCAGCCTCATTCTAACCGAATTCTAAAAATTGATAATGTTTTTATACTTGTTGACAGCCCCGTGGCGCAGTTGCCTAGACACCAGCTTGCGAAACGAGAGGCCGCGGGTTCGATCCCCGCACCGAGACAAATGTTTGTGTGATCCACAAGTATAAGACCGAAAAGTCTCTCGTAGTTTCTGATACCCACGACTACAAGACTCGTTTCTTAATGTGGGGTCAGAATTATGTATGTGACTCTTGGGTGTATTCATTTATTTATTTATTTACTGGATAAAGCCTAGGAAAATCTAGAACTCTATAAAATAAACACAAATATACCAACCAATAAAGGAGTCTGTGGTGCGATAATGGATCCAAGTCGTCCGATGGATGAGCAGAGAGCATGCATAGTATTCCGGGTGTATGTAGGGAATAGTTCCGAAGTATACAAGTACACAGTGGCGTATGATATGGCAGATGTGAATTTACCCATGAGAAACAAAGTTATTGATATCTGGGGATATCCTGTAATACCAAAATTTTATTAAAATAAATAGCAATAAGAGAGGGAGTACTAAAGCAAAAATTTAATTCTCAATTAATTTCTTAAAAGTCTGGGCGCTGCATAAATCAGCCTATGCGATCACTGTGTCTATGTTAGATTTCTGGATCGGAGAGAGTTGTTGGATTTCTCCGTTAGGAATTATTATTAGTGGTACACACCTCAGCCTACCCCTTTGTGAAGCCGGCGTGAGTTTATCAAAACTTCATCATTAACTTTTTATTCTTAGTAACGATTTATGGTTTAAAGTGTATGATTTTTTTGATTCTGATTTGAGATCACAAACCTATTTGAACTGAATTGCCCATAAACATAATGAAATTGAAATCTAAATTACCTTTTGGTATAAAAGATTGCACTACACAAAACATTCCTGTCAACAGAAACGAACATATCAATGGCATCTTCCTTTTATACCTGATCAGGATGAATATTAACAGAACGCTCGCTGGCAAGTCTGAGAGAGCCGTCAACGCATAGTTCAGATGCTTACTCCCTTCCAAAGACACAGAATTGATCAGCAAAGCGTATTTGTTGAAGCTTGAAGTAATCCACATACAAGCACACGCCAGAAACCTGAGCAAAAGTGTTCTAGAGGTTACTGTCATCTTCATCAGAGAAATTAGATTCGTACTGCCGACACTTCTTTCGCAGTCAATCTTCTCAAGTGTTGCTTCATCAATTTCTATCTTGCTGGTTTTTGCTGCTTTTCTAAGAATATTTTTGGCATCTTCCTTTCTGCCTTTGATTAATAGCCATCGAACGCTCTCGTCGAGGAAGAAAGCGTGTAGGATGTATAGGAGTCCAGGAGCATAGATAACTCTTAAGAAGTATCTCCAGTATGGTATTAGCCATGCTATTAGTGCCATCAGCGCCCCGCCTATTGCCATACTCCCTATCATTAGAGGTGCGAACAGAACTCGGTTTTCTTTAGTCACCATTTCGACTCCTGAAATTTTTAAATTTGAGTAACGATTGAAATGAAATGAAATTGAAATGAAATGAAATGAAATGAAATTGAAATGAAATGAAATGAAATGAAATTGAAATGAAATGAAATGAAATTGCTTTATTTGGTCACGTAGGCAATCAAATAGCACTTATGACAAGTCAATACAGAAAAGAAAAATCTTTTATTATTACATTATAATTTAACTATGGTTCATTTTATATAATTTGTACAAAAATATTTACGGTTTTTTTATAATTTATTTTTAGTTTTCATCAGGAAATACATAATATCTTATTTATTACGTGAACACCTTTCAAAATGTCCACTTTAGCTAATGGACTTTACTTTAAGTTTTTATTGAAAACATTATTGAATTTGTAGAATCCCTATTTATTGGATAACGCTTTAACACGGCTGCTGAATTAACGTTTTATAGGCGTGAAAAAGAATATTGGCAAACGTTCTTTGAATCTGTATCTAATGTATAACAGAAAAAAATTGTTATAGGTTCCTCAAGTCTTAGAGAAAGCTTGTATCTAGCAGTGATAGCCTTGTATATGATCAAAGTTTCTTACCAAGCATATAATTCGATGAATAGGAATCTCCAAGCAACGCTTCTGTTAATTCTAAAGCTATGTACACCCAGTATGATACTGTAATACTTCGAGCCAAACCCATCACGGCTCCCATTATTCCAGTGAACACTACTAGTTTCTTACGACCTAATCTGAAACATATTAAAATTGCTTTATTTAAATATTAACGGCTTAGTTATCAACGTTAAATAATTAAACAACTATTTAAAATGATTTCTCTCGTTTTCTCTAATCACAGGTCAATCAAAAGAGCAGGTAAAAAAATCGTTAAGCAGTAGTTAAATTAATTAACTTTTATAAGTAAGGCTATAAAGTCCAGTGGCGGTACTTCAAACCAATATTAAATTAATGCAGTCGTAATAAACGGATAAATAAATTCCACAATATGCAGTGAGAATACAAAATTAATGTTACTTTAGACTATATTATCGGCAATTATTTTTTATTCCTTCATTCTCATTAAAAGCGTACATTTTAATGGATAAATTAAAATTCTGTATCAAATTTCAACTCTTTTCTGATTCTGGCGCGGCGTTTTGCATTTAAAGCGAATATACGAGTATGCAAGAGCCCGCTGCGGAGAGAAAACTTGTTACAGCTACGAATAAATAACTAAAAACTAACCATGAGATATAGTAATTAAACTTGTTTTGAACAAAACCATACGCGAATGTTTATTAATAGGAATTTAGAAATGGGAAATTTGATGTACTTTGCTTGGAGCACAGAATAGCTATCAACTGTTCTGCGTCTTGGAATATACCGCGAATTCCATTGTCTTGTAGAAAACCGTTGTCGAGCAACATATTTATTACGTAATCTACTTTTAAAGGGAATATGTGGAGTTTCAATATACGGTAAGAATCATCGGTAGTTATCTTGCAAGGCTTTCGGAGATCCAGGACAAGATTCTATTTTTTGTACTGACTAGAACGAGTTACATCACTACGGCTGATGGTAGGCACTGTGCTGTCCAAACAAAACATCAAGGAGCGAGAGATTCCATCTCTACTCACTCGACAAACTCATGCCGGCCTGTCGAGACGCTTATTCACTGTACCTTTAAAAGATTCAGTAACACGTGAATTGGAAATTTGTTCCACAACTTCATGGCACTGTAAAAATGTTGTGAGTTTTTTGGTTCTAAATGCAGCTCTGATATTTATTTCTAGGAGTAAAATGTCTGCCAATGTGGCTGGTAAATATGGATGAATTAAAAGACATGCTCCAGGTACTCCAGGTCAACTTACTTATCAGACACAGGTCCTAGCAGTAGTAGTCCCATCATATAACCCAGCACATGAGTCGTTCCCACTAGCGTTCGCTTCCAGTCTTGGCAACCAAGATTAAACTGCAAAAAACGTTTTAAAATATAGAGTGATATTATTTTTTCATACAAATTTGTAAGTGCTAAGTCATATTTTGTTGTGTGTTGTTTCACTGACAAGATTTATCACTTAGATTTGCTTGAATTATGATTCCATTGTACTGTTTTCTATCTATTTGAATCTAATTTTTAAATCAGTCAAAGTATTTGTAGAATTTTTTGCTTTTTAAGCGTGTAAGCACAATTAAACCCACTTATTAAAAAAAAAAATACTGCAACCTGGCTACAATTGGTTTTTGCGTCTTCGGCATTGTATTTATCAGCAATTAAATTACCATGAGATTCTAGTGCGGTAATTTGGCATGCTAATATCAGTGGCGGTACTTCCATAGAAGCCCAAAAGCCCAGTTTGCCTTAAAAAATTCCGAATAATAATTCTTAAGCTTTAAATCTTTATTTAACAAAAGCAATTTGTTAAATAAAGACCCCACAATAAGCAAATATAATCTAGACATTACACAATTAACGTTTAACGTTTTTGGGCTTCTATGGACGTCCCGCCACTGGCTAATATAAGTATAATTTGTCTACAATGACGTTTGTACTCACATCAGCAACGAAGCTGTAGGGCCCTGCATAATCCCACTCACTGCAGCTCATTATATTTGAAGTGTTGACGTTACCCACAGAACAATCTCCCTTAACATCTATCATTTGGTATTTATGACATTTATCAATACTCTGAGTTACATTCAAAAACGCTTCAGTAACTCCATGCGTGTTTTCACATTCATATTTACATCTGAAATCAAAGTAATAACTACTCATGCACTATTCCCTTACTGCAGCATAAATATGTGTTTTTGTTTCTCAGATTTAATTCTAGTATAGTGTAATTTTATGTTAGGCAATTTTTTTGTCTAAGATCATGCATGATGAACGGCAAAAGACTCCCTACTTTTGCAACGGAGACGTAATGCACCCATTTGAATACGAGTATTAACCACGCTCTAAAGGTACAAGGTGTACAAACAAAATATATACGAATACTTAAAAACATATATTCAAAGAGTACTGCACAAGTAAAGTTGGAATCAACAGGCGAAGTATTTCCAATAAAAAGAGGTGTGCGCCAAGGAGATCCTATCTCACCTAAGCTATTCTCAGCGGCTTTGGAAATGATATTTAGAAACCTAGAATGGAACCATAAAGGATTAAATATAAATGGACAAAATCTTAGTCACCTTCGTTTCGCAGATGATATAATATTATTTTCTGAGAGCCCAAAAACGTTAGAAATTATGCTGCAAGAACTTGATGAAGAAAGCAACAGAGCAGGCTTGTCAATGAACCTAACAAAGACAAAAATAATGACTAATTCTTCACAAGAATATGTGATAAAAGTAAAAAATGAAGAAATAGGGTATGTAGAGGAATACATATACTTAGGGCAACTAGTATCACCTAAAGAATGCATGCAAAAAGAAATAGAAAGAAGAGTCGTAAACACCTGGAAACGATATTGGTCGCTCAGCGAAGTTATGAAGAGCAGAGATATGCCAATTAAAGAAAAAAGGAAAATTTTTGATGTATGTATTTTACCATGTCTCCTTTATGGGTGTCAAACTTGGGCTTTAACAGAAGAACTGGCCAATAAATTAAAAATATGTCAAAATGGAATAGAGCGAAGTGTACTCGGAGTTAAGAGAAAAGACAGGATAAAATTAGAATTTATAAAAAGTAAAACAAAATTTAAAAATGCATACACAACTTTCAGGCAATTAAAATGGAGATGGACGGGACATATGTTGAGGGAAACGAGGGAAAAATGGACTAGAATAGTAACAGAATGGTACCCACGGGACAGTAAAAGGAATAGAGGTAGACAGACTATGCGATGGGAAGATGACATCAAGAAAATAGCAGGTCGGAAGTGGACTCGTTTAGCAAAGGATAGAACAGAGTGGAAAGCCTTAGAGGAGGCCTTTGTCGGAGGACAAGCTGGACTGAACTAACGACAGTTTGCCGATATTTTCATATTAACCTAAAACTTTATTTTATAATTTATTATGTAAGGCACATATAGCATGTTATTTGTTAAAAATAAGACAGCAATAAAGGCTTTATTATTATTATTATTATTATATTAACCACGATTGATGAAATTTACTTATCCCTCGCTTTTTCATACGAATGACGAAATAGACCAAACCCGAAAAACATTGGAAAGTAAAATTAACACAAGCTATGTTGGTGTTCCAGATAAGAAAAATTTAAAAAGAAGAAAATATTTTTGTAATTACTGAAGTGGGACGGATGTGGATTGCAAAACAGGTTTTCGCTGAATTCTACTCCAGACATTTTCACACTAAACAGGTTTCAATGCAAACGATGTCTGCCATTATTTGCTTTAGTTTAATTGTATGTGCAACTTATTATGATAAACATGAAAATATTCAAATGCTTAATTCAGTGAATGAGGTCAGTGCCACTATTTTAATAATTACTGTATCTCCAATTCAAATTCGACAGCCCCGTGGCGCAGTTGGCTAGATACCAGCTTACGAAACGAGAGGCCGTGGGTTCGATCCCCGCTTCGAGACAAATGTTTGTGGAAACCACAAATATTTCGGGTCTGGGTGTTTGTGAGACCGAAAAGTCTCTCGTAGTTTCTGATACCCACGACACAGGACTTGTATCCTAGTGTGGGGTCGGAACTATGTGTGCGACTGTTGGGTGTATTTTTTTTTATAGAGATACAAAAAGGGGATGATATTGATAAAAAAGGAAATGACTGATTTTATTATACAGGATCAACCAAGTAAACTGCTAGTCTGAGTTTAAAATACTAAGAAATATCGGTTTTGAAAAAGACCTCAAACACTTTCCCAATTACACAAGATGTTCAAAGAATATCGACAGTTTTTTTCTGTAATTTTTATTATACTATTAACCTTGTACATAAATTTCCTACATTATTATCTATAATTATTTATGCAATGGTATTAAAGTAGACTAATTAGGCAATAAGTATTGCTTTAATTGGAATATCCTTATTCTCATTCTAAATTAAAATTGCGAAAGTAACTTTTTCTGTTCCGATGCCTAAACCACCGCAACAATTAAGACGTTTTTGGCATGGCAATAAATTGATCGGTTATGTAGTTTCGGAGATAAGGGGGAGGGAATGGTCAATTTTCGTCTATTTTCTTGAATAACTTGAAAGCTATTTATGTAAAAATTACAATAAAATACATTTAAGATCTTCACAACAAGATCTTCCATTTGATATTATTTCACACGATGCAGTTTAAAAAAAATATTAAATTTTTCCCCCTTCTTCCCAAAAATGACCTCCCGTATACAGATTTCATATATTCACGTCACACCTCTGCGTTTGGGTCACAGAAATTGATATGAGTACCAAATTTCAACTTAATCGGTCGAGTAGATTCGGAGATAAAATGACTGTGACCGACGGCCAGACGGACACACGAGTGATCCTATAAGGGATCCATTTTTTTTAATCGGACGAACGGAAGTCCAATGCTGGATTTGAAGCCGGAATTTCGTAATTATACGCCGAACATATATGTATATATTGCCTCCACCGAGGCACATAAAAACATGCATACATAATAATCTCACGCCAGTTTCCCAAAGGTGTAGACAGAGGTGCATTTCTGCACCCACATTTCGCCAGGTATGTATCAGTCCCACGTAATAGGGGGCGGACCTATTGCCGTTTTGCGGGCAAAATTCCAGACTCCGTGCTGCTACTGAGAAAATCCTAATGGAAAAACCCAGTAACACTTCGCCCGACCCAGGAATCGAACCCAGGACCTTTAGATCGCGCGGCACATACTTGTACCGCGAGAGCACGAGGCACATAAAAAAATATTGACATTATGTAATTGCATTGAAAGCATTGAAGCAGTGATGGCCTCGAAGATTAGGCGCGCGGTCGAGAATTTCGACAGTCGCAGGTTCAAACCCCAGGCACGCACCTCTGACTTTTCGAAGTTATGTGTGTATTCACAATGAATTATCACTTGGTTAACGGTGAAGGAAAACATCGTGATAAAATCTGTACACCTAATAGTTCTCAGGAATTTCTTAGGTGTGTAGTCCGGCAACCCGCATTAGGCCAGCGTGGTGGACTAAGGCCTAAACCCTCTCAGTTGTAGAGGAGGCCCGTGTCCAGCAGTGGGACGTATATCGGTTGTTGATGATGATGATGATGAATTGAAAAATCATGCAAATAGCGCAAAAAATAATTGGACAAACCTAGTTTAAGTAGTTTCTTTTTAAAACCTTGAATTAAAACTATTTAGCTATTATAACGATCCTCAAATTTGGAACATCAGTGATATTTACATTATAAAAGAAATTACATGAAATTCTAGCAAAGAAAACATAAGCCTATCGTTTTATTTTATAACTAGCTGACCCGGCAAACGTTGTTTTGCCATACCTATATATAAAATTCTCGTGTCGTGGTGTTTTTTGGCAAACTCCTCCGAAATGGCTCGACTGATTTTTATGAAATATTGTGTGTATATTGTAGGTAGGTCTGAGAATCGGTCAACATTTAAGGGTTTAACATTTAGGGGTATTTTTTTTTTGTTCTATTGACTTTATTTTCTTTATTTTTTATGATTCAGCATTGATAAATTATTATAATCATAAATTTCAAATATATTATAAATATATTATATTATAATCATAACTCCAAATTTTCACCCTTCTACGAACAACACCTGTTTTGTAATCGCAATTTTTATATTTTTATAGCTTTTGCCCGCGACTCCGTCCGCGTGGACTTCAGGGTTGGGCGCAGAAAGATAATTTAATAAGTGAATCTATAAATCGTCCCTCAAGTGCCCAAAATGGCACTTACTGAATTTAAAAAAAGGTCAAATCAATTCAAATGGTTGAGGCGTAAAAGTAAAACTCTGACAGTTATTTTCGTATTTTCAATAATATGTTTATCCCAATGGGAACATTACATTTTCCCGGGATAAAACATAGCCTATGTTACTTCACAGGGTCTCATTTATGGTCATACCAAAATTTTTGTTTTTGCGTGAAAGCGTAATAAACATCCCTACATTCACATTTATATAATAGTAAGGATAACCATTCCCACCTATGTTACTTCGGTGGGTCCCACCTATCTGCATACCAAAAGTCATTCAAATCTTTTTCCAATCATTTTTCAATTCTTTTATCCTCCGTATTTTTTTTAATAAGAAGAATCCTATGTCCTTTTTTATATCTCGAAGACTATGTGTACAAATTTTCATGATAATCGGTTAAGTAGTTTTGGCGTGAAAGCGTAACAAACAAGACATTAACATTTATAATAGCTGACCCGGAAAACTTCGTATCCCCTAACAGTCATTGAATGTTACATATTTACATATTACCTGAATTTTATTTTTGATTGTATGGAAATAAATATTAAGTCCTAAGGACTAAGGCCTAAACCATCTTAATGGTAGAGGAGGCCCGTGCCCAGCAGTGGGACCTATATGGGCTGATGATGAAATATTAAGTTCAGCACTTTATTGAGATAAAAATACAGAAATAAATAAGTACGAAAATTAAACGCATCAATCGTGTCTCCGCAAGTCATGATTTAATTAAACATGTACATATGGGATGGGATGCAGTCGGTTGCAATTCTCTTCATTGAAGCATCAGTGTGGTGGACTGAAGTCTAAACCCTCTCAGTTGCAGAGAAGGCCTATGCCAAGCAGTGGGACGTACATATATGGGCTGATGATGATGATGCACCTTGTGATATACATTTTTAATATATTTTTTAATTGTCTAAACGATCACAAACATCTTTTGTTAATCGTCATTGCGAAGGCATGACGAATCGGGAACTGAATTCGTTTGAACTCAATGGTCATACCCGTTAGGATCAATGAAATCTTAGATCAATCTAATTGATGAATTCTCAAGCACCAATTCATCTCTAAGTTGTCTTTTCAGTATCGTCACGTGAATAACATTACTCAACAGTTTTCTTAACACCAAGCCCATTCCATTGCATAGTTGTGGGTGTTTTAGATTTTAAAGCGTGATGACTACCGAACCTGCCTTCGTTTGTGAATCAGGTACAACCAAGGAGTTTAAAAATACATTTCTGAACGCACGCATAAATATTTGACAACCAATAAATATGTCAATCCCTTTTTATTACTGACATTATTCTACATTTTTAAAATCTAAAATACGCAATTATTCGAATATTCTGGATATATGTTGTCGATTCAAAACCTTTATTTAAATACGTTCTTTAATTTGAGGGGACACTTAACCATATTGACGGGATAAACATAAAATGTTTGACAGAATATTAGGTAGAACAGTTTATATGAGAAAATTAAATTGTTGTTTTTACCATATTCCTCGCAATTTTCTTAACTTTTTCTTTCATAAGATCCTTCTCCTAACGATAGCGAACACAACAAAAAAAGAATTAGCGAAATCGGTCCAGGCGTTGTTGAGTTATGCGCTTACCAACACATTTTGCGATTCATTTTTATATATAAGATTTGCATACCGCCCGCCACCTGTTCAGATTGTTTATTAAAACTGACTGAAGGTTTTTGTCCATAATGTTTCATTGGAATGAATTGGACTAAGGTTCAGTAATTTTAATAGACTGGTCACAGACAACTACTTCTCTATGTTATCCGTGACATGTAATGTATGTTATTTTTACGTTTAGTAATAAGTAGTATTGGCCTCGAGGTTAAGCCGCGCGGTCGAGAATTTCCTCGGTCGTAAGTTTAAGCCCCAGGCACACACCTCTGACTTTTCGAAGTTATGTGTGTATACACAATGAATTATCACTTAGGTAAAGGAAAACATCATATAAATCACATTATATAAATCTCATGGTTGTCTTGAAATGATCGCCTATGATCGATAAGATCCCCAGTCGCACTTAGGTATATTGTATTACTGTATCCATAAATAAATAATAAATAAAAACACCCAACACATACACAGTTTGACCCAAAACTAGGATACAAGTCTTGTGTCGTGGGTGTCAGAAATTACGAGAGACTTTTCGGTCTCACAAGCACCCAGACTCGATACAAATATTTGTGGATCACACAAACATTTGTCTTGGTGCGGGGATCGAACCCGCGGCCTCTCGTTTCGCAAGCTAGTATCTAGTAGTCTATATATTTGGCTAAACTGCGCCACGGGGCTGTCAATACATAATCCCACGTTTGTTTTACCCTAAGAGGTAGGAAATGGTGCATTTCTGCGCCTACATTTCGCCAGGTATGTATCAGTCCTATGTGATAGGGAGTGAACAAATCGCCGTTTCTCCGGCAGACGTTTCAGCCGATTCAGGCCGTTTCAGCGGAACCTAGGACCTCTAGATCGCAAGGCACAAAATTGTTCTGCGAAACCACGAGTCAGTCTCCTGTATCCCACTGTACAATATAGAGTTAAAGAAATAAAATTCCTTGTGTATTTATTTAATTGTCGATGGATTTTGTGTCCGAAGATGGCATATTAAAATGATTAAGTCCTGGTCTAGTGTGGATTGGCGGACTACAAAGTACACATCTAAGAAATTCCTAAAAACAGAACGTACACATTACTTCGAAAAGTCTAGTCTCTTCTGTGTGTGCCTGGGGTTTGAACCCGCGAAATCCACCGAGGATCTCGACCGCGCGCATAAACGCATGATTATTAACAAATTATACTTAGGTATGAATTTCAATATGTAGTTTTTCATAAAGGAACCAAAACCTATCAACTACGATACTAATATTGAAGCTTCAGTGAAATGCCAAATTCTTGGAAGCGCGCCGAGGGCGTGAACTTGTTTCAAATAATAACTAACGGAGATTCTCGACCCCGCGCCTAAACCTCGAGGTCTTAAACAAAAAATATTTTCTATATATTTTATTAAAAAAAAAACACTTACCTGTACTCCACGTCAACGGCAGCGAACACGTAATTCATGCAATAGAAAGCGTTTGTCATACTCGAAAACATTAAAAACGGCATGAATCGTAAATAGAAAGGTCCAAGTGGACGAAATTTTGATAGTATCTTCTCCAGCACGAAATCATCACCCACTTCTTTTTTTATAAACGCTTCTTCGTTTTCTTTAAGCGTCATTTTCGTGTATTTAAATTAAACGCTTAAAATAATTTTGGTCGAAGCGAAATGAGCGTTGGCGCGCCTTGTCAGCAGCGCCGTAGAATTTGTCTGAGCGACGTATTATAAAAATTGTGCAAGAAGCGCTAATTTGTTTGCATTATTTAGGATTTTGTTGTAATCAGCTAAACTAGCTAAATAGAAGGCGAATGATACATATTATGAAAGTAAGTCAAACGTCGTGTGGATTTACACGGACTGTTTGAAATTTTTTTTCTCATATTTGAAACGCCTTTAATTCCACTAGGCATTATGAGTAGCAAACTTGTTTTTGGTTCACTTTATCGGTATTGTTTTTTTTTAATATTAATTACAGATAGCAAATCACTTGCGATCATCAATCACGATACAGTCAAATCAATTTATAGAATCAATAGATAGTACTAATGGTCCCGGGTTCGATTTTTTGGTCGGGCTGTGTTATTGGGTCCTGCCATTCGGAAATTCTCAGTGGCAGCACGGAGTCTGGAAATTTTCCTGAAAAACGGCAATAGACTCGCCCCCTATGACGTGAGACTTGTAACACACCTGACGAAAATTGCGTAAAGAAACGTACCTCAGCCTATCCCTTTGGAAATTTAGGCTTTGTGTAATTTTGAGAGTTGATTTTCTATACCGGCATTTACTAGTAGTATTTTAGTCCTATGTAATAGAGTGTAGTATCATTAACAATGTGCCATATTCCGTACTGGCACTGACAACAACAAATTTGACAACAACAACAACAACAAAACTGACACAAATTTTCGTGACATAAAATCCCAGTAGAATTAAGTGTTGGTAAGTGTTTCTATAATTGTGTTTTGTGAGGTAAAATATAACCAAATAAATTTGCGTATATATTACCAGCGTTAATACATTATAATACTTTAATAGTTAATATTATAATTGTTTTTCGCATTTTAATAACTATTTGTTTTTTATGGATCCCATTATTAACACATTCTCATGGAATAATTTTTATTAGATATATGTATATAAAAATTCATCTTGAAATGTTAAAAGCAATTTTAAACGTATTTTATAAGTATAGGTATCATCATAGTTATTAAATTAATATGTGTAGTTATTACAGCTTTACCATTACTGTGTTTTTAATAGTTTTTTACTTAGTTACCTTTATAAAAATCTACAAATATTAAAGCATTGCTCGTTTAAAGATTCACTTTTTTTTGCGATAAAATGATCCATAATGGTTGTTAAAGTCATCGCTACCTCTGTATAAAAAATATCAAAATAGTTTTTTTTCCATTAGACCTGTAAGTGTTATAAGGCGCATAGTTGTAGTTATATAAAAAATAATATATAATAATAAAAAAGGAATTTCCATATGACCTTTCGTATAATTAATGATCATTACAAGGACACGTGTGGTACAAAATGAACAATAATACATCGCTCAATTATGCATAAATTTATAATGAATTGTAAAATAATTATGTTTGTAAATATTGAAATTTATATTTAGAACCGTTTTAGTATTATATTTGTTTTGTATGAAATATTTACGTGTATTTAATCATTATATTAGTATTTAATTTTATTTTATTAGCTTCAAATGACAACGAGTACGCTTATAGAAAGGAAGGTTCACATTGGGTTATAGTTCGATATTACGGTGCCTTCATCTGACTTTTTGAATTCTGTTTTAATTATCATCATCATCATCATTTCTAACGTAATCATCTTTCAACTCACAACTAAATATATTATATGAACCATTGAATGTAAACTAATAACAAAAGTGATCTTTTTACACTCCTTTATTGTTAGTCATCAAAAGGCTACCTATAAAAGATTTCCTTTTAGATACCAGTATAACACTTTATTATTCTATTACAAGCGGTTGAGCTATGCTTCCATCAAAATTTTATAGAAAAATATTATAGGTAGTTTCATTAACCCATCTTTACCCAACGTTGCGCAAACGCAACATTTCAAATTAGATATTTTTTGTTTTAAAAATAAGAAATTAAATCTTTGATATGCGAGTCAGTATATAGAAGAAGAACTAAGAGATGGATTACAATTTTTTTTAATGTGTTATTTAATACAAATACATTTTATTTTTATTTTTCAAAACCCGCTATTTGAGTCATCTCAAGACTTACAGATTCATCCAATCATAAAAAAAGTTAATTGAAGTAATGCTATACTTTAACACTGTATAAACCTTGAGCAATATCTTATTTATGATATGAACCTTTTTTTTGGATATAAGTACTTACACAAATTATTTATCTTAGACTTTCAGGAAACGGTGGGTATGCGCAACGTTGGGACCAATGATGCTCAGTTGTTATAGTTACACAGCTTGCCATTTTTGTTAGAAATTTATTGTAAGCAATGGTCTCACTGTATTCAAAGGGTACAGGCACTTTTGTTTTATTAGTTAATTCGTTATAGCACGTCAAGCTAACTTTGTAGTATTTTTTTTTTTAATACTGGCACGGCAATGTGTCCCCATTGCACCTGATGGTAAGTGTAATGGAGTTCAGAAAAAGTGCCCACCAGCGAGAGATGATGATCTCCCGTTGGTCGACGCAATCATGCCGGCCGAAAACCTCTTCACCTATCTTGTGAAGAAGTTTGGGGGACTAATACCATGGTGAACAAAGGACCGACCGCGAGAACCAGGCCAAAAAATGCCGGCACGGTCATCCTTTCACCATGATTGAAGCCCCCCCGAAAACCGGATATACACTGGCTGATCCCGGAACGCGGCACACTTGCATGTGCCACTATGGCGGGTTTTACGCCCTGTGTACGGTGGTCGCTATCCGGGCGGATACGAATATCCTACCACCAGCAACTTCAAAATTTAAATTTAAAACTTTGTACAGGTAACATTAACATTTGGCGATGACTTTGGTGACAAATTTCCGCCGATGGCTTCTGCTTGTCGAACTGTATCTGGTAGGACATCCTCCGATGTTTCTGGCATGAGGATGACTATCACACTGGTCAGTAATGATAGACTGCCGACTACTAGAGATGGCAGTCCCGTCCAGTAACGCATCTAAATAAAAGTAAGATTATTAGTTATGATAATAATCAATAAAGACATATGCTCATCCTTTTATACGCAAAGGGATAAGGAGAATAGGGAGAAGGGAAAAGAGGTTACTGCACAAGGTGACTGTCTTAATAAAAACAAAACGGCTATGGAATAACTTAAGATTCATAAGTCGAATGTCAGCTTAGTTGGCCTCGTGGAATAAGTGTGCGTCATGATGTCGACAGATCTTGTGTTAGGGATTTTGTATCAGCAATTCCTCAGTATTAGCACGATGTCTGGTAAAATGCCTGATATGGTGATAATAGGCTTGCCCCTATAATGTGCTCGTATAAACATACCTAGCAGGACGTGGATGCAGAAATTAACAGTTGAATTCTATTATCATCACGTCCCACTGTTGGGCACGGACCTCCCCTAGAGCTGAGAGGGCTTAGGCCTTAGTCCACCACGCTGGCCTAGTGCGGGTTGGCGGACTACACACCTAAGAAATTCCCAAGAACTTTTAGGTGTGCAGGTTTTATCACGATGTTTTCCTTCACCGTTAAAGTACGTGATAATTCTTTGTGAATACACACATAACTTCGAAAAGTCAGAGGTGTGTGCCTGAGGTTTGAACTTGCAACCGTCGAGATTCTCGAACGTGTGCCTAAACCTAGAGGCCATCACGAATTCTATTAAGTATTAATAAATTATAATTTATAATATTATTTACCAATAAAGGAGTCTGCGGCGCCAACAACGATGCTATCCTTCCAAAAGACGAACAAAGGGCATGCATGGTATTTCTGGTATATGTAGGAAACAGCTCTGACGTGTAAAGGTAGACTGTTGCGTAGGATATTGTCGCCATGAATTTACCGATAAGAAATAGGGACGTGGACAACCATAGGATACCTAGAAAGAAGAAATAGATAAAGAGAATGCATAGTATTGTACCGTCATTGATCGTCCCATGGGTCAATGCTTCCAAGACAATGTACATATGTATACATATGATACGTATACTGCCTCGTGGTCTCGCGGTACAAGTATGTGCCGAGCGATCTAGAGGTCCTGGGTTCGATTCCCGGGTCGGGCAGTGTTATTGGGTTTTTCCATTAGGAAATGCTCAGTAGCAGCACGGAGTCTGGAAATGTGCCCGAAAAACGGCAATAGGCTCGCCCCCTATTACGTGGGACTGATACATACCTGGCGAAATGTGGGTGCAGAAATGCACCTCTGCCTACCCCTTCGGGGAATACAGGCGTGAGTTTATGTATGTGTATGTATGTATGTACGTATACACAATGAATATTTGTACTAATAAATTTTATTTGAAAGTGACCGATTGAAGCTGTTGCTTAATGCAGTATTATTGTCTTCCACCAAACCACACAAATACACCTAAAATTTGTTTCGGTCCGGGGTTCTAAACCGTAATCGCTCTTTTCACAAACTCTATAAAGTTAAATTCAAATAATGCGATTATTATGAAATAGTTTTGCTGATGGCACACAATTTTTTCATTGCTATCGTCATCATCATCATCATCAGCCCATATACGTCCCACTGTTGGGCACGGGCCTCCTCTACCATTGAGAGGGTTTAGGCCTTAGTCCATTGCTATCGTAGTTTAGTTTAAATTAACGCTATTTTTATTAAAATCCCCAAGGTTAAAGCAATAGTTTTACAATCTTTTTTATGTAGATAAGTATAATTACACGATTTTTTCTCGTAATTACCTTTGGGAACAAAAGACTGTCCAATACAAAACACTCCAGTGAGCATAAAAGAAAATATCAGTGGTATTTTTCTTTTGAACCTCCTCAGTACGTACGCCAAAGCCAGGCTCGCTGGCAGTTCGGAGAAAGTCGTCAGGCCAAAGTTCAAATATTTATTTCCCTCTAACTCCACCGAGTTAATTAATAGGACGTACTTGTTGAAAATACCAGTGATCCACATACAAGCGCACGCTAGGAATCTTAGCACGATTTTCCTAGATCCAAATGTGCTTTTTAGTGATGAGATCATGTTGCTTCTAGCAGTACCAGATTCACATTTAATGCTCATTGTATCACTGTTCAAATCGACTTTGCTCATTTTTGCTGCATTAGCTATAACAGCTTTGGCTTCTTCTTTCTTCCCCTGTATCAGTAACCACCTCACGCTTTCATCTAAGAAGTAGATGTAGAATAAGAATAGTAAGGATGGAACGTATATGGCTCTGAGGAAGTGTCTCCAGTATGGTAAAGACCAGGCTATGAGTGCCATCAGTATTCCTGCGAGTGATGTGCTCGCTGTCATTAGTGTTATAAACGTAACGCGTTTTTCCTTTGTTACCATTTCCACACCTGTAACGTGTAAGTTAACGTTAATGTCATATAATGCATTGTCGACTACGATGGCAGTGGTTTAGAAAGAACTAGTAGATTCAGAGATTATTGTTAAAAGTAAGAGAATTTCGCACTAAATAACAATTATCTTAGAAGTTTTTACTTCGGTATTAATTGTAAATAGTCTTATCGGTTCAGTTAGTTAGCGTGAGTGTTTGAAACGAAACGCACCTGGTTTGATTTGCACACGAAAACAATATAAGATCCACTAGAAAAAAAAACTTTCGAACCTTTTAGACAAGGAGGCTATCGTGATTCTTATCAGAAACCAACACATTTTATAATTTAATGAGAGAATGGCAATGGTAATCAATGCCAAATTTTAATAAAACAAATCAGGTTCGTTACTTCTTCTTTTCATTATCATCATCAACATCATCAGCCCATATACGTCCCATTGCTGGGCACCGGCCTCCTCTACAACTGAGAGAGGTTATTAGGCCTTAGTCTGTGTGCAGGTTTCATCACGATATTTTCCTTCTTCTTCTTCTTTTATATAGATTTATATATTACCAAGATTAAAAGTCGTGGAGTATGTATCACCAAATAGTCCTTCAATTAACTCCAGAGTCAAGTACACCAAATATGAGCTAGTCAGACTTTTGCCGATGCCCATAGTAGCAGCTGTCACACCCAATATTATTATCATCCTTTTTCTTCCTAACCTACAAAATAACATTATATTAAATCATTTTAATATTTGGCGACTTGGAGAAGTGTTTCCGCCAGCCGATTTATTTATGTGTAGTGATGAGTGGCAGTTTTTATAAATTATGATTGGCCAGTGATGTTCTTACGATTATGCTTTATTTTTCTTATTGGTTTGATAAACGAGTGAAAGAAAAATAGAGATGAGCATGATAATGAGCCGGTCTTTTAAATATATTGATACAGAAAAGTAAAAAGGAAGGACGTATTTAGATCTCTCATCTCCACAATATGATGACTGACAGTTTACCTTCAGTACAGGCCAAATATCGTTTCATAATTTTTGTAATAATATTTGCAAATTAACCTTAGACTGGCAGATCCGGGATTTGAACCCATTTATAGCTTTCATATTTTTCTTTATACTTCAATATCTTTCCACTACATCCATGAGGCTGTTAATGTAGGTACGTCATAGATTCATTCTATTCAAATTAAAACTACGTTTTCGTCAAATTTTTGGTAATGAAAATTTATACGTCATTTATTTTTACATTAAATTATACTGACTTATCTGACAGAGGCCCAGTGATGAGTAGCCCGATCATGTAGCCGAAACTATGGACTGTGCCGACCAAGGTTCGCTTCCAATCTTCACACGCCAATCCCAACTACAAATATTAATAATTACACCCATAAGCATACAAGCGTATCTATTGCCAATGTCTAATCTCACCTGTGCCCAGCAGGAGAACATACACATACATACCTTATAGCCTTATAGCCTTGACAGCCCCGTGGCGCAGTTGGCTAGACACCAGCTTACGAAACGAGAGGCCGCGGGTTGAATCCCCGCACCGAGACAAATGTTTGTGTAATCCACAAATATTTGTTTCAGGTCTGGGTGTTTGTATGACCGTAAAGTCTCTTGTAGTTTCTGATACCCACGACACAAGACTCGTGTCTTAATGTGGGGTCAGAAGTATGTATGGTGTACTTATTTATTTATATAAATTTCTATAGACAAAATAACGTACGAGAGATGGGAGGCTCTCGTAATTTGATGCTCTATTTGGACTGCGTTGTTTCATTATCATTTTCTTATGCCAGTGCATATAAATACAGGAAGGGAATACACAGAGCCATCAGGCGTAATTGTGTCCACTGTTGACAGTCGAAATAATAGTTAAAGTCGTTCTCATCATTTTATATTCTGGACTGTACCGGACATCAGATATTAATGATTAATATTGTCACACATACTACCACTGGGCGCGGTTTGTAAATCACATAGCATTTAAAGTTGAATTGTAGAAATCCTACCCTACCTACACGGCTCCCCAATTTTAAAACACAGTAAGGGACAAATTTTCAAAATTGATTTTTTAGTATTTTTCGTACTAATAGACATCGTAGTCTAGTAGTAAATACGAAAAATCCATTTTGAAAAATTGTCCCTTACTGTGTTTTAAAATTGGGCAGCCGTACCCTTCTAGGGTAGGTTTCCAAACAATCCTTTCATTCATAATTTGAAAAACGACAATTGGAGATTTGTACTTTGATGTTTACGTACGCAATTTTCCAAGCATTCATACACTTACAACATAGGATGGCAGTGATTATTTTGATCAATTACCTCCTCAACGAAACTGTCGGGTTCCTCATACACCCAGCCTGTACAGCTCTGTATCCGTGTTGTGTCGATGTTGTCCAGCCCACACCCTGCCTGCCCATCCAGGAGGGCATATCTCGAACACTCTACATCCTTCAAAGTGATATTGACGGGAGGGATTAAAAAAGTGCTGTTTGTTTCACATTCTGTGTACTTGCATCTGAAATAATTTCATTCGTATATTTATTTGCGACCAGCTTGTCTTGTCGATAATTCTCAATAGCAAAACGGAGCCTGGAAATTTTCCCGGGTAACTGCAATACATCTCGCTCCCTATCACAGGGGCTGAAAAACATAGGTAGCGAAACGTGTGGAATATTCTACCTAACCTTACAGAGAAACGAGCGTAAAGTTTCTTTAATTTATTAAAAACTTTGATTTCTTATTCGCTAAGCAACTTCAAGGGCATTTGATGGTTAGTTCAGTAATTATATATTACTACTAGCTTTTACTCGCGACTCCGTCCGCGTAGACTTCAGGGTTGGCTTCAGAAAGAAAATAGTAGTCTATTTTACTCCACAGAGTCCCATTTATGTCCATACCAAAAAATCATTCAAATCGATTAAATGGACGTGAAACGTGTGCCGCCGCGCACCGGCCGGCCGGTGCCTTGTACATCATAATTGCGCGCTTGATAATTTTTTCGCTGCGGTGTTATTTTAAAACTGCGATATCTTCTAAGATACTCATTGAAATCAAATGATGTAAAGGGCAAATTTCTTTTAAATTAAATACTTGTGATGAATAACGTATTTATTTGGATAAGGATTAATATCATCATTATAAAAACACCTTCACAAATAATTCTTTATTTTGGAACAAATTTGGTTAGCATAAAAAAGGTTATAGTGAGCCGACCTTAAAAGATAGACATATGCTGTCGCGGACTTTTTTTTTAGAACTTTTAAAGGGAAACAATTCTGTCATACATTATTTTAGCGAAACTTTAACCGTTTCCGCAGCGCACGCAGCGGAAGTTCTCAAAAGGAAAAAAATACCCCCGATTTTGAAACATTATTTATTGGTGCTCTGCTCCTATTGGTCGTAGTGTGATGTTATATAGCTTATAGCCTTTCTCGATAAATGGACTTTCTAACGCTGAAAGAATTTTTCAAATCGGACCAGTAGTTCCTGAGATTAGCGCGTTCAACCAAACAAACAAACTCTTCAGCTTTATATAGATATTAGTATAGATTCATATTTACATTATATCTACTATAAGGGCTGACTTAGTTTAGTACCTTTGCCAATCTACTAATTATGTCTTATCAGCAAATATCTTATTAATCTGTTATCAAAACATAACGACTGCATCGTGGTCTCGCGGCACAAGTACCTATGTGCCGTGCGATCTAGTGGTCCTGGGTTCGATTCCCGGGTCGGGCAGTGTTATTGGGTTTTTCCATTAGGAAATTCTCATTAGCAGCACGGAGTCTGGAATTGTGCCCGAAAAACGGCAATAGGCTATACGTGGGACTGATACATACCTGGCGTAATGTGGGTGCAGTAATGCACCTTTGCCTATCCCTTCGGGGAATACAGGCGTGAGGTTATGTATGTATGTATAACATAAACAATTATTTATCAAGGTCAATCATCTAGATGAAACACATATTTCCCAATTTATACCTATTTTGTGCCCACTAAATTACGGAGGCTGCCTAGATAATGTTGATTCCTTTCACGCTTCAAGCCAGTGATTACACGAATACTCGTATATAACGTTCAGTAACAATCTACTGAATAAAAACATAAAAATGAACTCTAATGATATCAAAACATGTTTTCTCGGAGTACAGCTATTAAATATAAAATAAAATTTTAGACGCACAAGGTTGTTAGTTCTCTTTTATAAATGTGCTTTAATATATATTATTATTGTTTATTTAAAACTAAAGTATTGTAAGGTAAACAGCAAATCATTGTTTTTAACAAGTATTTCAAGTAGGTATGTATATGAAAAGTCTATCGCGCCGGTCTTTATCTCTCTTTGTTTGTGTTTGGAGGAATTTTATTCTGAAATTAGCGTTTTTATGTTCGATGCTTGCACCAAGTTAATTTTTTAGTTAAAGGCGATATGTTCTGATTCCAAGGTTGAACGAGGAGGCAGTGGTATATTTCTACACTAGTGCTGTATAGCTAAGTCCATAAATACATCAGAATAGCACGAGAATTGTACATTAATTTGGGGATATTGCGAGCATTTTGATGATACATATGAAGGGTAACACTCGTTGAGAAACAAGTACGTCTTCAACTTTTATATTTCTAACAACTTTTATATTTTAAAATATCAATCCGTCTTGCAACTGACAATTCCAACGACTGTGCTCGAACTGCTCAGCGACACCATTTTTATACACATCAATTGACGGTCTTATTTTTAAATATTTTTATAAAGTCCAATAATTAATTTATATTAATCAAGATTATATTCTCATTAAAGTTATTGACAATTTTAATTATACTTATAAGTAATAAAATCATCAATATGTAATTTTACTATTACTACAATAATTTAGTAAAAGGTCTGTACGCATAAGCTTTTAATAATGTAAATATATAATATTGTAAGGTATTATAATGAAATACATTTATAATTACTAAATATTACTATTTAGGCTAACACATATTTGAACGCAAACCCGCACTACCACTAGGCCAGAGTGGTGGACTAAGCCTTAACCCCTCTCAGCTATAGAGTAGGCCATGCCCAGCAGTGGGACGTATATGGGCTGATGACGATGATTTAATAAACACTTACCGATATTGTGTACTAGAAGCGGCAAAAACATAGTTCAAACTGTAAAACGCATTAGTGACGCCGGAAAATATTAACAAAGAGAACAGCTTCAAATAATACGGTCCTAGCAAATTGAATTGGGACAGCACATTTTCCAAGTCCACAGTTTCTTTGTGCACCATTCTTTCACGGTCTCACAGTATCGACTGAGACGAGCTGAGCGCTCGTCTATCTATGTATGACAGACTAGCATTTGCCTGAAACTACGTATTTGAAAACTAAACTTCAATTTGAATAATTTTCCCGTTTTTATTTTTCATTGATGCTCAGCTCCTGCTGGTTGTAGCATGATGATATTTAAAAAATGATTTAAAAATAAATAAGCTACTCGAAGTATTAATCCTGCGTAGATGAAATCGCGGGCTCCAGTTAGTAATAAATAATAATAATAATAAATACACCCAACAGTCACATATATAGTTCTGATCCCACACTAAGATACAAGTCTTGTGTCGTGGGTATCAGAAACTACGAGAGACTTTTCGGTCTCACAAACACCCAGACCAGAAACAAATATTTGTGGATCACACAAACATTTGTCTCGGTGCGGGGATCGAACCCGCGGCCTCTCGTTTCGCAAGCTGGTGTCTATCCAACTGCGCCACGGGGCTATCTTTATAAATTGTAGCCTATGTGGTATTTTTATGTATTAGCTGTTTTATTGTAAAGTTTCATTAATTTTCAGTAGTTTTTGCGTGAAAGAGCAACATCCATACATACAAACTTTTGTGTTTATAATATATACTGAAGGGTAACACTCGTTGAGAAACAAGTACGTCTTCAACTTTTATATTTCTAACAACTTTTATATTTTAAAATATCAATCCGTCTTGCAACTGACAATTCCAACGACTGAGCTCGAACTGCTCAGCGACACCATTTTTATACACGTCAATTGACGGTCTTATTTTTAAATATTTTTATAAAGTCCAATAATTAATTTATATTAATCAAGATTATATTCTCATTAAAGTTATTGACAATTTTAATTATACTTATAAGTAATAAAATCATCAATATGTAATTTTACTATTACTACAATAATTTAGTAAAAGGTCTGTACGCATAAGCTTTTAATAATGTAAATATATAATTACTAAATATTACTATTTAGGCTAACAATACAGTCAAAATTCTCATGGAAAAAATATGATTATTGTCTTCGACGGTGTCGCTTGAAGTGTCATGTCAGTTTGAATGATATTAATTCATACAAAATTGGAAATGGTTCCTTGTGTGCGGCGTATTATTGCCAGGTCTCAGTTTCAAGTCTCAAGTTCAGTTCTCGCGAGAGGAATTGCCGTTAGATTTATTACGTGGGATTGATACCTGCCTGGCGTAATGTGGGTGTAATGCACCTTTTCCTGTCCCTTTGCGGAATACAGGCGTGAGGTAATTTTTTTGAATTAGCACATAATACCTGAATGACAGGATGTCACCGAAAAACGGTAATAGACTCGCCCCCTATTACAGAGAATTTAAATACATCGCGGAACATGGGCGTATAAACACTATTCTGTCTACCCCTTTGTGGACACAGAAGTCAGATATATATAAGTGTGATTACAAACCCATTGGCGTTAAAAAAAATCCCGACAATATTATTTTTATAAATTAAAATTAAATATTAAATGGATGTGGTTGTAAGGAAAACGTATTTTATTTTTATTTTTTAATGTCACGGTGTTTGTAATCACCGCAGCTATTATCTGTCTCAGTTTCCGATCACGGTTTGAATACAGCCTGTATATAAGAATCGTGTGGATATGCGCGTGAATTTTATTTAAAAAAAAGTTATTTTTTTCAACATTTTCATAGCCTCTAACAAAGAAATAACGGTTCATGTGAAATTTCCAAATAATATATTACAATAATTGTTCATCATCATCATCAGCCCATATACGTCCTACTGCTGGGCACGGGCCTTCTCTACCATTGAGAGGGTTTAGGCCTTAGTCCACCACGCTGGCCTAGTGCGGGTTGGCGGACTACACACCTAAGAAATTCCTAAGAACTTTTAGGTGTGCAGGTTTCATCATGATGTTTTCCTTCACCTTTGTTCATCACTACGTTTCTATTATTCTTGTTGTGTTTTTGATTTATTAAAACTGTTCAAGAAGGTCATTGTCTGGCCGATTAGTGTTTGATTACACTATAACATTTAGTTTTTTGTCTTTAATTTTTTGATGCTATTTTATTGCCACGGAGTACTCGTCTTTTTGTCTGTATTATTCTTTATTGAATTTCTTCCCTTGGCGCAGTTGGCTAGACTCCAGCTGGTGAAACGAGAAGCCGCGGGTTAGATCCCCGCTCTAAGACAAATGTTTGTGGTCCACGAATATTTGTTTCGTGTCTAGGTGTTTGTGAGATGGTAAAGTCTCTCGTAGTTTCTGATACTCATGACGCAAAACATGTATCTTAGTAGGGGGTCAGAACTATGTACCTATGTGACTGTTGGGAGTATTTATAATTATTAAAGTGAAACTTTTATTACATCGCCATCGTCTCAAACTTTTTCGTCTGTGTAGCGCATGTCGCGTGACGGTCGGTCGTCAAGGCCAATATGGCGGAGTATTCAATCTTAAAATGAGAAATTATGGTAATGTACCAACTACGAGATATGGTACTATAATCTAAATATTAATAATATTTTCTATTTTTTTTAGTTAAACCAAAAAAGTTTCACTTGCATCGTGGTTTTTATTTATCTTAGAACGTAACAATTTAACTCAAATATTAGAATTTAATTAACATAATAAAAATAAAGAACTAGGTCCTTACAATAACATTGAATAAATTTATCTGTAAAACTGAAATGTTAGATTGCCTTCACTTTTATTTATTGTCTTGAAAACTGGAACAAATAGCAGACTTTGCCCAGTTTTGTAGGTCAAATGTTGCAATTTTCAAATTACATACGTATTTTGTTTGAATGCTTGGTTAGTAATTGGCGCGTGGCAAACAAATTAGGAGGTGCCAGGTTCGATTACCGGGGAGGATATTCTCTCTTCTTATATTCAGCTAAAACAATTCTAGAACCTTCCATTTACTACATCGAAGCTATTTATTTACTTCTATTTCTATGGTCATCCACCACCATTGTTGCTGCAATAAAAAAAAATATGGAAAAAGTTGATCCGTCCATTGAGGTGGTTTCTGAAACCGTCGCATTTCACGTGACTGCGGCGATACAAAGTAACAAAGTGCGATCCGAAAACGACCGGCCACAATGCATGGATATCATCTGCATGGTAAACGAGCGTAGAATTTTCCGTCGAGGCGTCCAATCTCGCCGAGTTGTGAGTTCCCCCTTTGAGAGTCCGTCGCACGCCCGCCCTCGTCCTGTGAATCTGGACAATGGAAACATAATATACTATTGTTTAAAAAAGGAGTTAGAGAGACAAAATGCGCTCTTTAGATAATACTCGTATAATTGATTAAGTTATTTATAAAGATAGGGATTTAAGTATTTACTTATTAAAGGTAGAAAATTTTAGTCTCGGATAAACATTCGTTAGCAGAAGGAAAATAAGAATAGTCCACAAAATAAATAAAAAAGAATAGTTACTTGTAAAATTATTAACGCTATTCGTGAAATTAAATTTTTCAAAATAAGATGCGTCATATACTTGACAAACACACAAAAGTATATGGTATATATTATACTAAGGTAGAATATGCACAGTGCAAATACATCTGGGTGCTATGTAGGCACATTGTGACTGTATCAGGTAAGTGTCCCCTTAATGTTTTGGAGTGGCGAGAACAAAAGTTATGTGTTTTTTTGAGACAGGTCTTATGTTGTTAACACCGCTCAATACAATTTATATCCAACGTAGATCTTTTCAAAAAAGACGGAATTTATTCATGGTTTCGTACACAGCACAGGCGCGTCCTGACTGACTGAATACATTTTCGCCAAGTTTTGCATTTTTGATGAACTAAAAAATGACGGTGACTGGTGCGGAAAACGATGCTTACTTTTAACCGAGCGTCGCCAATGGTCAACTAATTTGAATTTGTGATAATAAAACAAATATTCCTCCAGCAAAAAAATGTTTCCGATGAAAAATGGTGAAGTTTCAAAAATATTTTTTTTCGTTTTACGTTGAAAACTTTGACGGCTCACACTGAACTTTTACCAAGACTGCATGGATATGGACTGGTAGAAAAAAATTGTGATTTTTTATCGTCCTATAAAAGAGACTAGACTTGTATGCAAAGCGCTTTGCAGTTCAAATATAGCCGGGAAAAATAAACAGAGATATTATTTAGTAAGCGACTAACTAAAGAACATACCAGGATACAGGCTTTGCGTATCTCTTCGGAAATTTAGCAAACAGTATATTTGTACTTTTCTATAGAGAGTAAGAATTTATTTTTTATTGTAAAACTGCTAAGCGTCAAATGAAGATTTAATTCTGTAAAATAATATTAAAATAAATTGATTACCTACATAAATAAGTTGTTTAATAATAGGTACTGGCTGTAATAATTTCTTTTTTATTTTCTACAAATATCTCGGTTCGTTCCCTTTGTTTCATTAGGGGCGGCGAGTAAATTTTATTCGTGTTTATTTTCATACAAAATTACATTACAGGCAGTGGTGTTTTCGACTATATCAATATTTATAATATACATTCGCGCCTGTATACTTAAACGGGTAGGATGCAGTGTATTTTTTAATATATAGATTTTTTCCTTGCAATCTCTGTTGATAATTAATTTAATAATACTTGGAACTTTCTCTTTACCCGAGACCTCTGGATGACCCCAAGGACGGATTTTTTTTGACTTTGAGTATTTTGGGTAGACAACTTATGTTGTATAGATAAAAAACAGTGTAACAGAAACCATACATTTTTAATAACTTAATTAACTACGTAAATATAAACTGCCTCGTGGTCTCGCGGTACAAGTATGTGCCGTGCGATCTAGAGGTCCTGGGTTCGATTCCCGGGTCGGGCAAAGTGTTATTGGTTTTTTCCATTAGCACGGAGTCTGGAAATGTGCCCGAAAAACGGCAATAGGCTCGCCCCCTATTACGTGGGACTGATACATACCTGGCGAAATGTGGGTGCAGAAATGCACCTCTGCCTACCCCTTCGGGGAATACAGGCGTGAGTTTATGTATGTATGTAAATATAAAGGCGCTAGGAGAAAAAAATGGCGTATAACAAAAAGAAAATGGAGCCCAGCGAAAGATCATGATTATGAAGTACCTACCTATCTTTTTATGTCTTCTCGTTATTTAGTTGACAAATCACTGGAACGTAGGAAAGATTTATTTGACAAATTAGTTGGCATTCCGTTTTGACGGATGTTTTTTGTTTTGGTGAAAACAGATTCACGTGTGTTGGTTTATCATGCGTTATGGTCTACCATTTCAGCTAAAATATGAAGGTATGTTTCAGTGGCCGCACTTCCATAGAAGCCCAAAAACCCAGTAAGCCTTACAGTATTCCGAATAATAACGTTTAGGCTTTAAATCTTTGTTAAACAAAATAAATTTTACATACATATAATAGAGAATGTACTGACCCTACAATAAACGATTATAATAAATAATAATAAATACACCCAACAGTCACATAGGTACCTACCTACATAGTTCTGATCCCACACTAAGATACAAGTCTTGTGTCGTGGGTATCAGAAACTACGAGAGACTTTTCGGTGTCACATACACCCAGACCCGAAACAAATAATTGTGGATCACACAAACATTTGTCTCGGTGCAGGGATCGAACCCGCGGCCTCTCGTTTCGCAAGCTGGTGTCTAGCCAACTGCGCCACGGGACTGTCAACTACACATTACACAATTAACGTGTATCGCTTTTGGGCTTCTATGGAAGTACCGCCGCTGGTATGTTTCTTGACATAACTTCAGACAGTAGTAAAACACACTTCACAAAGTGTAAAACCCGACACAGTGTCGTATTCCCAGCATTCACTTAAAACCTAAAATATCGTTTGATGAAAAAGTAACAATTTCTCGGGCGTGAAGTATAAGAAAAAAAATGCATATTTAATATAAAACACTTCAAAATAATATGCGTCAGCAATTGACATCATTATATTTAACTTTTTAACAATAGTATGAAGCAATTCAGTTGGAGTTGTAAGTTGCAAACTTTCTATCATTTAAGCGTAATGTCAACACGTCATTTCAAAAGATAGAAGGGAAATTTGAGAAAGTTCGTATAATGACGCTGGATGTAGCCCGCTTCAAACAAGTAGCGCTGGAAGTGTTTGGGATTGCTCTTTTTCCAGTGTCAGTCAGTAGACAGATTATGATGATTATGAATGAACCCACCAAACCGCATTAGGCCAGCTAGGTGGTCTAAGGTCTAACCCTCTCAGTTGTAGAGGAGGCCCGTGCCCATCAGTGGGACGTATATGGGCTTATGATGAATGAACTATGCAAAAAAACATTAATCAAATACATATGTGGGAAGAGTTTTGACAAAGATTTATCACAGCATAGAAAATATATTTGAATGGCGCAAATTATTCCTTGAACAATAAATCAATGTTCACAGTGTTATAATTTTATCTCAATACAAAATCGCGGCATGTTTTATTCACAAGCAAATGTGTGCCTGATCCGAATGTGCTAAACATTTTGTGATGTTAGAACTCGCTTATTACGTACCACGAGCGATAGAAATTGTACAAATGGAATTGAATTATAATAATGCAATAGTTTTGTACTAAGTAGTGATGGCCTCACGGCTTAGGTGTGCGGTCGAGAATCTCGGCGGTCGCGGGTTCAAAATCCCAGGCACACAGCTCTGACTTTTTCAAGTTATGTGTGTATTCACAATGAATTATCACTTACTTTAACGGTGAAGGAAAACATCGTAATAAAATCTAGGGGTTCTGCGGAATTTCTTAAGTGTGTAGTCCGCCAACCCGCACTAGGCCAGCGTGGTGGACTAAGGCCTAAGTCCTCTCAGTTGTAGAGGAGGCCCGTGACTAGTAGTGGGTCGTATAGGGGCTGGTGATGATGAATAGTTTTGTAACTCAAAATATGTCGAGTGTGAAAGAACTTGATAGTCTGTTATTTTTATAAGTGTTTGATAAATAGTTAAAATTCCTTTAAAATTACTAACAAGTCACCATAAGTATTCAGTTATGGTGCCAGTACCAGACTGCCTCGTGGTCTCGCGGCACAAGTATGTGCCATTCGATCTAGAGGTCCTGGGTTCGATTCCTGGGTCGGGCAAAGTGTTATTGGGTTTTTCCATTAGGAAATTCTCAGAAGCAGCACGGAGTCTGGAATTGTGCCCGAAAAACGGCGATAGGCTCGCCCCCTTTACGTGGGACTAATACATACCTGGCGAAATGTAGGTGCAGAAATGCACTAAGGCCTAAACCCTCTCAGTTGTAAAGGAGACCCGTGCCCAGCAGTGGGAGGTATATAAGCTGATGGTGATATCTAATAGACAGATAGTATATAAAATTGCCATAACAAACGTGCGATACATAATAGGGTGGGTATTACAATTGGCCACTATTCGCAGCGACCGCGATATATTCAATATTCCGTGACTTTTCCGATACGTGCCAGACGCGGAACAAGAGATGTGATTAAAATAAACAAACCAACACGCCATGACATCTCTTGTATTGAATTTATTTATTCAGGTTATGATTTATTCACTCTTTTGCTCATTGTGTAGGGGAATTATGAAATATGTGAAACTGATAGAAGTTTTTGAAGATGCCATCATCATCATTATCATCATCATCATCATATACGTCCCACTACTGGGCACGAGCCTACTCTACAACTGACAGGGTTTAGGCCTTAGTCCACCATGCTGGCCTAGTGCGGGTTAAAGGACTACACACCTAAGAAATTTCTAAGAACTTTTATGTGCACATGTTTCCTCACGAAGTTTTCCTTCACTGTTATAGTAAGTGATAATTCATTGTGAATACACACATAACTTCAGTCAGAAGTTTTTTCCTGGAGTTTAAACCTGCGACCGCCGAGATTCTCGACCCCGCGCCTAAACCTCGAGGCTATTACTACTTTTTAAATTGTAAGCGTATTCATTTCAGATTAACCCATTACGCCCCAAGCATCGAAAACGTTGGAATTTTTTGATGAAATTGATAAATTAAGTTCTTAGTACATTAAGAAACAATTTTATGAGATTTTTTTTTTGAAAAATACAATAATTTAAAAAAATAACATTAAAATCACTTTAACATTTTTTTTACAGCGAAAAAAATATTTTATTCGAAAAATATTGTGAAATTACGAATTTCATCAGAAACAATAAAAATAAGAGCACTAACAACTTAAAAAAAGAGTTTAATATAGAGTGTAAAGAAGAACATCGTGATGAAATATCCATACAAGTTTATTCTTTAAAACAATTTGCTCAAGTTTATTGAGTTCATTAAGCCCGCATAAGGTGGTTCCTAATGACTAACCCCTATCAATCGTGAAAGACATCCATGCCTCGATACCTATAGATTTTAGTTGGCAGCCCGAAATACAGCCAGGATTTTTACTAAAAAAGTTCCAGTTTTCGATAACGATAAATATTGACTAGCGCGTAATGTATGTTAGCGTACGGTAAATAGGCCTGAAATATTTTCAACAGATACGAAAGACGTAGACGTTGTACGCAAAGACGTATAGATATATTTTGCAAACAACTCACTTTCGATCAACGGAATAAGGCAAAAAGGGCCTAAGATAATATTGGAAATTTGAAATGTTAGAGCTCGCGACGGTTTGCACTAAAACCCGATTATCAAACTGGTGGCCTAGACTGCCTCGTGGTCTCGCGGCACAAGTATTTGCCCTGCGATCTAGAGGTTTCGGGTTCCAATTCTAGTTTTGACTGTCCAATTAAATATTAATATAAAGGAGGGTAACTTTTTTACCTGTAATATAGTGAATCGCAAAGTAAGTTTGCCTGTCGTAATTGCTAAGCGAATTGTGTTTGTAGTTAATAGTGTTATAGTATTTTTTTGTAAAATTTCAAACAACAAAATACAGAAAGAAAGAAAGAAAAATATGTTTGTTGATTATTAAAATATTATGTACAAAGAATGATAAAAAATGACCCAAAGAAATATGATTATTGCACCTCCACATCGCACCATATTGGTGGCCAAGCATAAGTTCCGACATAACGAGTATCATGGCACAGCGGTGATTTTCAGTGATTTACGCTTTATAGAGTAGATATATTAGATAGTAATAATAAAGGCTTTCACTTTTAGTAAGCGACTTAAATTAATTAATTAATTCCATCAAAAACATAACTTGTAAAACAAGTCTCGCGACTCAGTTCTTCTAGCGTAAAAAGTTGTGAGATCCATGTGATACCAAGTCGGTTAATTTATTCGTCCCTACCTAACTAACCTAGCTAACCTAATAACATCTTATAGTGACCATATCAATATTAAAAATCCTTTGTTTTAATTAAACAGATTCTACCGACAAAAATGTTTGTGTGATCCACTAACATTTGTTTTCTGGTCTGGGTGTTTGTGAGGCCGAAAAGTCTCCCATAGTTTCTATAACCAAGACACAAGACTTGTAAGTTAGTGTGGGGTCACAACTATGTGTGTGATATTTGGTTGTGTTTATTTATTTGGAAAAAATCCAATCGCAGATAACACTGCATTTTTTAAGCTTTGCGGATTGAATACACTGCGGTGATGATAAACACCGTATTTTTGAAAACTTCATTGTTATCTTCATTAATAACACATTATTTAGTATTTTATTACCACTGTTATGCTGGCCACTTAGACAGCGTAAAGAGAAAAAAATATTTGATATAGCCAAGCTAAATTATCCACCTATAAAGTGAGCACCCTGCGCAACACCCAGACAAAGTTGCTACAACTTTTTTCCTCTGGGGAAGTTTAGTCTTTGTTTCGCAAATTCGTATGCAACAGCGGTACGGGGCACGAGGGTTGGGGACGTGAGGCGAGGGAGGGGTGCAAGGGCTAATTGCCCGCCCGGTGGTTGGAGCATCGCCAACTAATTCCTGCAGGAATCCTGGATATGACAATATTAAAGACGGGATTACATGCTTCGGCTGGCCGTAATGATTTCATTCGATGGGAGGCGTCGGGAGTTGACGGGATGGTAATTGCTATGATTAGGAATCCTTGAAATATGTTTGCATTTGTTTGTAAATAAAGGATGTAATAAGTAACAAAATCATTTAAAATGACGACTGGAATAATAAAACTACGCTTTGAAAAATCTTGTATATTCTCGTAAATAATCGCCATTGGCTAAAATTATCTAGCTTACGCCTTATTAGGTTCACACTACCTGGTTCAATGATTGAGAGGTTTTATTTTCGATTCCCAGTTCGGGAAAGAATCATTAGAATTTTTAATTAAAGGACAACATGTGTGATGAAATACACCCTTGTTGACTCCTTTAGGCCTACAGGCGGTGGTGTATTTCCCTCCATCTTTTGAAGCAGCATGAGCACCACAAATCAAATGAGCGAATTAACAACTACCTAAGACTGTAAGCCTCAGGATAAATAAAAAAGAAATTAGGAAAGAAATTGTACTGTAATTACAACGGACGAGTTGCAAAGAGAAAAAACGTTAAAATTTATAGCTCGGACAGACGCGTGTGTTTAATAATACTTGGGTTTGGTGTCCGTACGTAACTGTTGGAGTTAACATCTAGGAAACTTGGGCTTGAACGGGACGCTTTCATTAGGATTTACATACATACATACATAAACTCACGCCTGTATTCCCCGAAGGGGTAGGCAGAGGTGCATTTCTGCACCCACATTTCGCCAAGTATGTATCAGTCCCACGTAATAGGGGGCGAGCCTATTGCCGTTTTTCGGGCACATTTCCAGACTCCGTGCTGTTACCGAGAATTTCCTAATGGAAAAACTCAATAACACTTTGCCCGACCCGGGAATCGAACCCAGGACCTCTAGATCACACAGCACATACTTGTACCGCGAGACCATGAGGCAGTCCATTAGGATTTAGTTGTAAATTAATTACGTATATAACCTACATCTATGGGATGTAAGGGGGGCAAATATCTTCTCACATCCCCAACTGCAACCCTACTAGCTAACTAACCTGCTAGCTAACGGATATGGCTCTGGCGGCCGACGAGTGGCGAGCCATAACCACTCTATTAGTTGGAATGCCTCAAATAATAAATTCACCCAACAATCACATACATAGTTCTGACCCCACATTAAGATACAAGTCTTGTGTCGTGGGTATCAGAAACTACGAGAGACTTTTCGGTCTCACAAACATCCAGACCCGAAACAAATATTTGTGGATTACACAAACATTTTTCTCGGTGCGGGGATCGAACCCGCGGCCTCTCGTTTCGCAAGCTGGTGTCTAGCCAACTGCGCCACGGGGCTGTCGAAAATACCCAAACCTTCGGTGGGCAGCAGCACCATCGGTTAAAACATTCCAAGCACTGCGGTCACTAACCCGCTTGCCAAGCGTGGTGACTATGGTAAATCCCCCAAATGGCACTTGGGGAGGCCTTCGTTCAGCTGTGGACGGCGATAGGCTGAGTAACCTACATTACCCAAAGGGTAGGTAGAGGATTTTTACACGCTCGTTATGGCAACTGTTAAGACGTATGGAAGTCAAGTTGTCTGTCGGGCAAGTTTTTGGAGTCTGTGTTTGATTTAATTGTCTCGTTGAAATATAATATTTTACTCAATCTGGGAATCAGCTCGGCACCTCTCAACTGCGCGCCGTACTTTTGTGGACAAACCGGGTGTGATAAGTGATATTGTGAAAATCAAAATATCGAACCAATTTTTGATATAGAGATACATAATACCTTGTGAAGTACGGTGTATTATATTTTACCGCGAAAATAAAACTTGTATGGCTCGAAGCAGTAGATATATAACTTGCATGTAGAACTAATTATTTCTCACTATATGAATAAAGAAATGCGTTGTATTAAATATAGAGGTAAGAGGATGGAAGTAGTGTATTAACTTTTTAAATTAACTGTATAGACAAAAGATTTTTATATACATTATAGGCACGGGCCTCCTCTATAACTGAGTGGAGTTAGGCCTAAGTCCACCACGCTGGCCAAGTGTGGGTCGGTGGGTTAAACTCCTAAAAACATCCTTGTGGAAATCATTCTAATGCAAGTAATGATTGAATAATTCATTTTCACGTGCTAGATATGGATATAATATTATTCTACACTGGTAACGCGGTATGAATGTGCGATCCAGATGCTCTAAATGTGGTTTCCAGGTCAGGTAAACTTAAAGCGGTTTTCCTGTTTGGAATTTCCCAATAGCAGAACAGAGTATGAAATAGCTGAGCGAAACTTCGATATACAGGTGATAAAGTATGTTCGAATATCTACATACCATTAAAATAAAGGAGCATTGGTTACCATTAGTGGGCCAGATTATCTCTTCGAGCAATTTTGTAAAATAAGTATTTTATTAACTTTATCTTTTCTATGTTGGGTTCTTTTCAGCCGCGGTACTTCCCTATGGAAGTACTAAAAGCCTTTTGGGCTTCTATAGCCCAAAAGTGTTACAAGTTAATTGTGTAATGTCTAGTTTATGATTGTTTATTGTGGGGTCTGGATATTCTCATTTATATGTCAAACTGCTTTTGTTAAATAAAGATTTAAAGCTTAAAGATTATTACTCGAACTTTTGGAAGGCAGGCTGGGCTTTTGGGCTTCTATAGAAGTACCGCCACTGGTTATTTCATATGTAATAATAATAAATAAATACACCCAACAGTCACATACATAGTTCTGATCCCACACTAAGAGACAAGTCTTGTGTTGTGGGTATCAGAAACTACGAGAGACTTTTCGGTCTCACATACACCCAGACCCGAAACAAATATTTGTGGGTCACACAAACCCGCGGCCTCTCGTTTCGCAAGCTGGTGTCTAGCCAACTGCGCCACGGGGCTGTCAACCAAAATCCAATCCAATTTGGCTGATACTAAATTCATTTACATATGTATATCAGGCGTAAAAGCATAACAGACCAAGCTTAGCATTTAATATATCAGTATGCATATATATAACTTAAAACACAATTGGCGAAATTAAGGTGCGAAATTTATAACTTTGCAAGTACTACTTGTAAACTTGCAAGTGAATATACTATGTTGTTGGATGTCTTCAAAATATTCAATTCCTTATTCTACTCGAATTCTTGTGCCAAATGTTGGCCCCACTCATAGACGCGTCACGCCACCCGCTCCGCCGGGGATTAGCTTCAAATTTCGTTCCGCCACACGTAACTACCGATTAAATTACTTTATCTATAAGATACAGTTGCCAAAATTTAAAAAATATCCATTCTGGCACATCGCCAGTATCCTGTTGGCTTCACGTCCCAAATACAATATTTTATCCGAATCCTGCGATTAGGGTGTATCCATATACACGGATCTTCGTTGAGTCCATACCGCTTACTTTTTAGGTTATATTACAAATATGTTTTTAATATTTTTAAAACAATTTGATGTAAATTTAATTCTACATATTTATGATAAATTGAAAACGTTTGACCACTTTTTAAATATTGCACGAAAGGTGGGAAATTTGGCATAGTTAAAGTTTATACATACTACCTCACGCCTGTGTTCCCTTAAGGACTAGGCAGTGGTGCATTTCTGCAACCGTTTTTCGTCAGGTATGTATCAGTCCCACACAAGCCTATTGCTGTTTTTCGGGCAATTTTCCAGACCCCGTGCTTCTACTGAGAAACGAACCCGGGACCTCTAGAGACTACGTCTACGAGGCAATAAATGTTTATAGGATGCTGTAATTTATACAATCTTGGCATTCCTATTTGGATAGGTTACTGAGTCCGACAGCTAGGTTTTTTAAATATCTCTGTGATCATGACAAATTCTACTAACTACAGAAAATAAATTATTTAAAATTTTGACTACATGGAATCAGGCTTGGGCGCAGAATGCTGTTCATGTTTACATACTATATTTCCTAAGCAGATCTCATATTATTTCGACTCAAAAATAATCTAGGTTTCCCCTTAATCCTTATAAGAATACCTTAAATTATACCCAAGAGCCACGCTTATAATGTGAAAGGTATTAAATTACCAAGCCACGTTAAAATCTTTCTTAAAAGTTACAGGTACAATTGCGAAAGATAAATCGGTTCCTTGTAAAATGAAGCAACCGAAGCGATACACTTCAATACAGAACTTAAGCCCGCTTCTCGCTCCGACCACTAACTATAGCGAAATCAATTTATCTTCTAGTTGTTGGCGATTTCCTTGCAATCGCTAGTTCCAACTGGCTACTTCGTAACACGGATCACAGTTTAGATTCTACGGTCAGGATAAATGGCAAGTGATTTAATTTGTACAAGTTGAGAGAATCTATCTTCTATTAATCTGAAAGCGAAACCTATGGATCTTTGTTATAATGAAATTTCTAACATTTACAATTGTAGTGGCCGTAAGGTTTCAAACGGGAACCAATGAGATTACTAATTTTGAAAGAAATCGTTGAGTTACCAATAATTGTGAATGCTGATGTGAAAATTCTAATTATTGTATCAGATATATAATCTTTGTTTTATGTCCTTTTTATTACATTCACAATATATTATTATATATAGTCAAAGTGTTTCGTTCAACAAGAACGTATTAAATATTCTATACTTTTATCACCTAATACATAAAAAAAGCCGAAGTTAAAATATTAAAAAATAAAACGACACAACAAAAAAGTATCGTTCCAACATATAGTATGGTTGCGCCTTTACACGACGTCAGCATTTTAATTTACATCAGCCGTGAAGATTTATTCATTCAATTATTGGATATCACTTGGACTTACAGATATATCAGTGAAATGGTCTACAGGATTTACGAGGACTTGTGTCTTATTCCTCAAAAGTTTTTCGAATTTTGCGGGTATTCGTATCCGCTTGGTTTGATCAGTCTGAGTATTCATCAAAGATTACCATCTTGACAATTCATTTCGATCCCAACGAAGCTATGAAGAAACTAGACAATAAAACAATCTAACAGGATTGATTAATATATCACTGTCAAATACTTTAAACCCTCAAAATGGACCATGTAATCATGTGCGGAATCGAAAGGAAACAAATGGTGAAAGGGTGTGCAAAAAGTGGTCACCAACTGCTATAAATTACGTCATAGTCCTCGTACTACGTGTTAACATACACTTAAGACATTCGTTCTTGTATCTTTGATAATCAACCTTATTCCATTGCGATAAGGATGTTAGCAGGCGCAAAGTAATCCAATTTTCTTACCTCTTTTAAAGACATTTTTTAATATATTGCAATAGAAATCGGACTTTATGTAAAGGATTTAGAGTTGCTTTTGTCTTTGTAAATGGTTGCATGGAAGGGTAAAGGATACCTCTCGAGGAACAATTTATGTGTTTGCTTAAGTTAAGAGTTTTCGGGTCATTATTTTATTTACAGCTGTTCTGACGTTCTTGTGAGTTGTGTGTTTGAAGCTCTTGTTAATTCTTCTTCATGCTGTTTTAAATGGATTAGTTAATATTTTTTTTCGGAAAAGTTTAGTTGCTACTATCACACAATATAGTAAGTGCAGTAGGCCAATTAAAGTATTAAATGTGGAGAAATTATAGTGTTTTTTGCCTAATTGAGACCCTTATTTTAAATTAGCTCACTAAGTTCACTTATTATGCGGTGGCATAGAAGCCCAAAAGCGTAACACGTTAATTTTGTAATGTTAAAATTGATTATAGAGGAGTCAGGATTTTCTTATTTACATATATGTCACATTGTTTTTTGTTAAATAGAAACGGAAAGCTTAAAGATGAATGTTTGGAATTTTGTAACTCAAGCTGGGCTTTTGGGCTTCTATGGACTTCCATAGAAGCCTGTCGGTACTTACCACCAGTGTTATTATGTATAGTAATCCGGAATTGGATATCTAACCAACGGTTGACGGTATTTTGTGCGGAGTGTCAATATTTATAACGTTTCCATTTTATCTTATCTTATATCTTTAAATGAGCAATTCTTGTATATATATGTATATATAATTGGAATCTCGGAATCGGCTCCAACGATTTTCATAAACTTTAGTATTTAGGGGGTTTCGGGGGCGATGAATCGATCTAGCTAGGAATCATTTTTAGAAAATGTCATTTGGAAGAAAAAAAAGGAGGCGTTTGAGTAGTCTCAACTGAAAAATATGACTCTTCCTGGCATCTATTGGCGAATAATAATACTATTTTTTGTTAGCAACTAATTGCTTTAACGACACAACAGCAGATGGCGTTGTTAAGTAACATTATTCATATTTCATCATTTTATTAGTACGAGTAATTCGTACTTAAATATAATTTCCAATAAACACAATTAAAAAAAAAAGGTAGGTCATCCAGGTACTCATTGATTAAATAAGTAAAATTAATACGTGTATTTTCATTTTATTAGACAGCTCCGTGGCTAGAAATCAGCTTGCGAAACGAGTGGCTGCGTGTTCGATTCCCGCACAGAGATAAATGTTTGTGTGGTCCAAATATATTTGTTTCAGGTCTTGGTGCTAGTGAGACCGAAAAGTCTCTTGCAGCTTTTGATACCCACGACTGTGTGGAGTCAGAACCCGTATATTTTTTAAATTTATTTGCAAAATCCTGTTAATATATTATTAGATTTTTTACACACACTAACTCATTTCTCCCTAGACGCCCAGACAGAGTTATGACTGGAATTAATATTTTGCAGTAAACGCAGACTAGGGGTTACGAGAACCCTATTCCCCAGTGAAATCGTAAGTGACGTCGAAGGGTGAAGGTAACGTTAAGTGCCCCCGAGTCCTAACTATAAGTCATACGAGTGTTGAAGGGGAAATGAAATAAAACGGGCCATTCATTAGAAACGTTAAAAAAGCGTTAAAAATCCTTTTACGCGTTCAAAGCTATATTTTTAATTTGTTTTATATGTGCGCGTAATTTAATGTATATAATTCAGAGTGGATCGTTTGGCTCTAGTGGACCTTATGTACGTGTATATACGGGCAGTTTTTGATTGCGCCCCGTGAAATGCGTGCATTTTCAATGAACTCAGTAATCGTTGCCGTGTAAATGATCCTTTAATGAATTTAGGGTTTCGTAATTATACGGGATGAACCATTTATATTTATAAAAACCGCGTGACGGTCTGTTGCGACTCGTAGCTCGGGTGGGAATTTAAAAATTTTTGGTATATTGAAATACTAGTGGAGAAGAAAAATCGAAAGAAAAGGCTTTTTCTACCAGAGATATCAGGGCTTCATCTTTCAGGGCTACTGGGAGATCTCTAGTGAAGTCAATATCTCTAGTGAAGTCAATGTTTCAAAGCCAAGAGTCAATGTCTCGGGCCAATTATTTCTAAATAATAATAAAAAATATCAGCGTACCAGCGTACAAGAGCATATTGGAGGCGGTGCGGATTTTGCCAAAGCGTATAGCGCCCTGAATTGTACACTACAGTCACAATATATAACAAAATGGGTGACCTAAGAATCGAACCGAGCACCTCTAACACAATCCTTAAATAAATAGAGCTACTCCGCGGAACCCTGGACCTAAAGAACAACCGTAGCCTTAGCGGAGATGTTTTAATGGGCGTTTTATTTCCATCCCGCCTTTTAACTTTTCATCTAACACGACGTGGTTTTTACAGTAATTAAAAATATATACGTTATACAGCACACCGGCGCCCCGCCAGCTGGGTTATATCTATTCACAGTTTATGTCCGGCTGCAGTAAATAAAGCCAACAGCATATATGATATGTATATGAGACCCTCGTTTGAAATATATTTAATGTCCTAACCAATATCACCTTTTTTATTCGAATAAACTTTCCTGTTGACTGGTCCCGTGACTTATATGCCGTGCGATCTAGAGGTCCCGGGTTCGAGTTTCGGGTCGGGTAATGTGTTATTGGGTTTTACTATTAGTAAATTCTCAGTAGCAGCACGGAGTCTGGAATAGGCTCGCCCCCTATTACATGGGACTGATACAAAACCTGGAGAAATGTGGGTGCAGAAATGCACCTTTGCCAATCCCTTCGGGGAACACAGGCGTGAGGTTATGTATGTACATATGTATATTGTAAAATATTTCTTCTTTGGAAAAGAGCAACACTAGAGTTTCTTGCCCGTTCTTCTCTAGCGATGATTGCCTTCCGAACAGGGTGATAAACTAAATTTTGAAATGGCTGAATTTAAGATAATGACATTTAATAGATTATTAATATTATTTCATTTCAAGCCTGATACAAATGTCATAATACATTTAACATTTCAAGCTGGTTTTTAGTGTGCATTGAACCATTATGCAAACATCCACAATATCCCTACATTTATTTAATTAATAAGTACACAAAGGTTCAGCGCCAATGTAAAATGAACGCTCGTAAATCCTCATTCTGTGAATTGTGAAATTTTACGAAGCTCTTAATTAACATGGAGTCTATTCAAACGGGACGATTATATCGTTCGGTAATACGATCGGGAATTCATGCGAGCTACGCAATCAGTATGAATAAATAATAAATAAATACACCCGACAGTCACATAGTCCTGACCCCACATTAAGATACGAGTCTTGTGTCGTGGGTATCAGAAACTACGAGAGACTTTTCAGTCTCACAAACACCCAGACCCGAATCAAATATTTGTGGATCACACAAGCATTTGTTCTTGGTGCAGGGATCGAACCCGCGGCCTCTCGTTTCGCAAGCTGGTGTCTAGCCATCTGCGCCACGGGGCTGTCAATGGTTTAACAGGGGTGAATCGGACAGTCCTTCACATGAGGAGGGTGGGGTTGATTTCATAATAGGCTAATTGGTCTAAACAGACATCCACTGGCAATTATCTAGTTACTGTCTCGTGGTCTAGCGACATAAGTATGCGCCGTGCGATCTAGAGGTCCCGCGTTCGGTTTTCGGGTGAGCTAATGTGTTATTGGGTTTTTCTAATAAGAAATTCTAAGTAGTACCACGGAGTCTGGAAATTTGATGAGAAAACGGCAATAGGCTTGCCTCCTTATTACGTGGGACTGATACGTACCAGGCGAAATGTGGGTGCAGAAATGCACATCTGCCTACCCCTTCGCGGAATACAGGCGTGAGGTTATGTAAGTACATTAAATCGTCAGTTTAAATAGGCTACCGATGGATCATACTATAGGATCCCACAATCGCATCTCACATTAAACAACAAAAAGGACGAGATAAAGTTATTACTAATGATCTAAATCAGCATAATTTTAGAACAGTGCATGCAGCAGTAATGCAAAATTTGGACATTTTCAATAAAGTTTAGTCGTCTATCTTTGGCGCGCGGACTGACAAAAGTTCCCAGTACAGCGGTAGCGTTTTAAATGCTTGCGCGAATTTCCTACAGATGGTCAAATCTCGGCGGTCGCGAATACAAACTCCACACCTCTGACTTTTCACGATGAATTATCACTTACTTTAACGGTGAAGGAAAGCATTGAGAGGAAACTTGCACACCTCGAAAAGTTCTTAGGAATTTCTTATGTGTGGAGCCAACCCGCACTAGGCCAGCGTGGTGGTCTAAGGCCTAAACCCTTTTAGTTTTAGAGGAGGCCCGTGCCCAGCCCCTGCTGAACGTACATATATGGTCTGATGATAATACAAATAATAATAATAAATACACCCAACAGTCACATACATAGTTCTGATCCCACACTAAAATAACTAAAATACAAGTCTTGTGTCGTGAGTATCAGAAACTACGAGAGACTTTTCGGTCTCACATACACCCAGACCCGAAACAAATATTTGTGGATCACACAAACATTTGTCTCGGTGCGGGGATCGAACCCGCGGCCTCTCGTTTCGCAAGCTGGTGTCTAGCCAACTGCGCCACGGGGCTGACAAAACTTATTAAACGATAAACTTAAACATGGTTTAATGTTAAAAATATATCGGGAATAGTCAGTGTAGTAAATAGAGTTGAACTTAAAGTGTCTGGTTGGATTTCTACAAACATCACGTGTTTGATATTGTGCTATCGGAATACGATTAATGTTAGACTTTTAACTAAGAGCCGCGAGTGTAGCCGAAATCAAGAATCCTTGTTAAGTATCCGTGGCTTATTAAACATAATAAGTAAATAAATAAGCAGTGATGGCCTCGAGGTTTAGGCGTGCGGTCGAGAATTTCGGCGGTCGCAGGTTCAAACCCCAGGCACACACCTCTGACTTTTCGAAGTTATGTGTGTATTCACAATGAATTATCACTTGCTTTAACGTTGAAGGAAAACATCGTGATAAAACCTGCACACCTAAAAGTTCTTAGGAATTTGTTAGGTGTGTAGTCCGCTAGCCCGCACTAGGCCAGCGTGGTGGACTAAGGTCTAAACCCTCTCAGTTGTAGAGGAGGCCCGTGCCCAGCAGTGGGACGTATTTGGGCTGATGACGAAGTAAATAAATAAAACACAATGGCAGCAATCGTAGATAAATCTTTACGAAAAATAACCTTCGTCCCTTAATAACATCATCTAAAGTAAAACCTGCCTTTCATGTCGTATTACATTTCGACTAAAAACAAACGATTTACCACGAGGACAGTTTTCTTTTAAGTGTATTTACTAGATAAAATCCTTTCAAAACGAAAAAAAAAAAAAATTTTAGAAAAATACTTAATAACCAAAAAAGTTAAACCTTTTGTATCGTATTCATTGCGCCCACTCCAAAAGTTAAGCAGTTAGGGTATGAATGCGGACCGTGTGGGAATCGAATCTCCAAGTTAGTTGACGCCGAGGTATTTAGTGGACTGCGGACTGGGCCGCTCGTATCACGTTACGTGATGAATCACTAATGATTGTACCGCTGTATAGCTTAATCACCATCATCAGATACATGACGTTCACGGCTTGAGAGGCAAAGGCACCCAGAGGATTAGAAGCAAGAATTAATAGAACATGAATGTCAGCAAATGAAATGGAAAAGTAAGCCTAATGCAGCGTTATTATTAATTTATTAGCATACATACATACATAAACTCACGCCTGTATTCCCCGAAGGGGTAGGCAGAGGTGCATTTCTGCACCCACATTTCCCCAGGTATGTACCAGTCCCACGTAATAGGGGGCGAGCCTATTGCCGTTTTTCGGGCACATTTCCAGACTCCGTGCTGTTACTGAGAATTTCCTAATGGAAAAACCCAATAACACTTTGCCCGACCCGGGAATCGAACCCAGGATCTCTAGATCGCACGGCACATACTTGTACCGCGAGACCACGAGGCAGTCTTAGTTACCAAATGTCACGCTCCAAGTTCCAACACACTTCTTTCGCTTATTATTTCCTACTTGAAATGCCCATCTTTTTAACATACCTGGAAATCTAGCAGAGGGCCTTTCCAGGTACGCACTTATGCCGCTGGACCTCGAGGCAGTAAGAAAAAATCTTTACGTTGATTTAATAATACGACCTTTGTCTTCAAAATAATGATACAAAGTTATCAAAGCCGTAACACGAGAGATTAAAGACGACTAACGACGACTTGTCTAAGTCGCGGTTACCTCTGTAATGGCATTAGAATTTGTAATAGCCTTTATATCTTGGAGATATAGTTTGGATCGTTACGGATACACCCCAACTTTTAAATTGGTTTGTAAATTTGTCGACCCTGTTGCCACTTTAATTTATTGAGTATATTTCGTACACTGATTTTTGCAACACTATTAGTGTAGAAGTAATACGCAGACTATACTATGTAGGGTCTGACATTGTGATGCGCGCAATGTTATTGAAAAACGGCAATAGGCTCGTCCCTATAACGTGGAATTCGAAACGCGACTGACGAAACAATAATCGTCATCAGCCCATATACGTCTGACTGCTGGACACGGGCTTCCTCTACAACTGAGAGGGTTTAGGCCTTAGTCCACCACGCAAGTGCGGGTTAGTGGACTACACACCTAAGAAATTCTTAATAACTTTTTAGGAGTGCAGGTTTATCACATTTTTTCCTTCGCTGTTAAAGTAAGTGATATTTTATTTTGAACTCGCGATCGCCGAGATTCTCAACCGCGCGCCTAAACCACGACGCCACTGATGAAACGTTTGTGCCAAAATGGGCTTCCGTCTACCCTTACTCATTACTCAGACAAGGATTACCATTAATGAAATTAAATATCTACTTATTTATTTCACTTTCTATTTCTTTTACACTTTTAACTGGGTTAATATAACCTTTCACTTTCCTCACGAATTTATAACCATTTATTAATGTGTACGCGTATTATTTGTTACGTAATACCTAAATTAATCAAAATCAACCAACTGCAAAATCAGAATTATCTCCTACCTTTCGCAAAGCGTCAGAAAATCCTTTCGCAAGTTTATTTTTACCCAAATCCGCGCAGCTTACACAAGCTCCGTAAGCTCTACTTAACTCACACTTAACTCCTTAAAGCTTATTAAGGTAACTTGACACTCTTGCTAAAGGACACTTAATTAACGCCACATTGTAGCCTAACTATGGTGATTTACTCTTTTGAGTTGAGTTCAGCATGTGTTCTTGTGAATGGTTTGTCTTGAGACGGAAGCTGTCTTGTTTACGCTTCAGGAAGCCAACGGGTCCCGGAGTTTATATTTGAATATGTTATAGCGTTTATATTGTTTGTTAAAATATATATTGAGTAGTTTTTAAGTACAATGATGATTCTAAGTATTGCACAATAAGCGTTATTTATATTCTGCATTTTTCAATTTCTTTTGCATTGTGGTTCAACAAACAAAAAGTCTAGTTTTTAATACAATAATGATAATTCCTGTATCGAAATTATTAAAAAGTATATAAAACTACTTTTAATAATTCTTTTCAATATATATACAGTACTTTTTTTAAGAAAAATAAAACCAAAAGATCGCACACAATTAACAATTAAAATCAAGTTTTGCCTATAAAGGCTTTGTGTCAAACTCATGTCATTATACGGGGCGGTCGGAATTTATCCGCGGACGGACAAAGGGTCCGAAAACATATGAATTTATAATAAATTGAACGCTAAGCCGTCCACTCGGGGGCTTCAACAGGCAGATATATTCCGGAATACACAGCGGTCGCGGTAATATTGTAAGATGAAAATGTTGACTGGAAGTGAGTTTTGACATTTTGTTATTTGGTTGTTGGCTATTTTTATCCATCACTTGGGAATGAGAGATGTAAGAATTGCAGCTAGTGTCCTCTACTCGCCATAAAATGACAGCCCCCTGGCGCAGTTGGCTAGATAACAGCTTGCGAAACGAGAGGCCGCGGGTTCGATCCCCGCACCGAGACAAATGTTTCAGTGATCTACAAATATTTGTTTCAGGTTTAGGTGTTTGTGAGGCCGAAAAGTCTCTCGTAGTGTCTGATACCCGCGGCACAGGACTTGTATCCTAGTGTGGGGTCAGAACTATGTATGTAACTGTTAGGTGTATTTATTTTATTATTTATTTATTATGAAAGGATCATAGCACCGCCAGAACGCTGAGCCTATTATCAAAGTGTGCTGTATTTTCGTAGTTAACAGAGCAACATCTAGTTGAACTCATTTTTAGTTCACTCATAGTTATATTATTATGCTGAAAAGCTCCATTTTTTCTTTATTTTTTTAAGGTAAATTTCTAGTGTTTTTACTTGAAAAATTGACATCTTAACAAAGATCCCAAAATAAGCTACAGCTACAGCTGGCAAATCATGATTATTAAAAATTATCATCTGGTCATACCCTACGGCATACTGGCGTCGTCATCATCAGCCGAAAGACGTCCACTGCTGGACATAGTCCCCAAAGACTTCCAAAGCGCTCTATTAGTCTGTTTCGTGGCATCGGTTGCCGGTGCGTAGCCTCCACTCAAGTACCTTTAGAAACTTAAGAGAACAGTGGCGTAATAGTATGTATTTGTATGTCTATTAAAATTATTGTTAAAATTATTATAATGAGAAGTCGTGAGAATCTCGACTGTCGCGGGTTCAAACCCCAGGCACACACCTCTGGCTTTTCGAAGTTATGTGTGTATTCACAATGAATTATCACGTACTTTAACGCTGAAGGAAAACATTGTGATGAAACCTGCACACCTAAAAGTTCTTAGAAATTTCTTAGGTGTGTAGTCCGCTAACCCGCACTAGGCCAGCGTGGTGGACTAAGGCCTAAACCCTCTCAGTTGTAGAGGAGGCCCGTGCCCAGCAGTGGAACGTATATGGGCTGATGATGATGATGATTAAAATTATTTAATATTCCTTTTACTGGCAGGATGTTTGCAATAAAAAAGGTGATGGCGTTGATGACACATCCATAGTCTATAGGTGCACACTAACACGTCATTAACGAGAAAACAATGGCTCCACCAGAGCCGTAAAATTACAGCGCCGCTTACCGGCTCTCGAGATAGCAAAAAACCTTTCTCGGGACCACTAATAGAAAATGATCACGTTCTCATATCCTATTATGGGATAACTTAGAAAAAATGAATTTTGTATTAGGATTTTTTTATGTAAGGCAATTATTTCGTATAATGTTATATCCGTTATTTTTGGCACTGATATAATAAGGATTATGTGAAATCATGTGTATGTTATTTATTTATAAACTTGAAACTGGCTCTTTAGTCCCATTGAATGAATGTGTGATGTGCGATCTGTTATTATGACTTTCGTGATTGGCTTTTTACACATACATACATAACCTCACGCCTGTATTTCCCGAAGGGGTAGGCAGAGGTGTGCATTTCTGCACCCACATTTCGCCAAGTATGTATCAGTCCCACGTAATAGAGGGTGAGCCTATTGCCGTTTTTCGGGCACATTTCCAGACTCCGTGCTGTTACCGAGAATTTCCTAATGGAAAAACCCAATAACACTTTGCCCGACCCGGGAATCGAACCCAGGACCTCTAGATCGCACGGCACATACTTGTACCGCGAGACCACGAGGCGATTGATTAAATGAAATAAAATACAAGAATTAATTTTGAGACAGCCGTCTAGCGTGGAGTCTGGATTAAGATGAAAATGGACTGACTGGAAGGGGCGGGCGAGACTGATATTTATAATAGTTGGGAGTTATGAGTGGGCAAAAGGGAATATACAAGATAAGGGGTTCAGGGAGCATTACGTAACTATAACAGATCTAAAGATCCCTGTTTCTATTCTTGGGTCAGGCTGAATGTAACTGTGGTTTCCCACTTTCCAAATGAGAAATGGTAGTAAGCGTCCCGTAGTACGTAGGACTTAAAACACAACACTCAGCGAAAAATAGGTGTTTGTGTGAAATGCACCTATGCCCACTGTTTTAGAGATCCCATCGTTACGCGATATATCTTAAGCGTGATGCTAATTAATAAAAATCAAGCAGCGCACAGGGATGTGTTTATTATGCACGAATAAATTACATACTGCGTTATCACTTCAAGTGAAAAACAAAATTACTTCGTTAAAAAAAAATTAAAAATAAAGAAGCTATAAAAAATAATATTGTCATTAAAAGTTCCTTCACGCCACATATCAATTAGTAGATTATACAGCTGTTTTACTTGTTGCAGGAATTGAACTATCATTTCAAACCCTTCCAATCATTCAATGTTCCAACTGCACCATCAACTATGCACAATGACAAAATGTCAGGATAAGCGTAAGTCTTAAGTCTATAAACGTTAGGCAGTCGACGAAGTTGGAGCAACAAGCCATATAAGTTTGGTAGGGGAGTGAGGAGTTAGGGCGTGTTCGTGTGCAGAACACGACTACATCACAGCCCCTTCCGCCGGTGTCTTAATGTTGTCGTGACAAATGAACGGCTCTTATGTTTGAACCCTACTATTGTTATTTTTCATGACATTTTTGGGTCTTCATTGATTGAGTTGGTAGCAGGTAGTACGTTTGTTGTTTAAATAAAATAGATACAACCAACACATACATAGTTCTGACCTCACCTTAAGATACAAGTCTAGTGTCATGGGTATCAGGAACTACGAGAGACTTGTTGTTCTTACAAACACCCAGACCAGAAATAAATATTTGTATTCACACTAAGGCCGAAAACACTCTCAGTTGTAGAGGAGGCTCGTGCCCAACAGTGGGACGTATATGGTCTGATGATGATTCACAATAACACTTGTCCCGATGCACGGATCTAACCCGTGGCCTTTCGTTTCACAAGCTTGTATCCTAACACCTACGCCACGGGGACATTAAAAATAATAATCTCTTTGGTCTATCGTCGGTAGGAAGTAATTTTTGGGGCCTGTCTTCGCGTTACCTATTACTATTATAATTGTAGATTGAAACATTTGAAAAGATTGTAGAAACATGATATTTAATGACTTGTTAAGTGGAATTATTCCGTCGCTTCTTCTCCAAATTAATAGTCTTATGAATGACTGAACGATTAAAAATACATATCTATCCAATATGGCCGAATACTGAAACGCTACTTAATCTGAGGGCGACTTATATTTAAGTGGCTGTTATAATTTAAGCGGTATACTGAAACACCATTTATCGGTTTTAAGATTGTGATTAACTAATGCCTACAAAAATTTCCAGAAATGTCAACATTACCACAAAAGTGGTTTAAGTATATACCGCTTAAATTATAATAGCCACATAAATGTAAGTCGCCCTCAGATTAAGTAGCGTTTCAGTATTCGGCCATAAGTTGGCTTAATTTTTTCGCATTTAAGTTCCGTCTACGTTACCTACGCGCACCTTTATTGGCGCATTACTGTTTTTTATCATCATATAATAGTACAATACAGACCATAATAATACTATAGTTTTCGAGTTTCAGTAGTACAGTGCAAGGCTTTTAACGTTGTGTACAGTTGAGCGCGTAATACATTGGGGCATTCGTCCGGCCCGCGGCCACCAACACGCGCTCATTTTGAATAAAAATGTATCGCGAACGTCACATTACTACATTTGTTACCCGAAATACATGTGCACTCGCTCATATAGCACTTTTTATTACGACTGCCTACTGGTTTTATAGCATTATTGTGTGCCATCCGATCTTAATGTCCTGAGTTCCATTTTTGAGAAAAGTGTTATTGGGATTTTCAATTAGGAAATTGTTACAGCAGCGCAGAATCTGAAAATTTGCCCGTAATTATGACAATGGGCTCGCCTTTTAATTATTATTATTAACACGTTAACTGCCATGTCGGACTAGGTGTCCGACACATATTGTTCCATTGAGGCCTTGTCGGACCATGTGACCGACAACACGTACCCAACTTCGACGTCTCGTTGGTGCCTGTCGGCCATGTTTATTACTCTTTCGGCTATCTAGAGAGACCCGCGCGGCCCCGTAGAGCACAAAAATCACTGTGTCAACATAACTTTTGTTTATTGTTACCTTTGTATTCACAATGAATAAGGTAGAAGTGAAAATAAAAATATCAAAGTAAATTGTAATTGTTGTTTAATCAAAGAAATCAGTCAAATAGTAACATTACATGTAGTTTATACATAAAAATGTCACATATATTGAAATACAAAAGAAAAATACTAATATAAACTGTTGCTATTAAAATTAGCGATGCGATATAGCAGCTAAGACAGAGATGTGGCTGTGATGGACAAACAGGACAGAAAGTGACAACCTTTTTTGTTTTATTTCTTGATTTTTTATTCTATTTATTGAATTCCTATTGGTGTTCCCGGGCGCGTGATCTATTGTGGGTGGAGCTTGTGGTGGACTGTGAGTATGTCCGACAAAATGACCCGCGCGGCGTAATGTGATAAATTATTACATTCAGGCCTTGTAGGGCTATATGTCCTACAAGTGTAAATAGGCTGTATATAATGTATTATAAGTAAATAAATATGATGTATGTGTATTTTAGGCATTAAAAACATGTTTAAGTTAAATAAAACCAATAACTTTTTTTATTTTTTTTTGAAAATATAGCGTGGCAGTTAACGTGTTAAATACACCCAACTAGAATACAACACACTCAGTGGCGTGCCTAGGGTCTCTAGCTAGGGCAAGCCCAAATTTTTATTACGGTTTTTATAGTGTATTTTTAGAAATAACTTCTACTATTAATTAGAAAAATAATCACAACAACAAAATAATATATTTCTAGTTATTATTTCTTATAATTTATAATTCTATGGTAAGTATTATCAAACAGTAAATCAAATATAATTTAAATTATTCTATCATGAACCGACAAGAGTTTCCCTAAAGATGTGAACGCTGTGAGTGTCTCCGCAAAAGTGGCCATAGTCTGCGCGTAGTCACCACTTATAACGGCGCCCCTCCTGCGCCAGTTCTGTGACGTCATCGATCATGCCACTGTCGCTAGACCACGAAGCCACGCCCCCTCTGACTAATTCGATGCTAATAGTATTTTTTTGGTCCAGAAAGTCAGAGAACTAATAAATAGTATACCTACCGCAAATTATTTACATTCAAGATTTTGACATATTGATGTAGGTAGGTATATTATAGTACTGGCCTAACAAAGAAATAATTATTTGGCGCTTGTGATAGTTAGTACCAAAAACCATAAAATGTCGGCGAAAATTATTAGAACAATAATATTATGTCCAAATTGTGCACAAACGTCGTGTCTCTCTAAATTTGAATGCGAGATGTTATAACATAGACACGGAATATATCATATTGAATTTTATTAGACAAATAACTCGACTCGAATTGGTTTTAAACCACATAATTAAAAAGTAAACAGTCAAATTGTAAAAATTACCTATACTCGTAAGTTAATTTTCATGTCGTGACCTTGAATGCAAGTTTTTTTGTTGAACAAAATGATAAATAATATGTATTAATCTTAGAAATAATACGATGATGATCAACGCGAGAGTTTTGAAATTTCGTGACATACCTAATTAACGAGAAATGAATACTTCAATGCGTTGTTTACAATATTTATAAAAAGAAATCAAAGTATGTGGTGTAAATTTTAATGCATTCTACAAGAACCACATAAATTATTTAAATCATTACAACAAGAATTCCACACATTTTAAACATTATATAAAATATGCAACACAAACATAATATAACCTTTCGTATGGGAACATTCAACTATTCAATTAGTTATGTACTAACTAATCGGGTCTATTAAGCGTCCTCATAATTTTTAACAATTAGAGAAATACTCGAGTCTGGCATATTATGTAGGTTTTGGACAAGTTACGAGCCGTTTTTTCACAGTATAATTTAATGAATTTACCTTATCTTCGAAGAGCAAAACATGCACACTTTAAGTCGCCACGAAGATTAACAATAAACATCACCCATTTTTTATAATCACTGTAGTAATATTCTAAATACCACAACAAATTCTATTTATTAATTTGGTTCTTTCACTCAGTAAACGTAAACAATTAACAACGTGTGCTTCTCCCACTCGTCGTAGTGATCCCAATCACACCAATCAAAGTGCAATAGATTTATCAATCTGTACTCCTAACTTTGCATCCTATCTTTCTTGGAGCCCGCTTTCATCTTCATTTGGTAGTGATCACTTTCCTATTAAAATTTCTTATCCCTTCTTCAGCAGTTCTTTACTTCCTGCAAAAAAGAGTAATCTTAAACATAAGATACCTAGCAATAAAAGTAAAATCTGGGAAGATTTCAAAAATAGGGTAGAAAATTTGATACCATCTCTTCCTGTTGTGTCTGGGGGTAATGAACAAGCATGTGCAGAGGCTTTGGCTCACATATTGTTAACAGCTGCTGATGAGGTCCTACCACTAAAAGAAAATTCAGTTCGTAGAAAAATCCCCATGCCACCTTGGTGGGACTCTGATTGCACTGATGCTATCAAGAAAAGAAAAATGACAGAAAAAACATACAATCAAAATATGACCTCAGAAAACTTTTTATCCCTCTCCAAAGTTATTGCCCAAACTAGAAAGCTGTTCAAAAAGAAAAAGATTGAAGGATGGCAAAACTTTTGCGCAACTCTTCATCCAAATACAAATCCTTCAGTTGTTTGGGAAAACATAAGGAGGTTTAGGTCTGCACTGTCTAATTTTCCCTCTTCTCAAATCCCCGAACAAATTATTCCCCATTTCATTAATAATCTGACTCCTCCATGGGTTCCCGAGAATTTTCTTTCGCAACCATTGCATAGCCCTTCCAATGAAGATAATTACTCGTTAAATATGCCCTTCACAATGAACGAGTTAAAAGGCATCATATGCAACGTTAAAGATTCAGCTCCGGGGATAGACGGTATCCCATATTCATTCTTCTCACAGTTAAGTGACGAATCCCTGAAATACTTTTTAAACTTAGTAAATTCAATAATGTCAACAGGGAACATTCCTCGAGAATGGAAATGTCACAATGTGTTACCAATCCACAAAACTAGTAAAAACCCTTTAGAAGCTTCGTCTTATCGACCTATAGTATTGTCATCCGTTTTAATGAAATTATCAGAGCACCTAATTAAAAATCGTTTAGAGTGGTATGTGGAGAATAAGGGTCTGCTGGCAGATTCCCAGTATGGTTTTAGAAAAGGCAAAAGCACTTTGGACTGTTTAAGTATTTTTACAACTGATATCAGATTATCTTTATCCAATAACCAGTCTACTGTTGCTATATTTTTAGATATAAAAGCAGCCTATGATAATGTTCTGCTATCAGCGCTGCAAAGAAAATTACAGTCTATCCGGGTGCCTATAAATCTCACCAACTTTATACTTAATATATTAAATGAACGAACAATTACAGTGACCTCTGGAGAGAATCAGCTATCTCGTACTGTTTGGCGAGGTTTGCCGCAAGGTTCAGTCCTGAGTCCTTTATTATACAATATTTATACTTTTGACTTAGCTTCTTCTATTAAAGAAGATATCAAAATCTTGCAATATGCAGATGACCTACTTTTTTACCGTTCTTCTGATTCAGCTTTTGATTCTTGTTCTATCCTCAACGATTCACTTCTTTCCTTAAAATTATGGCTCAACGACCATGGTTTAGACCTTTCGCCTTCTAAAAGTGCAGTAGTCATATACACCCGCTCAAGGAATCCTCCCCCTATAAACATTGTCTATGATAATATAACGATTCCCGTTAAAAATAATTTTAAATATTTAGGTCTTATCTTGGACTCCAAACTCTCTGGAGGCGCCCATTGTGATTATATTATAGAAAAAGTTGAGCGCCAAATAAATATGCTGCGATGTTTATCAGGAGTATGGTGGGGTGGCCACCCGAGTTCTTTAAAGATTATTTATAATGCTTTAATCAAAAGTATTTTTGATTACGGCACCTATCTGTTCGATCCTGGTAGTATTAATTCTTTTAAAAAAATTGACCGCGTTCAATCAAAAGCGCTACGTATTATCCTAGGTTCAATGAAATCATCCCCAATTAATGCTCTTCAAGTAGAATGTGTTGAAGCCCCACTATATCTTAGACGACAATTTCTTTCTGACATATATTTATTTAAAATTTTACAATTCTCAAATCATCCTCTTATTCCTTTATTAGACTCCTTTCAAACACGTATAAAATCTAATAATTACTGGTCACGAAAACCACTTCCATGTCTCATTAAAAGTTACCAAAAATTTCTATCTCTTTCCGCTCCCTCCTACCACTCCAATAAGCTCGCAATTTTTAACAATTCATTTGAATCTTTAACATATATTCCGAAAATTATTTATAACTGTGTTGATAAACAAGTTCCTAATATTACCACAGCCTTTAACTCTTTTCTTGTTGAAATTTGCGAGGGTTTCCAGTACTTATACACCGATGCATCAAAAGTTTCTCCATCACATTGTGTAGGGATTGGGGTTTATCACTCACAATACAATATTGTGCAAAAAGTTAAACTGCCTCTGGAGTCATCAGTTTTTACTGGGGAATGCCTCGGCATTCTCAAAGCTATTGAATACATTCTTGTTTTTAATCTCGCTAACGCCATCATATTTACAGATTCCCTTAGTGCCCTTCAGGCCATTGAAAAATTCCCTTTTAAATCCAAAAATATGTCACCAATTATTTTTCAAATTAGGGAACTAGCATTCAAATGTCTCGGCAAAGGTTATTCACTTTATTTTGCTTGGATACCTAGCCACTCTGGCATCTACGGAAATGAGTTTGCTGACAAACTTGCCAAGGAAGCTACTTATTGTGGAGATATCGTCCCTTTCAAAAATTACACTGGTGACCTTTTGTCATTGCCGAAGAAGTTTCTTTTGGAATCATGGACCGAAGCCTGGGCTTCTAGTTCACAACTTAAGGGACGTTACTACTCATCTATCCAGCCTGAGATACCATTAAAACCTTGGTTCAGTAAAGCCAAATTTGGCAAATTGGAAACATCAATTTTAATTCGCTGTAGACTTGGACACACTTGTTCCCCTTCTCACCTTGCTCGTCTTAAAATTATTGATAACCCCATGTGCCCATGTGGATTGGATGTTGGCGACTTAAATCATATATTATTTTCTTGTACATTATATGACCGTTCATCCTTCATAAAATCCTTAATTCTTCTCCGCATTTCTTTTCCTTGTTCTATTACCTCCCTTCTCTTTAGTAACGACACCTATATATATAAGTGTATAGCATTATTTTTTATAAGCAATAAAATAAAATTGTAATTTTTTAATTCATCTGTAGTATACCCATCTTATTTTATTTTTCTTTTTAATGATAATTAGTATTTTAGTAGATCATTTTGACACGTTCTTTGTTTTTTGTAGTTTGTAATCCATCTCCCATTTTCCATCTTTGCGTTTCTACTCTCCTGATAGATATCCTAGTATGTAAATATTTTCCTTTCCCAACCCATCATAATTGTTTCCCTACCTTTGTCCTCGCTAAAATCAAACCAACACCTACAAAAAAATATTATTATCAACGTCTACTTGACACTGGCTAAATGTACAAGAAGTGCGAAGCCATTAATATAAAAAAAAAAAAAAAAAAACGTGTGCTTCACTGCCATTAACTAAAAATATATTGCCGTGTTTTGTAGAAAAATTTAGAAATTGCCGTGTTTAATTTTTTTTTTGACACTAAACGTGTTTTATGGCAATGAAATTCTGCCGTGTACCGTGTTTTCTTTTCCAACTGACCCCAATTACCTTATAAGACGGCAATGGCCGTGTCAACGTCAATGGCAACCCTGCTGCACTCCCGATTGCACGCACTTCTAGCGAAAGCGGGATTCTTATGTCCATACAAATTGCTATTTAAACGGTATTTTGGTTATATCTATGTTTTAAAATCCAAGGGAATTTCGACGTAGTGCGTAAGATATAGAACTAGTAAAGTGAAGCCAGGTTTAAAGCCCACGAGATAGAGGGAGATAGATATTATTATTATGTTCAACATTGATGTTTACTCTAAACTATTGACGGCTCACTGAAGTAAGCCCTCCTTTTTTTGAATTCTGAATTTTTTTTACTCTCAATCGTTTGTTCGTCGTTTGTTCGTGAATGTTCGATTGTAACATTTGTTTGTTCGTCTTTTATTTGTTTATAATTAATTTAACAAATCCTCACCCTTAAGTTGGCCCCAACTTCTAGATATCTTTAATTTTATCTTTCAAATTAACTAATTTTGATCAATTAAGGTTTGTTCGACCATTATTGACGTTTGTTCGATTATAAAAACAATAAAATTCTTATTTATTAATTGTTGTAATATTAACATTTAAATTTCGCGCCTTTTGTTTTATGTCAAGTTTTACATTATCTGTGCTTCCTTATCTTTTCCGCCCCGCTCTGTGAACATCACAAGTGAATTAAAAGTTTTTTGATAATTACTAAAACAAAAGTAATTGTTTTATTAAAAACCGAACTTAAAAAAACAAACGACGAACAAACGATTGAAAGTAAAAAAAATCAAAATTCAAAAAAAGGGGGGCCAAATTTAGTGAGGCCTTGCTTACTTGATAAAAAATAATTAATGATGTTTCTTATTCGGAATTACGTAAGGCAAGCTGGGCTTTTGGGCTTCTATGGAAGTACCGCCACTGAACACACTAGGATACAAGTCCTGTGTCGTGGGCTGTGGTCGTGGGTATCAGAAACTACGACAGACTTTTCGGTCCCACAAACACTCAGATCCGAAACAAATATTTGTGGATCACACAAACATTGTCTCTGTGCGGGGATCAAGCCCGCGGCCGCTCGTTTCGCAAGCTGGTATCTAGCCAACTGCGGCACGAGGCTGTCATTAATAAAGTTGCTTTATTAATAAAGACTTTATTAATGCAAGAGCCTATTATAATTAATACTTATGTCCTAAAGCATGCAATGTTTTGACACTCTGAGACTAACTCTTGTACCATACATAGGCTAAACTTAAAGAGACTCTCTTACATAACATACGCAGATATTTTTGGATCTACTTAATAAAAATTTATTCACGGCGATCGAACCAGCGGCCTCTAGGTTCTCATAATCAGTGTCAGTGATGCCGTCAATATATTTAATGTCATTATAAATGAAACATACTCAACATAAAAGCGATACACTCAAGAAATTGCTCCCATAAATCAAGCATCCCATATTCGTCGAGTCTTTAGTAAAATATTATCATATTGAAAAGAAAATCACACAATCCGTCAGAGGCATTGTATATATTTTTTATTCAATACCGTAACACATTTCGCTTGACCTTTTCCTATGAATAAAACATTGGGGCCACGGCATCGGCCCGTCTGGAGTGTATTGAACACTAGCGCAAGCCAAAAGGGAAGGAAAACGAATGATTTCATATTTTGTATGAAGATGATACGAATTTTTTGCACCGTAACGGACCTTTTAGTTTCCTTATTATGATAAGTTTCGGAAGGGTACGGCTCCTTACTGTTTTGTTATTTTATTAATATTTTTTTATTTAAGTATAAATATTTCTGTTCTTTGATTGTTGTGATATGAATTTTAGCATCATTATTATATACGTCCCACTGCTGGGCACGGGCCTCCTCTACAACTGAGAGGGGTTAGGCCTTAGTCCACCACGCTGGCCTAATGCGGGTTGGTGGTGAATTTTAGCATGTATTACATAAATAAATACATTGACACAATTATTATTAACAACTAGCTGTGCCCGCGACTTCGACCGCGCGGAAAATTAATTTTTAATAAGAAAATTTATACACGAAAAGTAGCCTAAGTTACTACTTATTACATTACGCGTGGACGAAGTCGCGGGCACAGCTAGTATACATATATATTCATATATACATGTAGTAAAAAATGGTTATTTCAATATTACAAACAGACACTCCAATTTTATATATAGGTATGTACGTAACTTAGGTTACTCCATATAACATCAGCTATCTGCCAGTGAAAGGCCCGTTAAAATCGATCCACCCGTTTCAGAGATTAGCGGGAACAAACAGACAGACAGACAGACAGACGGACAAAAATTGTAAAAAACCTTATTTTGGTATATGTACCATGTATACATCCATATACATTTATTAAAAAGCGGTTATTTCAATATTACAAACAGACACTCCAATTTTATTTATTTGTATAGATGTATAGATAAATATTCTTGACCTTATTCTTCAAAACTCTACCGTTGATAATAGAATTTTTTAATCACTTTTTTTCTATACTGTTATTTATTTGTCAGTGCAGTTACTGAACAGAAAAACGAATAAAGTCTCCTACGTCACGATTATGCCCACGTCAATCAATTTAAATCCTGTCACGTTAAAAATTTAACACATCTCCCCACGTGTCCTCGTGTAATTTGAATTTAATTACACAACCCATAAATTAGGTTCAACAGGCTCTTATCAGCGTGTCTAGACGGCGGGAGAATCTAGGGCGATGTGTGGAGACACCGCTCCATCACAGTAATCCGAGGTATCGCTCGCAAGTGATTGATGCGCATAGGGTTGGGTTCATAACATTCTGTAGACTAGACGAGTTGTGTTAATGAGACAGTAATTTCTGATACTCATGATACAATAAGTGTCATCGTTCAAGTTCTGTTTTCCTCTTGGCCTTGCAGTGCCAAGCTAAGCTAAGCGTTGATGTATAAAAATATGTTTTCCATGAAATTTTCGTACAGAGTTGTTAGTACAGGTTTTGGAGATGATTTCTGAGATGTTAATAACTTGCAGTCATTTGTTTTGCAGATTTGTTAACTTCATCATCATCATCATTATCATCAGCCCATATACCTTCCACTGCTGGGCACGGGCCTCCTCTAAAACTGAGAGGGTTTAGGCCTAAGTCCATCACGCTGGCCTAATGGCTTTGTTCATTTACAAACCATTTATAGGCATATGAGAAATGAACCCTGAAGATCCCGCAATCGATCCAAGCACATCAATATCATATCATGAGCTCATAGTTTCAGTTCGCTTTGTATAATATTCAGTTGTGAAGTTAGATCGGTCGGGCGAGCTCCAAGTTTTTCCATTACCGCACTATAACCTTGTATTGTTTTATTTTTCTTCTGACATTTTAATTCTACTTTTAATGAGCAACTTACGTGGAGTGTTTGCGGAGCACTCCTGTGGGAATATTCCCGGTTCTTGTCCGGCTTTCTAGCGAATTAGGAGAGTTAAATGCTAGTAAAACTTGCTGAGGTTGATAACGTGTCTCACGCAGTAGCTTTTGTCGTGATATTTGGTTTACTGCTGGGCGTATTGTCTTATTTAATCTCATTATAATAGCTTTGAAATTGAGGTTAATGAAAAATACTTTTAGCGTCAGTCAGCAGGCTGCTTTTCATTTGTGAAGTAAATAGAGATATTTCTCTTTTACTTATTGTTAGCATCTTTGGACAGTATTTATTTATTTAACACTTTATTGTACACTAAACATAAAAAACATAGTACATTGAAAGGTACAAATGGCGGCCTTATCGCACATGGCGATCTTTTCAAGGCAACCATAGGATGGACAAACTGAAGGGATTTAATTTGGAGGGCAGTGTGTACAAAAATAAAAAGAAATAAAAATAGGTATATATATATGTGCATATATATCGTATCGTACTTATTATAAGATGCACTGTTTTCAAATTACTATGATAACCAATGATTATATTTTAAACCAAATAAATCCCTATGATTAAATTGTCCTTGTACCAATCAGCTTTCAATGAAGCCTCTTTAATTTTTTTAATAATATTGCCATTAGAAAAAAAGGTCATTATAATGCACTCGGAAAAACATTGAATTATTTACTACCAGTTGTCTACCTACAATGTGCGTTAAAAAAAATGAAAATAAAAAAAATGTTTTTCACGTTTAATATTATTTCAAACCCTAAACTGTTACTGTCAGTAAAGAATGAAAAGAAATACGAGCTCATAAGTAAGAAAATAAAAAGCAACGAAACTACAGCGGGTCTGTTACGAGTAACAAAACGATATTTCAAACTAAATAAATCTCGCATTTATCTGTTCTAGTCCAAATCGTGCTAGGGAGTAGCTTGCAGTTCTTTCTTCAATGCGAACGAATGAATCGAACGATTTATTTGTCAGTGCACAAGAATCGATTGAGCGTTCTGATAGTTTGAGTCTAGAGACTAAAAACTGAAGTTCGAAAGTCTCGCTGAGGTGTTTTTGTGGCACAACTTACAAATTACTAATGTGGCGTACATAATATTATATTTCGTGTAATTTATTTATAAAATATATTTATTCATTTTATACATATTTTATATACATTATAATACTAACAATTACACTCGACACATATACATACTAACTTACACGCATTACACTAACAGAACCCAACACATTTTTTTATAATTATTAAGTACCTGGATGACCGAGCTTTGCTCGGATTTTTTTTTTAATAGTGTTTTTTGGAAATTATATTTAAGTACCTACGAATTACTAATAAAATGATGAAATATGAATAATGTTACTTAACAACGCCATCTGCTGTTGTGTCGTTAAAGCAATTAGTTGCTCACAAAAAATAGTATTATTATTCGGCAATAGATGTCAGGAAGAGTCATATTTTTCAGTTGAGACTACTCAAACGCTTCCTTTTTGTTATTTTTCTTCCAAATGACATTTTCTAAAAATGATTCCTAGCTAGATCGATTTATCGCCCCCGAAACCCCCTTATATACTAAATTTTATGAAAATCGTTGGAGCCGATTCCGAGATTCCAATTTTATATATTTATAGAATTGCTCATTTAAAGATATAAGATATACGTGGAGTGCATTGGAGGCGCTCGATACCGCCGCGCTGACGCTAACCGGTATCGCATGGTAACAGCGCGGCGACGAGCGATGCGCGTCATCGCTTCAACTCACGCGCTGGCCGCGCCGACGGACGCGGCCGGCGGCCAGTCGGTACACCTCTCTCGCTCGCGAAGCCCGTGTCACCTGCTACCTCACCGCCTTATCTTGTCCGCGCTTAACAGCTGATTATTGTAAACATTCTCGTACTGTAATATCTGTCTCATCTCCTTCTGTAATTTTTACTTCTTGTGACTATATTGTGTGTACATACATACATAAACTCACGCCTGTCTCCCGTTAGGGTAGGCAGAGACTATAGAGCGCCAAATGCCACGGTCCAAACACACCACTTTCGCTTCCTCCACTGACATTATCCTCTTCATGCATGCACGTCGGTTTCGAGGACTCTTTATATTGCCCTTTTTCAGTAAGTTACCTATATGCTCTTTATAGGTGCACCTGGGCCGTCCTCGACCGACTTCACCGTATTATATATTGTGTGTGTTAAATTTATCTTCTTGTGTCGTGTATATACTCTGACTGTGTCTATTGCTGTATATGTACTGTGTTTGCAATTAAACGCCATAAACTGTTTTATGCTTATCATTGCGCTTGCGCTTATATCATCATCCGGCATACATCATCCACGCACGCAACACCAGGCGCTGTCGCCACGTGCCCGTATCCGAGCACCCCGACGCCGCCTACAACCAGGGCTGGGCAAAATACATGCTTTGCTTTAATTGAAATACAAATTACAAAATACTGTATCGCAAGTAATTAAAATACAAAATACATTTAAGTAAGGTATTTGAAATACAAACTACAGTATTTTAGCTATTTTTAATTGAAATACAAAATACAAATTACAAAATACAAAATAATGCATATTTATTTGTTTTGGAATAGTTTTTTTTTGAAGGCGGTTTTTGTTTTGTTATTGCAGGTCCTGATGAGCACAAACTTAATACTAAATGAAGGCTAAATGTATTTTAATAAATGTATTTTGAAGCCTCGAGTATTTGAAATACTAATTACAAAATACTTCGGCTTCACGTATTTGAAATACAAATTACAAATTACATTTTAAGAAAGTAATTAAAATACAAATACAAAATACGTATTTGTATTTCAATTACGTATTTCAATTACAAGTAATTCAAATACTGCCCAACCCTGCCTACAACTAGCCACATACAACGCTAAACTAGCTACTTAGCTAAACTAAGATTTTTTTACTATGTTTTCCTTAACCATTCACGTTCATTATGAATAGAAAGCTTCAAAAAGTCAGAGGTATGTGGGATTTGGAACTATGACCGCAATTTTTTTTTCTGAACTGCGCTCTTAATTCTCATAACGATATATTTTGTATGGTGAGAAACAAATAAATACAAATACACCCAACAGTCACATACATAGTTCTGATCCCACACTAAGATACAAGTCTTGTGTCGTGGGTATCAGAAACTACGAGAGACTTTTCGGTCTCACATACACCCAGACCCGAAACAAATATGTGTGGATCACACAAACATTTGTCTCGGTGCGGGGATCGAACCCGCGGCCTCTCGTTTCGCAAGCTGGTGTCTAGCCAACTGCGCCACGGGCTGTCAATCAGTTTAATCTTCCCTTCAATTGACCGAACTGTACACATCGTTCGATATAGCGTCTCTCTACAACTGTCGGGTGCAATACTCGTACATCGCGCATGTTGCATTTCATACAAACATTTTCAGCATAAAATACTCGCCATTTTATATCATCATCATCATCAGCCCATATAAGTCCCACTGCTGGGCACAGGCCTCCTCTACAACTGAGAGGGTTTAGGCCTTAGTCCACCATGCTGGCCTATTGCGGGTTGGCAGACTACACACCTAAGAAATCCCAAGAACTTTTAGGTGTGCAGGTGTGCACGATGTTTTCCTTCACCGTTAAAGTATGTTATAATTCTTTGTGAATACACACATAAATTCGAAAAGTCAGAGGTGTGTGCCTGAGGTTCGAACCTGCGACCGTCGAGATTGTCGACCGCGTTTATATATTTTAAAGTATTTAGAGATCATAATGACTGCAGTACTTAAATTATAAAAATAATTGAATCATTATTTATCTAAGAGCATTGGTAGTTTTTAATAATACATTGGGATGGAGTTGTTATGCACAAGTAATTTTCAGCGACTACTTTTTTAGTTACGCAGCATAGGTGTGGAATCTTGAGGCCCTGGGTTCCATTCCCTAGTCTGGCAAAGTATTATTATGTTTTCCTGTACTTTGAACTTCTTAGCAGGAGCAGCACTTTTGAGCAGGAGATTGACAAAGCGCCTGAGAAAAACCTAATAGTCTCGCCTTCGTTCGTGCGTGCAGAGTTTACGGCTACATGGCTGGACATAGGAATTAAATATTAAAGTAAAATGTATATGCTGGCATAATTAAACAACAACGGGAGTATAAGTAGCCATTTTTTCCGACAAACAGTCACTGAATTAGGACTGCATTTACTAGCGTTCACATTACCGTGTAAGGACTATATTCAATCTCAGAGCTAATTTAATATGCCTTATTTCATCAGCGTTACGGACGTTATCTAGGCCATGGTTAATCAGACTATCGCACGACCCAACACACACGAACAAGCAGACACGTTGCGTCTAACACGCTTAACAACCTAGAACTAACGCGATAGACATTCACACAGTGTGAAACAAGCGTGTCGTGGGATAGATCAACCCCCTCCCCCCTAACCACCCAAGTCCTCAAATAAAGCAATGGATAGACAAAGCCCAAGGCGCCAGGAAACAAAACTCATTTGGCACGTACCCACACCAGTAAAAGGAATAGAGCGAAGACGTTCAGCGCTATAAGTTCTGCACTTTTGAGACTTTGTGGTGAGTTTGTTGGTGTTAAATACTGGCCGGTTGGAGGGCAATTGGTTTTATAAGGATAAAGTTTTTTTTTACTGGGATCTGGGTATTTTTGCGATCGAAATTATGTGTAGTTTCTATTTCAATAATAAAACTTGTGAAGTGCATAAATAGGTTAAAGACTGTTCAGACTTTATTAAACAGAAACTCAAAAAGGAGGTATAGTGACAATGAGATAGCATTGATGGCAAAATTAGGCAATTATAACTTCTCACCAAAAGACAATTATGTTGGCAGACACTGATTGAAAAATAATGACATTTATTTAAATATAAACTTATTCCCCTATCCCTAAAGTTGTAGTCATTTCTACACTAACTTTTACATGCTACACGTTTGTACTAATAAATTATATTTATCCGTCTTCTATTTATTACTAAATATAAGACCTCTTAATGACATTCGCCATTTAATACCGCGTGACCAATGAGATAGTTATTCCTTTTTTTTTCAAAAACACAATTTTTTTACCTACTGGCACATTTTTTTTACGACAAAGTAACAACTCCGTCTCACTTTTTATCTTTTATGATGTGTTAAAAAAGATTTCAACTTGCCTCCAACTTCAATTAACTCGCGCGAGTAGTTTCTATGTGTGTGAAGAGACAACGGGTCTCGGCGTTGTCTTTACATACTATTTCCTGTGCTTACCGCTTTGGCTAGAAACTCTACTATTTCTATACCGTATTCAATTTATTGCTGTTATTTTGACGATCGGCAACTGAGTACATACATACATACATAAACTCACGCCTGTATTCCCCGAAGGGGTAGATAGAGGTGCATTTCTGCAACTGAGTAAAGAAAATATATTTATATATTTTTTGCAGAATCGTAAAGAACAGTCCTAATTTGACGAAACGTGGGCCTTTTCGAAAGCGGATAAATACGGTCAGATCCTAGAAATAGAACTATTTGCGGAGATCTCTGTGTCCCTGTCCAAAATGGTAGGATATTAAATTCGAATTTTATGAATGGTTCTTGAAGAACTTTTCTAACTAGTCTCTTAAATGATCCGTCACTTTGGGTAAAATTTTTGTTGCATTTGGCGAAATTAACCTATCCAATTTCTCTTTAGACCGGCTTATTTACGCGCAACACAGTCCAGTCGAGTAAAAGAACGTAGAGTGTTGTTTGGTGACTCATCAGTCTGTTCTAATCATTGCATGTTGTTCTCTATGCTTCTTTGGCTTAAACCTCATAATGCAAGGAAAATATCAATACAATATATTAACAAAGCAGTGATGGCCTCGAGGTTTAGGCGCGCGGTCGAGAATTTCGGCGGTCGCAGGTTCAAACCCCAGGCACACACCTCTGACTTTTCGAAGTTATGTGTGTATTCACAATGAATTATCACTTGCTTTAACGGTGAAGGAGAACATCGTGATAAAACCTGCACACCTAAAAGTTCTTAGGAATTTCTTAGGTGTGTAGTCCGCCAACCCGCACTAGGCCAGCGTGGTGGACTAAGGCCTAAACCCTCTCAGTTGTAGAGGAGGCCCGTGCCCAGCAGTGGGACGTATATGGGCTGATGATGATATTAACATCGGCATAAATCTGATGATATTTCCGTTGGCGTACGTATGTGGTGCGCGAATGGGATCATATTGCGAATGTAACTGTTACACGCGAAATATATTATGTTAACGGCTTTTAACTTTTAACGTGCCTGTTATAAGTTGCCATAAATTTCACTCGTGCAAATGTTGCTCCAGATGTATTGATGCTGGAAGAGCCAATGTGACCTGTGATATTTTGTGGTTATATTTTTAAATATTTATTGAGGCCTAAACCTTCTTAGTTGTAGAGTGTAAGAGTCTGGTGACTTGAATGCGCGGCGTGTGATTTTAATAATTTCGGAATTTGGCAATGTCGCTGGTAAAAAAGAGTTACGATTAGAAAAAAAAAAGAGAGGTCGCAAAAAAAATTAGAGATATACATAATGTGTTTGAAGTTGAGAGGGAGATTATGTATATATCAAAATAAACAGCCCCGTGGCGCAGTTGGCTAGACACCAGCTTGCGAAACGAGAGGCCCCGGGTTCGATCCCAGCACCGAGACAAATGTTTGTGCGATCCACAAATATTTCTTCGGGTCTGGGTGTTTGTGAGACCGAAAAGTCTCTCGTAGTTTCTGATACCCACGACACAGGATTTGTATCCTAGTGTGGGGTCACAACTATGTATGTGACTGTTGGGTGTATTTATTTATTTAAATGTAAATATTTTCAAGTAATCTGTTTAACGTCTATAGATAAAAAATAAACCTAGGACCATTACAAGAGACTTATTTATCAAAAATAAGAAACATAATGATTTCAGCGTTTAATGTAAAGGTAAGAAAAATATTAGTTATGATAAAATTATAAACGTTTGTTCGAAAATATAACACCACCAAAAAAAAATATTCGTCAAACCTATTATAGATAAAAGTTTGTCCGATTCCGCAATCTCTATACAAATGTTTGTAACACGGCGTCAGTTTCCATTCACATCGACCACTCGGCATATTTCGGCAGCGTTGTGGCGCGGTTTATTATTCGTGACGTCACACCATTAACTTCGCACACAATTGTAAAATATTGTGTTTAAATTTAAACCCTGCCGGATGCACAGAACGCTCGCTGCAGTTTATTTAGCTCGTGACGATGGAGTCTCGAATATTCCTAGAGAGTCTTTCATAAAAAAGCGCTTTAAGTAGCTATAATGAGCTATCCTATCACTTTCTGTGATTTCAGTAAAATACTTATAAAATACGTTCATATACTGTTTGTTTGCTTCCCCCAACAGGTATGTAATGGGATAATTCTGCACCCAAATATACCCAACTAAAACAAAACGCAGATTAATAGCGATAAGAACTAATTTAAGGCAATAGGCTCGCCCTAACTTTCATGGGACTGATTAATACTTGGCGAAAGGTGGGTGCAGATGTGCACCTATACGCCTACCCCTTCAGGGAACACAGGCGTGAGGTTGTATGTATGTAAGTACAATTATACCGGCCAGTTGTTAGTATTCACATTTATTCAGAGGCGGTACTTCCATAGAAGCCCAAAAGCCCAGCTTGCCTTAAAAAATCCGCATAATAATCTTTAAGCTTTAAATCTTCATTTAACAGAAGCAATTTGACATATAAATGAGAATATTCTGACCCACAATAAACAATTATAAACTAGACATAACAAAATTAACGTATAACGTTTTTGGGCTTCTATGTAAGATTTAGATTTTAGTGTAATGTGCTTTGAGACTACTTTTAAAAGTAGTCAGTGACTGTTTACGGCACGATTATTAATTAACTGTTTTACATGGTGAATCAGAATGGCCCACAGGTGTCGCTTATGTTCGGATTAGATCACGGAAACGAGTTACGCTTGCGGAGTATGTACCGGAGATACCGTCAAGGCAGCTTGGAGCCGCGACCGAGGGCCGCTCACGTCTCGGTGCGACCAGTGAGTCACAGCTCACAATAATAATATAATATAATCTTTATTCATTATTAAGTCTTTTACAACAATTGTTACAGTGTTAGGGCCTCCTTTTAAGTATTTCCATACTTGTGCTAGGAGACCCTGCTATCTCACAAACATAAAAATTTTAAGTAATTATATGTAGCATATATAAGAACATAATAACAATAAAAAATAAAAACAAACATTTGACACAAAATCAATTCTAACAAAAATTAAAAACAGATAAAAGTAATAACGTTTGATATAAAATTTGTTCTAAGAGAAATTAAAAACAAATAAAAAACATAAACCTTAAAATCAATTCTAGAGTATGTAAGTTCCGACACTGCATTTATTTTAAAAAATCTCCGCCGCGGCCCAATCTGCAACTATCCCGCGGTGATGACCGTGTATTTGCCGAGTAAACAGGCGCCTATCCGAGCTCTGTTAGCACAAATATTTGTCGACAATACAGGGTGTATCTAAACTCAAACAACGAGCTTGCCTTCCGATACGGTCGGTTTGCGCCGACGCGATATGTCGATATGTGAATCGCTCGTTGTAGAAAACTCTAGTTGAGGTTTGTTTGTTGAAAAATTCTCATCGTTTTCACCATACTGCGCTACGGGTTGGAATGTTTTAATAACAGGTATTGGCAGTGATGATGAGTCGTGATGGCCTTGAGGTTTAGGTACGCGGTAGAGAATTTCGACGGTCGCGGGTTCAAACCCCAGGCACACACCTCTGACTTTTCGAAGTTATGTGTGTATTCACAATGAATTATCACGTACTTTAACAGTGAAGGAAAACATCGTGATGAAACCTGCACACCTAAAAAGTTCTTAGGAATTTCTTAGGTGTGTAGTCCGCCAACCCGCACTAGGCCAGCGTGGTGGACTAAGGCCTAAACCCTCTCAATGGTAGAGGAGGCCCGTGCCCAGCAGTGGGACGTATATGGGCTGATGATGATGATGATGATGATTGGCAGTGATGGTTGGAAACCCGTAGTATTGAATCCTTCAACAAATATGCATTTGTAAGAACTATAAATATATGTTTTGGTCTATTTGTAGTGATAATCCTCCTTTTTCATTACAGTTAAAAATTATTCGTAACTTCAATAGTATACTGGAGAAAGGATAGTGTCTATCATTTATGGAAGTAAGTAGTTATTTACTTATAAACAAAGGTGAATGCTCTGAAGAATTGTTTAAGCTTGTCCCATCCTCTCCTTTCCTCACCAGAACCACGCGTGCTGGCATGCGAAGCCACAGCTTTGTGGTCACAACATCCGCGGCTCGAACCAAAAAGTTCGCCAACTCTTACCTTTGCCGCACCATCAAGCTGTGGAATAGTTTGCCGGCTCACGTGTTCCCTCCTTCCTATGATCCTGGATCCTTTAAGCGAAGCGTGAAGAAGCATTTGTGCAGGCCGGCACGATTGTGTCGACCAGCGGGTGACCTTCGTTTTTCGCTGGTCGGTATTAATTTTTTGGACTCCACTGTGCTTACCATCAGGTACAGTGGAGTCACTTTGCCGTGCCAGTATAAAAAAAAAGGTAAACCAATAGACGTAAAGTGAATAATAAATTGAAAAAAATCTTGCTAATTTAATCTTACGAGTAACTCATACATATATTTCTTAAGCTCAATTAAAACCCACTTCTCAGCACTGGCCTCCTTGGCATTTAAGATGAGTATTCCTTAGTCCACCATATTGACCAAATGCGTATTTGAGGTCTTGTACTTGCAAAATAAAAAAGGAAAAGATGTACCCCTTTCATCCCACTGCAATAAGAAGGAAGCTACACAATGGCCTGTTTACCACCGCCGCACCGTCAACGGCAAAACGTATTTTCTAAGAATTCATTGAAGCGTGCCCACTGAAAATAGAAAGCTATCCGCGTCTGTAACAACCGTTGGATTTGCAGGTAATCCATTATATTTTCTACAGTTTTATTCCGCACCCGGGTTGAAATAATATTGTTCTTTGAGTCAGCTGTGGCGCCTTGTGAGTTGGTATCGCTAGTTTTGATTGCATTTGTAATGCACGACGTTTGTGCTTTGAAATACGGAGATATTAGTTCGAATCCCTTACGGGTTGAAAGTTGAAACCTTCGCGGAAATAGAAACATTCTGATATCGACAATATTTTATACTGTATATTTACGACTGTCCCCGAAGGGGTAGATTCAGTTGTATTTTTATATCAAGGTGTTGCAAGCGATATTAAGAGTGCCTACTTTAGCATAAGCCGTGACACATAAATCTGAGCACGAAAATAAATATGTCCAATAGCAGGATCAGTATTCACAATGAATTATCACTTGCTTTAACGGTGAAGGAAAACATCGTGATAAAACCTGCACACCTAAAAAGTCTGCCTCGTGGTCTCGCGGTACAAGTATGTGCCGTAGGATCTAGAGGTCCTGGGTTCGATTCCCGGGTCGGGCAAAGTGTTATTGGGTTTTTCCATTAGGAAATTCTCAGTAACAGCCCGGAGTCTGGAAATGTGCCCGAAAAACGGCAATAGGCTCGCCCCCTATTACGTGGGACTGATACATACCTGGCGAAATGTGGGTGCAGAAATGCACCTCTGCCTACCCCTTCGGGGAATACAGGCGTGAGTTTATGTATGTATGTGTACCTAAAAAGTTCTTAGGAATTTCTTAGGTGTGTAGTCCGCCAACCCGCACTAGGCCAGCGTGGTGGACTAAGGCCTAAACTCTCTCAGTTGGTGAGGAGGCCCGTGCCCAGCAGTGGGACGTATTTGGGCTGATGATATGATATATAGCAGTATCTACACAGTTGGGATGTCGAGAAAGATAACATTAATCACTCCAGTATACATATATACCTACATTGCCTAAAAAATACATTATAAGTTAATAAACTCCATATAAAAATGAAAATGAGCTGCTTCAGATCAAATGCCTGAATCGTTGTTTACTAGTTTTGAAAGGACCAAGAGTAGAACTTCTTGTCAGTTCTTTTCAAATGAAATCTGCTTTTAAAATGTCAGAATCTTAATGATGTATTCAAAATTGTATGAATACAGCATTTTATTTAAATTCCAAAATACACTGTAACCGTGAAAGCTTTTACATTAAAACTGTGACTACTGGACATCCTTAAAAAAACGGTCCAAAAGACTTAGCATCAAATGAAAAGAGCTTTTTTACTTCTTACATTCAGAAATGTGTGGCTTTGAGGAATTTTTAATCAGTCTCAAAGGTTTTAATTCAACACCAAGGCAACCCAAAACCATCGCGTGGACAGCACTAAAGAGCTTCTTTGTGCGCCTCTGCAACAGTTGCTCGCGCCGATCTCGCCTGAAACAAAAGCTACATTGAGAATGCACTTTAGACGTGTTTCCTGCTGCCGTATTCTGAGATGTTCAATCTTTAACATCACATTAGAATGCGACAGAGACAGGGCGTTTTATTTGTCATCAATACATGGATACAACGAAGATAGATTTTCGTATTCATATATTTTTATGGAATAGGGGGCAATAATTGGAAATAGTGATGGCCTCGAGGTTTAGGCGCGCGGTCGTGGATTTAAAGCCCAGGCCTCTCTCAGACCTCTGAATTTTCGAAATTATGTGCATTCACAATGAATGATTACTTTTACGGTGAAGAAAAACATCATGATGAAAACTGTACACCTAAAAGTTCTTAGGATTTTCTTAGATGTGCAGTCCGCCAATCCGTATAAGGCCAGCGTAGTGGACTAAGGCCTAAAGACTCTCAATGGTAGAGGAGGCCCGTGCCCAGCAGTGGGACGTATATGGGCTGATGATGATGATGATTTGTAATGCTGATGGGGCGAATGTTAGACTCACATTTGTCTTGTGTCTTTTGCTTTCTTTTTCTTTAATAAACCTGTATTATTACTATGAATACTATCATTAGTTTCGCTATTGCTATGTGGTGTTTCCTTCCTTGCATAACATCTTTGTGGAATCAGCTATACCTCAGCGGTATTTTCAAATGGATACGACTTAGAGACTTTCAAGAAAAGAGCCTATATTTTCCTCAAAGGCCGGCAATGCATGATTCCTCTGGTATTAATGGGCGGTGTAGACCACTTAACATCAGGTGGCTCACTAGCTCGTTTGCCTTTCCCATAAAAAAATGTAATTAAAAATTAAAACGCTAAATTATCCAGAATAGGTCGGCGACACGGTTCCGTCGCACAGTAACTTGATGGAAAGTGCAATTGGAACACTCAGGCGGTGCAATGATGTAATGCATCAGATATTATTAGATCCACTGGGCAATAAAATGGTAATAGACAGAACAGAAATCGAAGTGCCGATAACGGCATAAATAATGCATTTGACGCCGTATTCCTTTTAAGATTGAGGAGAATACTGCTCGCCTACTTTCGTATCTGTTACACAATTATAAAATATAGTGATAGTTATATGTCACTGATAAGGTATGTTGATTATAGAGCTCCTTTTTGCCTGGCTTAAGGGGTTACCTTTAGTGAATGGCGTGGGATAAATAAAATAAATAAATAAATACACCCAACAGTCATATACATAGTTCTGACCCCACATTAAGATACGAGCCTTGTGTCGTGGGTATCAGAAACTACGAGAGACTTTTCAGTCTCATAAACAGCCAGACCCGAAACAAATATTTGTAGATTACACAAACATTTGTCTTCGTGCGGGGATCGAACCCGCGGCCTCTTGTTTCGCAAGCTGGTGTCTAGCCAACTGCACCACGGCCACGGGGCTGTCAATAGGGATAGCGTGGTGGGATTCCAAAGCTCTCTTTCCATAGATAAGGGCGTCGCGTCTAATTGGCTCAGAGGATTCTGCAAGTTCTTCTCTAACGTCCTTGACAAATGAGAGGAGAGAGGTGACATTCACGATATCATTCTCGCTTTCCCATAAGATAACATGTTCGCAGTAGGAGAATATTGCTCGCTATGACCTTGACGGGTGTAACTTCATCATAAAATTTCAAATCAGAGTCATGCCTATAGATACAGTGGCTTATAGGAAAAAAGGAGCTTATAGGCAAAAAATTCAGATAAAATAAATAAAGTTTGCCGCACCGCAATTACTCGCAGTGCAGGAGAAGCATATATATACGTCCAATTTATCGAGTGATTGGCGTCATGTCCGCAGGCGTGTTGGAAAAAATCATTCGCCGCCCGACGAACTTGACGCGACCACGTCATAATAACTGGATGAACGAAACGTCACACTCACTCGCCACTGGCCCATTTTCGCAGTTTGGAAGTATTGTGACGCACGATTTGAAAAGTATTTACTTACGTAAAATGATTTTGAAAGGACTTAAATGTAGCAAGAATTAAATCATGCATGTTTTTCAAAGTCAAAGTCAAATTATCTTTATTCAAATAGACTTCTACAAGTTCTTTTGAATCGTCAATTTTACACTTTTTAATATTTTTTAAACTATTGCCGCTTCGAAACGTGTTATAGCATGTATTGGGCTTATGCAACATTTAGTATTGGGAACTTTTTAAGAAAATTCTCACTATGGAACTTTTCATATTTGCTTTTAAACTGCATAAGGTTCTCTGTATTAGCTCTGCCCGTGCCTTCCGCAGACGAGAAACTATGTATGAAAGGTAGATTATATTTATTTATACACAGTCCTTTAAAAAGTTAATTCCCTTTAGTTATTATAACGTTTCTTCTTAACGATATTCTATAGCAAAAAAACAATATTATCCTAACTACATACATACATACATTAACTCACGCCTGTATTCCTCGAAGGGGTAGGCAGAGGTGCATTTCTGCACCCACATTTCGCCACGTATGTATCAGTTCCACGTAATAGGGGGCGAGCCTATTGCTGTTTTTCGGGCACATTTCCAGACTCCGTGCTGTTACTGAGAATTACCTAATGGAAAAACGCAATAACACTTTGCCCGACCCGGGAATCGAACCCAGGACCTCTAGATCGCACGGCACATACTTGTACCGCGAGACCACGAGGCAGTCTATCCTAACTAAATAAGTCAAAAGACTAGGGACTATAATAGGGACTACCCAAATTTTTTTTTAACCGCTGAATGTTTCTGTACCAGGACCCAATTCAAAGCACACATAGTTGAGCTTTTAAAACCTCATTATCACTAAGCATCATTTCAAATTCAATACACTATAAAAACACTTACCACGATCTCCAACACTTGCAAGAAATGTGTAGTACAATTCTGAAAGCGCGATGGGTAGAGATTTTCCACTCTATTTCAGTGCTCCGCTTGTAAGTTTGTTTATAATATATAGAAAACAAACAGAGTTTGCATTCCATCCGCCGGGGATTGTGTGTCGATGGAAATTATAATGCTGGGCACCCACTTAGGCGTGGCGCAGATGGCTAGACACCAGCTTGCGAAACGAGAGGCCGCGGGTTAGATATATATATTTGTGTGATCCATAAATATTTGTTTCGGGTCTGGGTGTTTGTGAGACCGAAAAGTCTCTCGTAGTCTCTGATACCCACGACACAGGACTTGTATCCTATTGTGGGGTCAGAACTATGTATGTGACTGTTGGGTGTATTTTATTTTTATTTTATCTTCTATGAAAACATCATAAATTCTAAAGGACCTAACAGATTGGATGACGTAAGTATTAAAGAACATTTTTGTAGAATTTTCAATATTTGTATTGTTGGGTTCAAGAACTTCCGCAGTGGGTGTATACCTTAAGACACTTTTATATTTCATTGCGTCATCCTGCTATTTGATTTACATTGTTGTCACATCCTTTATAATATTTTATATTTTATTTTATTGTTTCCGTTGGATGCTTTGTGTTTTGCAGCGGATGTAATTAACTTGCAATATTTTACACAAGCCATGAGCTGTCATGGATGCAATGAAACTTCCATGTATATTTTTATTTGGAATGTAAGGCAAAAAGTATTTCTTTGGTTTGATTATGTACCCACATACATACATACATAAACTCACGCCTGTATTCCCCGAAGGCGTAGGCAGAGGTGCATTTCTGCACCCACATTTCGTCAGGTATGTATCAGTCCCACGTAATAGGGGGCGAGCCTATTGCCGTTTTTCGGGCACAATTCCAGACTCCGTGCTGCTAATGAGAATTTCCTAATGGAAAAACCCAATAACACTTTGCCCGACCCGGGAATCGATCCCAGGACCTCTAGATCGCTCGCTTCGCTTTCGCTTTTGTTTTATGTACCCATGTAACAAAATTTATATCTTGTTTATAGAGCTACCGTAAAATATGCAAATCTTTTGGGTATATATGTACTTATATACGTGTATAATATTATCAATTACCTAAAATACCTTTTTTTACACCCAACGCAGTAAAGCCCCTTAAAAATGAGATACTATTGATGTCACAAATATCTACTCCAGACTATTTATTTATAATATTCCCACACTAATCGGTATCAATATACTCGTACCTATATTTAATTAAATGGTAAACAATCAAATAAACTTTTTTTTATAATAAAATAAACTTTTTTTTTAAACCTATTCTCTGCTCACGTATTAAATGAATATTTATTAATTTGTTAAAAAAAAATCAATTTGTATTTTGAATAACAATGTTTTAAAGAAAAGAAAGAAAGAAAGAAGTATTTATTGCTAGCACAATTATTTACACGTAACATACAATAAACAGAAAACAAAGAAAAATAATAATAATAATAATTGTACCAGCAATGGTGCCTCCATTCAGCTACGTGCTGCAGTAACGCGTGACGATACTGCAACGCTGATTTTCGATGGGAGGCCCAAGCGACGTGCAGACGCATAGTCTTATGAAGGTAATCTCTAGTCAGCTAGCTACGAATCGTAGACCTGCTACGGAGTAGTATATTTAGTAGACATCGGATATGTTTACCGTACTGCTTATTTTTTATTTAAAAAAATGATAATGCACGTATTAGGTTCTATATGTGCAGCGTAAATAACAGGAACTGACCAGGCCATCATGATAGTTTCAATTGACAAGCCGCCTCTTGCTTCTCGTTACCTTGGCTTTAGTAGTTAAAAAAAAATATAATTAATATTTTTATGATACAATTATAATTAAAATGACTCCGGCAAAGTTGGAATACATCGCAATTTTATTTTATATTTCAGCAGGAAAATTCCTGAGAATTCATTAAATCAATAAACTTAACAAATGTACGGTAACAGTAAAAGAAATAATCCAATAAGCAGCAACAAATCATTGTATTCGATAAAGCCGTTAGTGTCTAAATAACAAAATAAAATATTCAGTAGCCCGGAAATGGTTCCGCATTATTTTCGCCTAACGTCCCCATAACTTTTTCGCGGCGAAAAAAATCGTCTCGCTCTCACCTCCTGAGCGAACACCACGCGTGACACACGGACGGACAGATACACTAGCCGTCCATTCGGCGCGAAGATGGCCACCGCGGGGTTTTGGTCGGTATGCCGGCATATGGCCACCACGCTGGCCTATTGCGAGTTGACGGACTACGCACATCAAAATCTCCTAAGAACTTTTAGGTATGCATGTTTCATCACGATGTTTTCCTTTACCGTTAAAGTAAGTGATAACTCATTGCGTGTGCCTAGGATTTGCACCCGCGACCGCCGAGCTCTCGACCGCGCGCTTAAACTTCGAGGCCATCACTACATTTACTTAACTTTACTATTACGGTGTCATAAAACTTTCCTTTGTAATGAGACTCTTCTTTGCCCTGTCTTCCTTTCTCGTTCTTTCATTTCGTTTTAAATCCATTTATGGAGCGTTGTTTCCCCTAATCCTTGCGAAACGAAAAGTAAAAGAAGTAGTTTACTTTTTTTAATAATTATCAAGGACGTAAATAACGAAAAAATATTTTAATACGTCAATATTATCGGCATAATACTCGTAACCGTTGCTTAATTTAACCATTTTAATTTTTTTTTGTATCGTTTTCGACGTTGACGTTTGACGTCACAGTTCAATCAATAGAGGAGGCCAAAATATGTTTAAGTAATAGTTAAACTAAATAACATTTAAAAATAAGGCTGTAAATGTTCTGTGCCTTTTGTTATGAATCCAAGTTGGCCAGATTGGGTGTAGGTTTAATAATTGTCAATTGTTGGAGATCCTTAGCGCTACAGCGGGGCAATTATACAGTCTATTAATTCCTTATAATATTTTTTTTGCTACCATCTTCATTTTTCCTTCCTTTCCTTTCCTTCTCTTTCTATTATTTTCTGGAAGAAATTGCCTAGAGCGATAAGACCGCCTCTTGTTTTTTTTTCCCATATAATTTTATTTAAACAAGAAAGTGTAAATAAATAATAAATAGGTTTCCATTTACCCCACATATAAAACAAAATTGACTATTCAAAGTCACTATTAAATCTACGTAATAGCTCTATAGTATTACATTCCGGAACATATTGAACCGTATTGTGAAAATCCGAAATATATCTTCAGCATAAAAGAAGCAAAGTGGGCGCTCTGTACTCCTTTCTGAAACTGCTGATTTGTCGGCAAAGGCCATTAGTATTCCGAGAGGTTGCCTTAAAATAACTTCCTTGTTTTAATCCATTCAAACCGCGACCTTACTGAAAATCTGTTGGAAATAAAGCGAATTAAAGAAATTATGCGGCGTTCATTTAATAAAAAATTCAGTGCGGAACAATGGACGAGTAAAAAGGATTTTATAACTTTACATAATGAGCTGGTATTTGTGATGTTAAATTCGGTGGATATTGACTGTCTCATTCATAGAAGTTGTGGAAGTCTGCATTAACTAATTAGTGTTTGTCCCGCTATGTTTTATGACCCGAAAAATACATCAGTTAGGTATTATCAAATATATAATAACATCTGTTATTAACATAAGAGTGTAATAAGTACAACTGAGTGTCATGGAATCTTACGATCCTGGATCCAGTTACCACGGTAACTACACGGCCCTACACGTAGGGCTAAGCTTTACTTAATTTTTCTTATGTGTGATAAAAATAAAAGTTAACGAAACGTGGGTGTAGAAACTGCACAAATGTTCCGTCAGCTTTGTCATTTAGTCCCATATAGTAAGAGCCTTTTGTCGTATTTCGGGCACAATAAAAGTGACTCCGTGCTGCTACTAAGAATTTCCATTATAAAAAGCCAATTACAATTTGGCCAGAAATCAAACCCACTCTCGATTGTACGCGGTCTGTCAACAAAACGATTTTACTGGCAATGTATTTCAAAACTGAATTTCACAAAAGGTATGAAAACATATTGGGCGTCCGTTCCGATTGTACGTAGTCGTGTAAGCCAAGAAAAGAAGTGTGAAATAGCGACATAATGGGCGTTACTGCGGACCGCCGGCCGCCCAAACTCTACTACTTTTTTCATTACCTACGCAACCTTTGCGAGGCCACGAAGCACGCGGTATTCCTCTAACTTTGTATATGTAAGTGCGTGTACTTGTGTATAATTAAATAATATTTGCATATTATTTCCGTTAAATTATTGATTAATTTATTAAAAAAATATATATATTTATGCCTATTATTCTATAGGAGAGGCAATCCAGCAGTAGAGGTAAGAAGGGCTGTTGAAGATAATGATGATATTATTTACGTAATCCTTGTTTATGGGTGTAATTCTGTAATTTCGCGGTCGCACGAGACATAGGTATGTTGAGGCGATGAAAGCACTAACGAGCATTTATATGATTTTATTACAGGTCACCTGATTCATTGAAAATACGTATTTATTTCAAATCAAAACATTTAAATGCCGCGCTGAATACAATTGAAAATCAAAACTTTTCATTTTACTTACAGGACTTTTTTCTAACCAGCCTTCAAAGAATCCCTATTCTGATGTTTATTCTACCATCAAAGATTAAAAAAGGCGTCCTATGATAATAACACTTATTACTTCTAAAAGCTATTTAAAGGATCTTCGAAATAGTACATGCAACATCACAAATGAAAAAAAAAGATTCCAGCCCTATTCGCTTTAGTCGAAGCCACACGTAAAGTGGTGGTGTGTCGCCTGTTATTTTATTGTTTCACAACGTCGCGGCTTAACACTTTGCAAAGAGTTACTGCGTGTCGTACTTTTTTCCACTGTTCCCCCTCCCCACTCCGCTCCCCTCCGTTCCCCTCCACTGCCTAGTTTCGATTTGTCGCTTTTTGTTGCGCACCGTAATTCCTCGACTCAATATTGCCAAAGTTTTCGCACCTAAGGCGTGGGGACGTTGTTGAGGTTCACGTTTTGTTGTCAATACTTTGATTTTATTGCTAATGTTGTTTCGGTTTGTTTATTTGCGCATTTAAACGTACCAGAGAAAGAAGAACCATCAGTGAGGTAGATATTATTCAGTAAGACAATGCGCAAAATATTTAATACGATGTCTTATTTTCTGAGTATTAGAAAGTGTGATAGATGTTTCGATTTCATATCTTACTAATATTATAAACGCGAAAGTTTGTAATAATGTATGGATGTCTGGATGTCTGGATGTCTGGATATTTGTTGCTCTTTCACGCAAAAACTACCGAATGGATTGTAATGAAAGTTTACAATAATATAGCTTATACATCAGAATAACACATAGGCTATACTTTTTAAAGATAGTGTGTGAATTGTCCAAAATATAACGATAATTGTCAAGTAAGTCGGGAAAAATCTGCTATCTGCGGGCTATTTTGGCGTACGCGTCACGTACGTCAAACATTTTATGTTTATCCCGCCAATACGGTTAATGGTCCCCTCATATTAATGAACGTATTTAAATAAAGGTTTTGAATCGACAACATATATCCACAATATTCGAACAATTGCGCATTTTACATTTTAAAATGTAGAATAATCAGTAATGAAAAGGGAGTGACATATTTGTTAGTTGTTAAATATTTATGCGTGCGTTCAGAAATTTATTTTTAAACTCCTTGGTTTTACCTGGTATGTTATAAATGAGAAAATAACTATATTATGACTGTTACGCTTTCACGCCTTAATCATTTGACCGATGTGAACGATTTTTGGTATGGACATAAATGGGACTCTGTGGAATAAAATAGACTACAACTTATTTTCTTTCTGAACCCAACCCTGTAGTCTACGCGGACGGAGTCGCGGGCAAAAGCTAGTACTCTATAAAAACACAAATATACAGCGCTTGCTATAGTTCCGGGTTCAGATCCTAGGCCAGGAAAAGTGTTACTAGATTTTTTTGTTACAAAATTCTTAATATCAATACTGAGCCTTGTGAACACAATACATTTTCTATTTTATTTCGAGTATATGAAAAATACATCTTTGCCAACCCAGGATAGCAAGACCAAGTTGCGATTAAACAAAAGCACGGCACACACAACGTATTATCCACATCGCTATAAATGACTGCCTCGTGGTCTCGCGGTACAAGTATGTGCCGAGCGATCTAGAGGTCCTGGGTTCGATTCCCGGGTCGGGCAAAGTGTTATTGCGTTTTTCCATTAGGAAATTCTCAGTAGCAGCACGGAGTCTGGAATTGTGCCCGAAAAACGGCAATAGGCTCGCCCCCTATTACGTGGGACTGATACATACCTGGCGAAATGTGGGTGCAGAAATGCACCTCTGCCTACCCCTTCGGGGAATACAGGCGTGAGTTTATGTATGTATGTATGTATGCTATAAATAAAACTCGAAGAAAACGCTCCAACACCACCCAAGATGTATGGCTCTGGCTATAAAATTAAAACAGCATTGATAAATTGCAGGTTTTCACTCGACGCCAGCATTAGTTAAACCTGGATTTTTGTATTTATCTTTTTGTAAGTTGTAAGTACAAGTAGTGATGGCCTGGTTTAGATGCGTGGTCGAGAATCTCGGCGATCTCGGGTTCAAACCCCAGGCACACACCACTGACTTATCGATATAAATAAAATAAATAAAATAAAAATAAATAAAAATAAATAAAATAAATAAAATAAATAAAATAAAAATAAAATGACGACCGATCGAGTAAATAATTCGAGCAAATAAATAATAAGAAGGCAATTTTTATTTGGCAGGTCATATAATATAATTATGTTATCCTTACTGGACCAAATACATGCCCACTGAGTTGGACTCGCTGGATCTACTCAGGTGTGGGTCGCGCCGCGTAAATTCCAGTAGTAAAGTGAGCCCGCTGAGTTTGTTTCGCCGGGTCTTCTCAGTCAGGGTCGCGTTTGGATCCGGTGGTACCATTAAAATAATACGTGACGTTTCGGAAATACACAAGGTCCATCTCGTTATTTACTTTAAAATAATAATAATAAGATATTATGTATTTCCTGATGAAAACTAAAAATAAATTATAAAAAAAAACCGTAAATATTTTTGTACAAATTATATAAAATGAACCATAGTTAAATTATAATGTAATAATAAAAGATTTTTCTTTTCTGTTATGACTTGTCATAAGTGCTATTTGATTGCCTACGTGACTAAATAAAGCAATTTCATTTCATTTCATTTCATTTCATATTATGTGTGTATTCACAATTAATTATCCTTACTTTAACGGTGAAGGAAAACATCTTGATGAAACCCGCACTAGGCCAGCGTGGTGGACTAAGGCCTAAACTCTCTCAGTTGTAGAGGAGGCCCGTGCCCAGCAGTGGGACGTATAAGTATAGGTGTTTTTACACCTAAATTCAAGAAGATTTAACGGTTTAGGCGTGAAAGAAAATTCTTTCCGTAAAATTCATTTACACTGATCCAGTGGTTTACATTTTGTAAGCAGATGGTGTTATTTTCGCAACCATATGTGTTTATTAAGATTGGAAAGAATAAGCATAATACTTAAGGACCCGTACAAGTATGTGCCGTGTGATCTAGAGGTCTTAGGTTTGATTCCCGTGTCGGGTAATGTGTTATTGGGTTTTTCTATTAGGGAATTTTCAATAGCAGCACGGAGTCTGGAAATGTGCTCGAAAAACGGCAATAGGCTCGACCCCTATAACGTGGGACTGATACATACCTGACGAAATGTGGGTGTAGAAATGCACCTCTGCCTACCCCATCAGGGAATACAGGCGTGAGTTTATGTATATATGTAGACAATTTAACTATGGACGAAATCATAACTAAAACTCATCGTTCAGAATTTAGTTCATGCTTTGACGACAACAATACTTAGTGCCACATCTGACATAGAAAACACGACCCTAAGAACCCGTCGCTAAACAAACAGCCTCACTATAAGGGGTCGTATGCAGAGCTAATATCCATTCATCAGCTCCTTACCACGTCGCCGACATTTCATCGCAGAATCAGCGGAAACTTAATATCCAGTTCAGATAGAAATCTGCCATTGTGCAATCGGGGTGATATTACTGTTCTCGTGGAGATTAAATGCATTGAGGCCTGACCAGTGTAACTAGACCTCTCATTAGACAGGACGCGATGGGGGTACTGATTGTGCCCACTGTTGGGGATTGATAACTGCTGAGCGTGGGTTACATCACGATGTTTTAGTTCAACAGTATTTATATGAAGTTATTGATGAATACGATATTTTATGGAGTTTGTAGATCTTAGTGATCTATCTATTAAATTTGAAAGAATCTATAGTACCGTCTAAATAGAGTATAATTAGCGGGAAATAGTTTAGGTTATCTCATTAATGAGAAGCAGTGATGGCCTCGAGGTTTAGGCGCGCAGTCGAGAATCTCGGCGGTCGCGGGTTCAAACCCCAGGCACACACCTCTGGCTTTTCGAAGTTATGTGTGTATTCACAATGAATTATCACTTGCTTTAACGGTGAAGGAAAACATCGTGATAAAACCTGCACACCTAAAAAGTTCTTAGGAATTTCTTAGGTGTGTAGTCCGCCAACCCGCACTAGGCCAGCGTGGTGGACTAAGGCCTAAACCCTCTCAGTTGTAGAGGAGGCCCGTGCTCAGCAGTGGGACGTATTTGGGCTGATGACGATAGTACCGTCTAAATAGAGTATAATTAGCGGGAAATAGTTTAGGTTATCTCATTAATAAATTCTTTGGCTATTGATATTTTTTTCTAGAACTGGTTGAGATCCGATTTACCAGAATCACAGAGTGATTACACACGTAAGCATATATGCCCTTAATGTGATTTTTTCTCCATGCGTTTTATGGTTATTAATAGCAAGGCTCCCCCTGGGCGCAAATTATAATTCCGTGTTCATTTCCAGAGCACTGCATTTTCCCGGGATAAAAGTACCTTATGTCCTTTTTCAAGGTCATCCATACCAGTAATCATTCAAAATGGCCCAGATTTAGGAATAAAAGCGTAACAGACAGACAGGCAGACAAAGTTACTTTTGCATTCCTAATATTCATCATCATCATCATCATCAGCCCAAATACGTCCCACTGCTGGGCACGGGCCTCCTCTACAACTGAGAGGGTTTAGGCCTTAGTCCACCACGCTGGCCTAGTGCGGGTTGGCGGACTACACACCCAAGAAATTCCTAAGAACTTTTAGGTGTGCAGGTTTTATCACGATGTTTTCCTTCACCGTTAAAGCAAGTGATAATTCATTGTGAATACACACATAACTTCGAAAAGTCAGAGGTGTGTGCCTGGGGTTTGAACCTGCGACCGCCGAAATTCTCGACCGCGCGCCTAAACCTCGAGGCCATCACTGCTTCCTAATATTAGTGTGGATAATATGTAGGTAGGCGAACACGAATATCCTAGTACTAAATACATTAATTGATTTAACTGAAAGCTAAAAAATAAATAGATTGTTACAATAATGTTTTATTCCTAATGGAATTACTTAGATTACATTTATTCCTAGTTTTAGCGCTAAGCTTAAAGCGGCCCACATATGGCGCTTCCCACATTCGCCATGTAGGCATTAACGCCGCCATAATCATTTAAGAAGATTCAGTTACTGCAATCCAACATAGTTTACAGATACTACGAGTATATATAAACTATATCAGATTGTACCTACATACTTATATGCATAGCTTTACGCCTGTATTTCCAGAAGGGGTTGGCAGAGGTGCATTTCTGCACTAATCGATTCTGTTTGTATCTATAGAAATAAATACCTATAAAATAATTTACGTACAAAAGTTTTGTATTACTGACGTATGCACATGAATACACTCACGCTTGTATCCCATAAGAGGTAAATAGAACTGTAAATGTACCTCGTACTTGCATTAGATGTTGACTTTGAAATAATCGTGTATAATTTTATTAAAGTAGGTTTGTCATTTTAATTTAAATTTGATAATAATATGAAACAGAAAAAATATTCATTGCTTTGCTTTATAATTTTAGTCAAGTCATAAATTTATATATTTCGGGGCAGGAGGCTTTGAAGTGTTTTTAAAATGTGCGACGTCACAATTGATTGTTTATGATGATTACTCATATTTTGGGTTTTCCTTAGGAAAACTTCACAACTGACGAGGCAGATAGCCCAGTGTTGTTGAGGATAGCAGTGACATCGTTATTATTGGAGGATTCATTTTGAAAAGTGATTTAAACAATCAACTTCAACCAAAATTTCCCAATAAATTTGATGTTTGCTATCCGCGCGTAGACGGACGTATGCTCGCTCCGCTTTAGCGGGCGGCTTCTTATCGACGCAGTAGTGGGGCTATTGCTCGTTGTTGAGTCACTTGTTTTCGTTAAAATACCTGCAGTGATCACGTGGCCCGTCCACGTGGTATTTTACTGCAGTGGAGGGATCGTCCGATGTGAGTCATCCTTGTTTTTGTAAAATAACAACACGTGGAGCGATGACGTAGCTCGTCGTATATGGTGTTGCGCCGATATATAAATAAAAGTAAATACCAAGTAACTGAATCTCATGTATTTGTGGTAGTCGTCTGCAAAGAGCTGAAGAATTATATAATCACCGCATTGCGTGAACACTCGAACAAACATTATAAGAACAAATTATATCAAGATATTGTTTCTCACTTCTACAATAATTAATTAGCAGCTCCATTTGTATTCATCTGGACACAACAAAATGAAATTTCTTTGAAGCGACTAGATTTAACTACGCGCTTAGTGTTTTTTTCTTGTATTGTCAATGTATTAAACATTCGATAAAGTAGTTATGATACGTATAATTACGTTATCATAATAATTGAAGAAACAGCGACAAGATATTACCTACAAAGTGTTATTTTCTTGTCAACTTGTAATACTCGTATATGAACGTGGATGTTTCTTGACTGTCGGCGATGTATTTGGATAGCAATTCACTTGGTCTTTCTTTGCCTTATTTATCCGTATATCTTTCACAAGAAACTAAATAAATATTAAATGTCAACAAATTTCAGACAGTTTTTTTAGCTATAAATATTGACGTAATATGTGATGTACAAGCGAACCACATCTTATAAGCGCACTGTTATTTACCCATCTGCAGAGGCCGAGTCCAACGCAAACATGAAATATTGATACTTGTTTATTTGTGTTCAATTCGCTCGAGAACACTTTCGCGTCTTACAATATTTGTCATGCTACTTTTTCCAATAGAAAAACTTGTAAACATCAAACATCAGTCCTATCTACTACAAATACAAGTTAAAGCGATCGGTCTCGTTGTGGATGAAGGATATTAATTTTTGGCCTTTGAGATCGTGGTGAGATCTTTTTTGATAATGTACACTTAACGTAATACGTGCTTACATACATAATGTACATATTGGACGTCACCACTGAACAGTTGAATAAGACTAGAACGGAAATGTCAGCATGCCGAGCGTGCCGAACCTACGATTAGACTGTCATATGTTTGACACGGCCGCTTCTTAGTAATCGGGTAGCGTGTAATATTAAGACATTTATAAATGTGTGATAACCAATAGCATTTATTTTTGTTTGAATTTTTTATTATTGGACGTAGTCAAAGTTATTTTCGCATTTATAATATTAATTAAGAGTAGACGGAGTATTTTTAATTCCTAATTTACATAGGCGAGGAAACCTGCACACCTGAAAGTTCTTAGGAATTTCTCGGGTGTGTAGTCCGCCAACCACTCAAGGCCAGCATGGTGGACTAAGGCCTAAACCCTCTCAGTTGTAAAGGAGGCCCGTGCCCAGCATTGGGACGTATATGATGATGATGATGAAAAAAATCACATATATTTTTTTATTAACAAAACAAATTCATACTACAGTATCGTTCTACATGACTAGTCCTCTTTCAATACTCAACAAAGAAATACAGTATCTGCAATCATAGGTTCCATCGTGTCTCAGAGTTTTTTTTGGCATGAACTAAGAGTGGTAGTGTTAACGGCGCATACGTAAAAGGAAGATGGTTAGTTTGGTGTACCATTGTCTGCAGCTGTAAGAGCTTTATGCCCCCAACTTCCGACACAATTCAATACGAGCTTAGCTTGGCGTAATGTGTAGACAACAGCGGATTATTCAAGCAATAATTGATATTAAATGGCTTTGGAAAACAACGAGAGGAATCCTGTGCAGGTTTAGGTGTGCACTTAAAAATTCTTAGGAATCTCTTAATTTTGTAGTCTGCCAATCCGCACTAGGCCAGCGTGGTGGACTAAGGCCTAAACCCTATCAGTTGTGGAAGAGGCCCGTGCCATTATATGCACAATAATATGCCACAATGAGCTCTTTGAAATCGTCAACTGACTACTTTAAAGGTGGTTACATTTGATATGGAGTGTTATTCTACTACTAAAGAACGAATTTCAAAAATTGTCTTCGTACGTTCATCACTTATCTAGTATTAAACTAGAAAATCTTGATGTAAAACTAACTAAGTAATGGATCTTATAAAACTCCGTTCTCTCATCGCTTGCACGGGGGTATTGTGTATCAGGCGTCGGTCTGTTCAAAAGTCTGATATCACGTGGTGTAAGAAGCTCGTCCGGCGCGAGCTCGCACCTAAACGCTATTCACTGGAGATGGATCTCCTTCATTACAATATTAAATTACTGTGAAAGTTTGCGAGTAACCTTATTTAAAAACTAGAGTGACGCGGTAGTGTAATTTAAGAAATATAATATTGCTTGCTTGAGATTAAAATAAGTGGGTGTTATTTTTGTAGATTGTTTCTTTGGTCTTACGGAAGTGGGTTGTGAGAGATTGATAGGTCCTCTAGGACCTAAAATCACAAAGCAAAGCTTCTAAAATCACAGTTGCAGGAAGGGATCCACATTAATTGAGTCCAGTAAACAGTAATAACTATTTATTCTATTATTTATTTATTAATAACTATTTCTTATTATACGTTCCACTGCAGAGAACGGGTCTATAGCTAAGAAGGGTAAGGCCTTAGTCCACCACGCTGGTCTAATGCGGGTTGATGAATTACACACCTAAGAAATTTTTAAGAATTTTGAGGTGTGCAGATTTCCTCACAATGGTTTCCTTTATCGTTAAAGTACGTGATTATTCATTGTGAATACACACATAACTTCAATAAGCCAGAGGTGGGCCTGGGGTTTGAACCAAGGTATACCCAACCACGCGCCTAAACCTCGATGCCATCACGACCATTTTAGCGTTGGATTTAAACAAAAACACAGTTAACGAGATACAAGTTTAAAAATACAACTGCTTTTTGGGATACATACTTGAGTAATGTTTGTTACAATTTTTCAGTTGTGCACGGCGAAGAAACCGCACTACCGGGTGATGGTATTCGCAGTACAAATAAAACAAAAAATATTCATCTTAATATTGTCTAAATAAAGTTTATTTGACAGCCCCGTGGCGCAGTTGGCTAGACACCAGCTTGTGAAGCGAGAGGCCGCGGGTTCGATACCCGCATCGAGACAAATGTTTGTGTGATCCACAAGTATTTGTTTCGGGTCTGGATGTTTGTGAGACCGAAAAGTCTCTCGTAGTTTCTGATACCCACGACACAAGACTCGTATCTGAATGTGGGGTCAGAACTATGTATGTGACTGTTGGGTGTATTTATTTATTTATTTATACAGTATCTTAATAAGGGTTTCAACATATAATATCTTTACATTTCCAGTGGACAAATCTCAGAAATTGAATAACCATTATTCTTAATCCAGACCACGTAACAACATAGCTTAACTTACTTAACAGCACTGTCCGTCCGTCTGTCGGACGCACCGGCCGGAATTTTGACATCAACATGTGAATTTGCACGAAACGCGCTCAGGAAATTCGGCCTCTCACTTAGTTCCACGGGTTTATGTGGGGATATTCATACCTGAGTATACCTTGTATTACAAGTTGTTCAATGGTCCATAGGTAATATGACGTCCCACTGCTGAAAACCTGTAATTTATCTGGTGTGAGTTGGTGGAATTCTCAAACTTTAGTCTTTTAATGTGAAGACCTTTCAGGCAAGATTAATTAATAAATAAATTTATACACCCAACATACATAATTCTGACCCCACAATAAGATATAACTGTTGTGTCGTGGGTATCAGAAACTACGAGAGACTACGTTCTAACAAACACCCAGACACGAAACAAACATTTGTGGATCACACAAACATTATTCTCGGTGCGGGGATCGAACCCGCGGCCTCTCGTTTCGCAAGCTGGTATCTAGCCAATTGCGCCACGGGGCTGTCTAATTAAATTATTACACCCAATAAAATAAATTAATACACGCAACAGTCACATACATAATTCTGACTCCACAATAAGATACAAGTCTTGTGTTGTAGGTATCAGAAACTACAAGAGTTATCACAAACATCCAGACCCGAAACAAATATTTGTGGATCACACAAACATTAGACTCGGTGCGAAGATCGAACCCGCAGCCTCACAATTAACAAGAAGGCATCTTTACAACTGTATCTCTGAGCTGTCTGAACTTGAGATGTTTATTTCTTAAAACAAAGAATAATCTTATTGAATTTTAAATCAGGTTACGAAAAAAATTGATACTTCAGAGTCGGTATACTGTTCTCCCAGTCATCCAAGCGACTACACATTACAAATACACGGGCATATTTAAAACACACCGTGTAATCCACGCAGGCTGTTCTACCCCAGTTTCAAAACAAAATGAGCATTACAAGAACAGTAAATAGCTAAACGTGCATAATTTAGCCGACCTATATTTAGCGCGTTATGAAGAGGCCATTTACGTCACAAGAGGCTGCATGTGAGAGGCGGGCCTCTCGCTTGGCGGCACTCACTACTGATATTAGGGAATGCAGCCACTATTCCGAGCCTGCAGTGAGTTATTAGATGTTGGATCTTCTAGCCGAGTTGGGTTTTGTACGTAACGCAAATTAATTGCACCTGTTTTTCTACGGTCAAGTTGTGCTACAGAAATGTGTATAAAAACGTTTTTACATACATACATAAACTCACGCCTGTATTCCTCGAAGGGGTAGGCAGAGGTGCATTTCTGCACCCACATTTTGCCAGGTATGTATCAGTCCCACGTTATAGGGGGCGAAACGTTTTTATATTTATTTAAACAGCTTTGACCCAGTAACTGGAGAAATTAAATTTGTATAGTTAATAATCTAATTTAAAATAGCCTCCGTGTCGCATTTGGTTGGATACCAGCTTGTGAAACGCGATTCCGCGGCTTCGATCACCACACCGAGAAAACTAAGGATTGGGTGATGCACGAGTATCTGTTTCGGGTTTGGGTGTTTTTAAGACCAAGAAGTCTTTCGTAGTTTCTGATACACGTAAATTTATTGGTTAAAATAGACGTTATGATTACTAATTTAAATTTCAAACTCGTGTTGGCCTTGAGGTTTAGGCACGCGGTCGAGAATCTCGACGGTCGCGGGTTCAAACCCCAGGCACACACCTCTGACTTTTCGAAGTTATGTGTGCATTCACAATTAATTGAAGGACAACATCGTGATGAAACCTGCACACCTAAAAGTTTTTGGGAATTTCTTAGGTGTGTAGTCCGCCTACCCGCCAGGCCCGCGTAGTAGACTAAGGCCTAAACCCTCTCAGTTGTAGAGGAGGCCCGTGCCCAGCAGTGGGCTGATGATTAATGATGATTACTAATTTACATTATAAACCATCTGTGTGTAAGATAATAAGATATTGAGTAATACCAACACGCATAACCTAAGATTATACTTCAATTTTTCTAGAAAATTCCCCTCTCAATTCCCAATCAGGCAGGTCTGAAGCAAGCAACAGTATAAAGCCGCGTTCACGTAGCATTATCAAGCTGCCAGTGTTAACAGCATATAAATCACGGACACGCCGCGATACGCTCAGCGGCTTAGTGTGAGCGCACGCTTATATCTTAAGCGGCGTACGTTAATCACACAAGAGATTGGATGAACCGAGCTTTTAAACTAGGTTTTGGTGGGCATTTCAACCTGTATTTTTCAGAAATACGCTTAGAACCATCAGAGTAAAGAAAACTTTTGTTCCTTTATGTTGAATTAAAACTTTTGCAGAAGAAAATATGCACAAAGAAAAGACCTGTTAAAAATAGCACGCTTGCCTCATGGTCTCGCCGTACAAGTAAATGCCGTGCGATCTAGAGGTCCCGGGTATATGGAACTCTAACAAATTGTGTCTATTATACCGCTCAGAGATAAATGTTTGTGTGATCCACAAATATTTGTTTCGGGTCTGGGTGTTTGTTAGACCTAAAAGTCTCTCGTAGTTTCTGATACTCACGACACTAGACTTGTATCTTAGTGTGGGGTAAGAACTATCTATGCGACTGTTGGGTTTCATCGTCGTAATCATCATCAGCCCATATACGTCCCACTGCTGGGCACGGACCTCCTTTACAACTGAGAGAGTTTAGGCCTTGGTCCACCACGCTGCCCTAGTGCGGGTTGGCGGACTACACACTTAAGAAATAAGAAGTTTTAGGTGTGCAAGTTTCATCACGATGTTTTCCTTCACTGTTAAAGTACGAAGTACTGTTGGGTGTATTTATTCATTATTTATGTATTCATCCCATTTTATGTCACAAAACATATTTGGAGTCATTTCGTTCTTCAGAGTATCTACCAGGTCGGAACGGTGCTGCATTTTTGAATAGTTTACCGAGCGCGCTGGAATACTGCGTTTCAAAAGTGTTTTGAAATATTAATATATACTACGTGATGTACGAGAATTTTGTTCATGGTTAATTTATTGGTTTTTCCTAAGCATAGATAACTTAAGCAGTCATAATAAGATGTGATTCGTATCCAACTGAACGACTCCGGTATAATTTAAGTGTTATTTTGGGAACATTTCCGAATTCCAATTTGCTATTGAGAATTTCCTCAATAAGAAATTACCGATCTGGGATTCGAACCCAATTACCTCTAAGATCAAACCTAATTGATCGCACGACTTGAATAATTTATCACCTGCGTCTATTTTTAGATAGACATTGATGTTTTCAGCTGCTTTTTATTCAAGACATTTAACACTAACTTAGTCATTTTATCACCCAAAACAATTTTAATCCATCTGATGTTATATGCGTCCATTGCAATTCTCGGGAATCGAACCCAGGACGCCTAGATCGCTCGGCACATATTTGTGCCGCGAGACCACGAGGCAGTCGAGAGAAAAGTGTTACTGGGTTTTCCCATTAGGAAATTCTCAGTAGCAGCACGGAGTCTGGAAATGTGCCCGTAAAACGGCAATAAGCTCGCCCCATATTACGTTGGCCTGATACATACCTGGCGAAATGTGGGTGCAGTAATGCACCTCTGCCTACACATTCGGGGAATACAGACATGAGGTTATGTATGTAACTGCAATTCTAAGAAACCTATCATGACTCTACGAGATCTAAACTGATTACTATTTGAAAGTACTTTTTATTTTCGATGGCCATTAAGCTGGCATAGTGTGCCCGGCGGACACTCGGATGACGTTGCACTCAAAGTGAATTTTATATGTCCCGAGACGTCTGTAAGTATTCATGCCGCGAAAGCACTCGGGGTCGAGTCTCAAGAACACTTTAACGTGTTTTCATGATTAGTATTATAGATTTTAAAGAAGTAGTGATGGCCTCGAGGTTTAGACGCGTGGTGGAGAATTTCGTCAGTTGTGGGTTGAAACTCCAGGCACACACCTCAGACTTTTCGGTGTTATGTATTCACAATGAATTATCACGCACTTTAAGGGTGAAGGAAAACGTCGTGAAACCTGCATACATAAAAGTTCTTATGAATTTCTTAGGTGTGTAGTCCGCCAACCCGCACTAGGCCAGCGTGGTGGAATAAGGCCTAAACCTTTTCAGTTGCAGAAGACGTCCGTGCCCAGACGTGGGACGTATACGGGCCGATGATAGATATAGTGATAGCATTCCTTATAAGAAACAGTACGGTAAGATAAGATGATGGTGCCAAATAGAAAAATACTTCTTTGACTCCAGCAAAAATTACTTAAGCCCCCACCCGAGCCATTAAAAGCATCGTCACTCCATACATCACGCAGCATATTTACCCAAGGATATGTTATTAACGACCGCCAAATATAGCCTAAAACGTCTTCATAGCTCGCTTAAAAATGTATCAATCAGGGAGTGACGCGGTCCCGCCCCGCGCCTCCTACATTATCAAACGCTACTTGGACCATTTCCATAAAGAGATTTAGGTCTGCTAGAAACGCCATTGAGGCATAACTAACGTGGCCATTTATTTTTTTACTCAAAACGGGACATTGGTTTATTTTTTTCAATTCACAGGTAATTAATGAAAAAAAAAAACAATACTTTTTAATCTTATTTATTCGGAAAAGTTAGTTTGAAAGTTACGAATTAAAGATGTTTAGTTATATTTGTATTTATTAGAGGAACAAATTTGCTTTAATATAGCTGGTGATGATTTTAAGTAAGAATGAAAGTCTTGACAGTTTTTTTTATATTAACCTTGGTTATCAACATCGCCTTTAGAACTGTTTTGAAGTTTGTAACTGGGTTTTCTCAGATGTCCACAAATTGTTCATCATAGAAAATACTCTGTCTACTGGTGCATTTGTAGCAGGCAAACATAAACTATATTCAATTAAAATAAAAAAGTTTTTATGCTGAATATTGCTGGCGTGAAATTGTTTAAATATCTCCACCCCGGCCGGCCAAAAATCGCGTTCGGCAGAAAACGGGACTCCAGGACACGTAATTATAAAAAGGGATAGTCCCGTTCATAACAGGACGTAAGGTTACGTTAGGCATAGCCCCTCTCAGTTGTAGAAGAGATCCATGCCCAGCCGTAGGACGAACAATGGGGGGTTAAATGGATATAAGCGCCATCAAATGTGTTGTAACTTGTACTGTAAATCGGAAAACTATAAAAAACATATTAAGTACATACAGGTAGGTACAGATCATGGATATCCATATCGCTCTGTCCATTCATCCATCCATTTTCCTGTAGTAACACCGTAATTGATCAGTAAGTGTGGCGCAGTGGTTGCTGCTTGCCTAAAAATGGAAGTCTTTGAGGGAGGCCTATGTCCACCAGTGGACGTATTTCGACTGATGATGATGCCAAGAAATGCCCAAGATTATCCGCCCCTAGTTGACACAGGTATGCCGGTCGAATATCCTACCATCAGCAAGTTGAACTCCCAAGAATGAACAAGTCAAAGTTGGCCAAGATTGCTGCGGCGTAGGTCTACCCCTTATAAAACCACTTACTCTTTACTTCTATTACGTGTTATATTAGCAGTCCTTTCCAGAAAATTCTATGTCTGTATGTGGCGTGCATAAACTTATAACCCTAAATTTAACGGTTATGGAGTCGTCGATTTTATGTCCACACCAGTGTTACGTGCACTAAACGACCTTAATGGGGTTTTTATTTTCATCACTAGACTTATAGTTTTCATTCTCAATTCATGCTCAATTTATAAAAAGGATTCGGGCGTTGTTTAAATTCTACGATGTCGCGAATTCCATACCCGTACTGACAAATGTTTGAGCCAACTTTAATAACTATTTTAGGTGTGAGTGTTAGTATCACTTCCTTTATAGTGGAATGAAACCCATTCAGATAAGAAGACAATCAACAGCCACATGCAGAATCATGAATCCCAATAAAATACAAGCATCAATGCATACAATCTAGCGTCGAGAGTACTCAAGAACAACAGAACTCAGAACTTATTACTATAGACAACATAAACATTTTAAATTAATTAAAAATGATAAAATAAAATTATTATTACAAAATTATTTCCAAATATGAAGCCTATTAATAAAACAACTAGCGTAATTAAAATTTATTTACCAAAGAGGAAAAAATAACGCAAAACATTTTTCGACTTCGGTATTCCTATACCTTTTTTTGCTTTCGCCGAGAAAAATCGCTTAAAACTTCCCATATTAAATTTCAATATAAAACTCAACAACTTTCTCAATATTATTTCCTGCCTAAGAAGCCTGATTAAGTCGAAAAAATAATATTAAACGGGCTATTTTTGTCGTCTTCGGTGGGATTGCGGTACAACGGAACTTTGTTGACGTCGATTAAATACGATGTACTTGAGGAATTAAGTATATTATTTTTTTGTGAAGATTCAAAAGGTTATTTGGTATAGACCTGTGTATTAAAGTTCCTCGTTGATTGGAAACACAAGACTTCATTCTTTGTTAATAGATTCAAATAGTTAATCAAGCTTGGGGGATTTTGAAGCTTACACGACATCCTCACGGTTAAATTCTCCAAGTGTCAATTAAATTTCTTCATCTATTGCGAATTGTACTAATATACATTTTATATATGTAGGAGAACTAAAGTAACCGACATAGCCCAGCGGATTAGCAAGTTGAAGTGGCAATGGGCCGGGCACATAGCGCGGAGAACCGATGGCCGATGGGGCCAAAAGGTTCTCGAGTGGAGGCCACGTACCGGAAAGCGCAGCGTAGGACGTCCACCCACAAGGTGGTCTGACGACCTGGTGAAGGTCGTGGGTCGTCGCTGGATGCAGGCTGACTCCAACAGGTCACTATGGAAGTCATTGGGGGAGGCCTATGTTCAGCAGTGGACTTCCTTGGGCTTATAACGATGATGATGGTGATATTAAGGGACTTATAATTTTTTTCGGGCACATCTAGACTTCAAGCTGCTACCGAAAATTTTCCAATAGAAAACCCAAACATTTTATCCGCCCCAGAATTCGAACCCACATACACTTGTGCCGTGGGAGCAATCTCTTAAGCTTTTCCACTGTTACTCATTTGACAGGCGGACAGAAAACCTATGTCAGTTCTCCTCCTACGTCTTCTACATTGTATCGGACAAATATCTTTTTTTTCTGCGGTTGGTGTATCGAGTAGACGTGTTTTTCTGTTACGATTTAAAATTACTGTTTTAAAATTGGAAATTTGCTAGTTAATGTAGTGTATTTAATAGTACAGACAGTTCATCCGATGTACTTACCTAGTGCCACTGTATGTGATCCTGCTCTGCACCATCTGCCAGCACTTACACATATCACTCATCACTTGTTTGAGGAAAAATCCCTGAGGCATACGAAATTCGCAATGTCAACACTCGCGGACATCCAAAGTGCACAGAAAAATCTGGAGGACAGTTTTTCGAAACGAATGGCTCAACTAGAAGCACAACTTCACACTGGGGGCACTGCCAAGGACACCGTTGCTCGAGTTGCAGAGGAGTTCCGGAGTTTTAGAGAGCTCATGCTTAATATGCTTCGGCTGCTACGGCAACAAATTACGGAGTGCGTTAATATGGTGGACGCACTGGAGACCAGGCATCGTCGAAAAGCGCTGTTATTCCTCGGAGTGCCGGAGGCTGACAAAGAAAATTTTACTGAGGCCGTGTTGTCGTTGGTGATCGGTGCCTTGTCGCTTAAGGATATCTCAGTGTCTTCCATCTCAGTTTGCCATCGCATTGGAACGCCGAACAAAGAGCACCATCGGCCTATACGCGTTCACTAATGTAAGTCACAGGTCAGCTGTTTGGCGGGCCAAGTCCAAGTTATAAGGCTCGTCCGCGTAAAAAGTTTCTGACAAAACCACGACAAATTGTGTTTAGCAAAAGTCGGCAGCACTTCGGTATGCGATCTTGCTGGACACAGGACGGCATTATTGTCATCAAAGTTCCAGATGGAAGCCGAATTAAAGTCACTACCGTTGAGGAACTAAACTCTTTAATGGTTAAGTTTCCGAAGACAGCGGAATTATCTTCGGCGGCCGTAAGTAACCACGGGGCGGCGGAATCATCGCGCTCGGATTTAAAAACGCGCAAGCCGTGATATTGTAAGAAGGCAACTAACATACTCGTATTATGTCCGTTTATAATTGTTATTGTTTGCCTATGTTTTTCTATTCTACCCACATTTTCATTGTATTTTTGTTATTTTGTTATTTCCCTCTCTCTCTTGCTTTTATGTCACTTTTGACATTTGAGTGATATAAATGTTACGTTCCTTTTTACAATAATTTATTGTTGTCTTTTTTTTCTCATCTCATTAGATAAAATTAAATTTCGTTTTCTTTTTATGTAAAATTTGCTTTTTATATTTAATAGTGTTAGCTGGCGGGTGGCGCAGTGTATGATTGATCGCGGTATAGTGGTGTACTTATATTTTTTGTTTGCGCCATAGTTAATATACATATAATATATGTCGCCGCGAAGATTATTAAACTAATATTTAAGTTAACTTTAGAAATATTTAATTTAAATATCACGAAAAATCTGTTTATTCAATATAGTAATTTAGAGATGTCTCATTAATGTAATTAAATAATCTTTTGATTTTATTAGTCTTTATGTTGACACTTGTTTGTTGAAATAAATCTGAAATAATTCTAATCAATATTTCATAACTTTAGGACACTTATTGTATTTATTTTTATGTATAAATATTATGTATGTTGCATTTGCAACATGAAAATCTTTATGGTATTCACCCACCAGATTTCATCTCTGCACCCCCCAAAGGTAGACTGGCAGAGAATGCCTATGGCATTAAGTCCGCCTTTATACATACATGTATGTATATGAAGTTTAAATAAATAAATATCGTCGACCGGAGCACTTGTGCACATTTTTAATATCATGTCCTTTACGATTGTCCACGTCGAGAGTTGTAGCATATTGCTTGACCACGTGTGGTGAAATGGTTATTTCAGAAATATGTATGGGCGCAATTATACATACATATATTAAAATTAAATATATTAAGGATATGGGCGTGAATCTATGTATATATAAGTATTTAAAAATATCAGCACGTGGTGTAACATTTTCTGTAATATAAATGCTGCTTATAACATCACGACTGGCGCTGTATTTTAAGAGGTAATTACAAAAAATCAAAGGAACCTAATATATCTGGTTAGAATGAATCATAATAATCATTTTTAATGATTTGGGGATGGATATGATGATGGGTTGAGTAATAGATATTTGTATAACACTAAAAATATGCATTTTTTTTTAGGTACATACTTAAAACATCTAATGAGAAAACATGAACAAGGTAGGAACTGCGAAACGCTATCAAAGCCAACTCGATTACAAAGACGTGTTAGCAAAAAATGTCACCTAAATTAAAGAATCCAATCGAGAAACAATTCAGTACTCTTACTCCGTATCATTATTATTTCTTCTTCCTTCTGTTTTGTAGCAAATTGCCGATCTTCTGGCACACACTCAGCTTGATATTCGTCTCTCCTTCTATGAACTACGTCTGCAATGATATGCTGTTGGAAGGTCAATGGAAGCAGAACGCATGCCCATGCAAAGATCCAGAATGGAATCGAAGCGTCTTCACGGAGACTTTTCAGACCAAGTTCGGGATAGTTTGTGATAAAACGTGGCTGACAAGCTTTTCTCAGAGTATGTTGTATGTTGGCACGCTTGTTGGATCTCTAGTCTTCGGATTTTTATCTGACATGTAAGATGCTAGATTTTTTTAAAATGTTTACATAACCTATGTATATCTGTCTGCCATTCAAGTTGAAACAAATATATTTTCATATGTTTAAACATAAATAATATAAAATATGTATCCAATAAATAAATATATTTTATTAATTATTTCATCATCAGCCCATAAACGTCCCACTGCAGGGCACGGGCCTCCTCTACAACTGAGAGGGTTAGGCCTTAGTCCACCACGCTGGCCTAGTGCGGGTTGGCGGACTACACACCTAAGAAATTCCTAAGAACTTTTAGGTGTGCAGGTTTTATCACGATGTTTTCCTTCACCGTTAAAGCAAGTGATCATTCATTGTGAATACACACATAACTTTCGAAAAGTCAGAGGTGTGTGCCTGGGGTTTGAACCTGCGACCGCCGAAATTCTCGACCGCGCGCCTAAACCTCGAGGCCATCACTGCCTTTTTAATTAATTACATTAATTATTATTTACATAGAGTATAATGTACGCCATAAATCCTTTGTGATATTTATTATTCTACTCAGACCTTGATACACATGCCAAGGATTAAGAGCAGCCCCCATTACTCCATAAAAAAAATCTTTTCAGACACGGGCGTCTATCAATGTTCTCACTGGGCTGCCTCATACTAGCGGTATCTGGCTGTCTCGTCAGCATTATGCCAACGATAACAACTTTCATCTTAATGAGATGCATCGAAGGCATTGGCGTAGGGGGTGCTGTGGTCACATCGTTCGTCCTTTGCGTGGAATACTGCGGGACAAAACATCGGGAGATAATCACAGCTCTATTCCACATTCCAATAAACCTGAGCCATGTGACCTTGGCTGGCATATCATACTTGTTGAGGAATTGTGACCACTTCCAGTTGGCACTATCACTGCCGATATTCTTCTTTGTGATGTTGAAGTGGTTAGTGTTGGAGTCACCGAAGTGGTTGATGGATGTCGGCAAGACTGACGAAGCTGCGGCTGTGATGGAGAAGATTTCGCGGTTGTAAGTGAATTGCAATACATTTAACATTAAATAGATCAAAGGGACGTGTTATTCAGCTAACACAATTTTCTAGAAATGTTTAGGATGAAATAATATTTTACCATACAACGTGTTGTTACACGACATATTACGCATCAGCAATTACAATAATGCATATCAACTATATCAGTCTTATGTAGTTTGTTGAGTGATTGAAATAACTTTACCTTTTTCAGTTTCATCAGTTGTTTAAAACACACTAAATAGTGAATTACAGTTAAATTTGAATTCTGATTTTAGATAAATGAAATTCCATTTCCCTGTTTCAGCAACCGAAACCCGTCTGAGTCAATAAAACCAGAGCTAGAAGAGTATCAAGCGTCACGAGCAAACAGCTCACGAACGAAGATGAAGTTCTGGCAAATATTCAGGCATAGGAGACTCAGTTTGAATTTAGTTTGCATGGCGGTGATTTATTTTGTATGTGGTATGGGATACTACGGTGTTTCTCAGTTCATCGGCCTGATGATCGGGAATATTCACCTCAACGTAGCCATGTCAGGCGCTCTGCTCCTTCCTGGAACAATCGCAGCTATATTTTTACTAAAAATTTTGAATCGACGTCAATTTTTAATGGCTACAAATTTCTTATCTGGTTTATGTATGTTAGTTGCCGTATTTTTAACTGATACCTGGCCTAGAGTAATAATAGCTTGTATTTGTAACTGTTTTTTCTTCCTATCTTTTATTATAGCATTTTTGTATAGTGTGGAACTCTTTCCGACTTCTGTAAGGAATTCTGTGTTAGGTATTTTGTCTGTGTTAGCTAGAACGGGACAGATTACTGCTCCGCTTATAAATGATTTGTCCCAAACAGTTTCAGGATGTATATTTGCAGTCATGGCTATACTGGCAACTGTTATGTGCTATCCGTTGCCTGAAACTAAGAATACAGAATTACCATCAACATTGGAAGATTCCAAGACTCTACCACGTCAAAAGATACGACCCGGCAGCGACGTTCAAGATGGTGGAGGCGCTTTAGAAAAATAATATTTGTGTTGCTAATTAATCAACTTACATATGTTTTTTAATACATAAATATTTATAAGATAATATGTCTTTAGCTGTTTAACTAATAACTTCTGAGTTATGTTAAAGCCCTCTTAATTTATCAGTTACTTTTTATATGGTCCTGTATCATCGTTCAAATATACTTCTTTTCTGTAAGTTCGTATTTGCAAATTAACGTTTGAATCTCAATTTACTTTTGGATAAATGTGCGGTGAATAAAGCAAGGATCAAAATCAATTAAGCAATATTAGTACTTAGACAAACAATTTTTACTCCACTCTCAATTCAATAACAAAATTTTCGCCTATTACCTTTTCCCTATTATAAAACATATAAGTGATTATCCAATATACAACAATATAATACGATACGAGGCTGTAACAGCAATGTGCCATCGTTCCCGGACAAGCAATTTACAATAAAACAAAGAGACACGGTTACTTTCAATAACTCCCATGTACCGGGGATAATGAAAAAAGTTCTTATTGCCCGCAATACTGTTCGAAAACTCGAAGCAGTAAGGTAAAGTATGACATTAATTTTAACTTTTTTAAACGAGCCATAAAAATAATTACGGCGGGTAAAATTAGACGAGGTTGGTTAACTTCTATTGTTGGGGTTTGTGACAAGTAATTAAATGAGGCTTATAGACTATACGTCCCACTACTTAGTGGGGTTTTAATCCCACATTATGTAGGCTATTCTTTACACAAATCCTCGACAATTTTATTAGACGTGATCGGTCGAGCACACCAAATATAATTTGGTGAAATTTTGAAAATTAGAACTTCTTTTAGTCTATGGGAGAACAGTCTCAAGATCAGTTGTCAGGAATAAATGATTTATTTATTATTGGGTGGAAATTAGACTTCCTCATGGTCTCGCGGCACAGGTAGGTATGTGCCGTGCGATCTAGAGGTCCTGGGTTCGATTCCCGGGTCGGGAAAATTGTTATTGGGTTTTTCCATTAGGAAATTCTTAGTAGCAGCACGGAATCTGGAATTGTACCCGAAAAACGGCAATAGGCTCGCCGCCTATTACGTTGGGCTGACACATACCTGGCGAAATGTGGGTGCAGAAATGCACCTCTGTCTACCCCTTCGGGGAATACAGGCGTGAGGTTATGTTATGTCATGTGTGGTTGGAAATTTTCAACAAATCTTTTAGGCGAAACTTCACTTTTGGCAAATGCTCTATGCCAAAAGTGAAGTTATGCCCCTGGGTATACGATCACATATGTAGTTAAAAATCATAAATATACGACTCTTTGTATAGCTACATATAGCATCCAAAAACTATGGAGATCCTCCGTTGGCTGGCATCCAGATGGGTCTCAACCAGCAGCCATAAACTAAAAGCAATAGTTAATTAAATCTTAACCTGGATGGGCGATTATAAATCAATTGGGACTGTTATAATCCTGGGGCTAATCCCGTGTCGGGGTATTTAGCGGCTGGGGCGCGGGTCCTGCTAAATCAAACGGTCGACCCGTAATAGACGCGACACGCCCCCCCACACCGGAGGTTTTATGCTATCCCTAAGGACTGTGATTACGGACCGGGATCTTATGGACATGTGTTCAATTTAAAGGGGACTCTTGAAGATATCCGAGGATTACTACAATGCGTGTTTGGTAGATCTTAAATTTGAGAATCATGTAAGATTTGATTAAACTGAATGAGTAACTTGCAAGAGTCTAATATGTCACGAATTTAGAAGTGGGAATCGGTGTATAAATTATTTTCTTCTATTATATTTTGCATGAAGGTGCATAATATTATGTAACATTACATTAGACCGTTGTGAACGGGCCTGTTCAATAGGTAAAAAGCAATAGGCAGGTAACGCCTATTGCAGTACATTTCCAAACCTTTTTTAATGGAGAACTCAATAAAGTTATGCCAGAGGCGGGAACCAAACTCGAGATCGCTTATATCGTGGTTGCTTTATATTTCTAAGAGCACATAATCACATCATATGTTACCGTAGTTAATCCCTAATAATTTCGAGGTGTTAGAGATAACAGATTACTATTAGTTGTGTGATTAGTGTCGGCTTGACTACATAATATTATTTAGATTATAGAATATACTGGAATATTTTTGGTGTAATGATATTTACTGTCTCGTTAGTTTCGAGACCCAAAAGTGCGGTGTAAGATCGAGAGATATTGGGTTTGATGCCTTCTTTAAGTATTATAAGTTTTCCATCACAGCACAGGGTCATCATCATCATCCTTTCTTACGACCACTGCTGGACATAGGCCTCTCCTATGGCACGTCACTGGGCTCGATCATCGATATGTTACATGATTTACATAAATAGCTGAAAAAAATATTTTTAAGTTTATATTTATTTATAGAAAGAATAAAAGTGTCGTTCCATAGTACCTATATAATATAACATAGTGTTATTTTAACCATAGAATACGCTTAGCAACTTTTATCGCTCAGATGCACGAAAGTGTAAAGAACTGATAACTCTTACAGGGTTTTGGAAATTTCTTTAGATATTTCTATAATTACTTATTTATACTGGCTGCCTCGTGGTCTCGAGGCATAAGTATGTGCCGAACTTAACATACTCAAAACGATCTGTTGATAAAACGAAATAATATCTCACGAAACGAGGTCAAACCATAATTAACGAACTTCAATGAAACGTAAACATGCTAATTACGTTTGCTTTACGAAACAAACATAACTGAGTAAAGTAGGCTACACAAAAATTTGCGAGCGATTCAAACGGGCCGTAAGCCTTAAAATTCCGCGCATGTCATGAAATCTCTTAACGACATAGTAATTACGAGACGGGCACGGCGGAAAAATAAATAAATTTCGGCCACAATACGTGACTAAACTGGAAAAATCGACAAACAATAATGGCTATGAATTATATTTTCTAGGTTTTCTCGTCACATTTTTCCTGTTACTTTTCCGATGCTCGTGAATGTGTTCATGCGAATAATACATTAAGATTTAAACGGAATATGCCGGATTTGAATAATGTAGTCGACTATTACTGTGGATTATTTTTGTTGTTATGTATGCGCAGATGTGGTAATTTATATTATAATTTATTAATGGATTTATTGAAAAATATTATTTTATTGCTAAGAATAAAGATTTAATACAAAGCAAAGTTCTGCAATGAAGACAAACTTCTTTTCTTTCTTCTTAATTATATTATTACAACGTATATTTTTTTTATGAAAAGCTGTGGATACGATATAAAATAAAATTATATTGCAATTAATATCAAGTCTTCCAGATATTATCGATCACGACAACCCCTTATATCACGTACCACAATTATACCAATAAAAGTTATTGCTATTTTTTTCTATCAGGCGCTAAAACAAAAACTTCACTCGTTTCTCTGGGCCGTAAACTGCAGAAATGTCCACGATAGCACAATACAACGCCATTACCCTACAGTACAAAAGTCTATCGGAGTCCACGAGCACAAAAGGCCAACCGCAGTGACACAACAGCTAGGATTTACGTGGTGTGGTGGATGTACCATTATCGTAAACCGCATGCGGTCGGTCTGTGCGCTGACGTGTGTCACGGCCGGAGCTCTTCCTTTAGCATTGTGCTCCGTAGAACAATTGCCGGTGTATGATACTGCTTGGATGCTACAAGGAAATGAAAGCTTTGTTAGTGTTCTGTTATAATTGACCGAGGTAATTGATAAATAAATACACCCAACAGTCACATACATAGTTCTGATCATACATTAACATACAAGTCTTGTGTCATGGGTATCAAAAACTACGAGTGACTTTTCGGTCTCACAAATACCCAGACCGGACAAATTGTTGTGGATCACATAAACGTATGTCTCGGTGCGGGAATCGAATCCGCGGCATCTCGTTTCGCAAGCTGATATCTAGCCAGCTGCGCCTCGGGGCTGTCGAAATGATACATGATAATAATTGCTGTGGCACTTTTTAATACATTGAAACTTCTTGTCATTTTGAGCATCCAGTAATTGTTTATTAAAAATTAGAGTACCTATTTATCTCTGTGGTTGAAGTTTAGTAATAAAATGACAATTATATACGTAGACCAATCATACTGAACTCCTTGAAGGCGTAGACCCATCAGCCTACTTCTGTTTTGCTAGATATTTTAATTTCAAACAAATAATGGACGCGCCTATCAGTTTTTCTGACACGGAATTCGAACCCAAAGCTCTCGATCACACGTCGCGATACTATGGCACCAACTAGGCATCCATATGTACTTATGTATGTATGTTTTGTGGTACGTCATTATTAATAATATGTTTGTGAAATTGTAAAGTCATTGCAGCATCTGAAAATAGTGAATTAGCAAGTACCTACTTACTATTTCTTGGTATTGTTTAATGAAACACATAGGTATCCACTTCCAATATTTTATTTAAAACTATTAGCTATTAAATACGTTGCCTTAATAATAACTACTAATTGTACGAGATCGCCCAACATTTGTTTTGGTCAATTAACGCATTGTAAAATTTATAAAGCGGATTTATTGAAATGACGTTGCTGAAGAAAGGCAACAGATATAGATAAAACTATCGCCAACAAAAATCTACGGTCATTTCAATTTTTTTTATCATCTACTCCATTAAACTAAAACTAAAAGATCAGTTGTGGTTGCTGCCATATCTGTGTTTGTTTTTAGCCATTTTCAATAAAAACCGCTGGAAGAATAATTGTGTTGTGTATATGCAACTGTGGAAACACACTTTTTATTATAAAATAATAAAATTGACAAATATCATTCAATCACCACGCATTTTAATGATAGTGGAATTCAACGTTGGGAAAACTGCATACCGTAAAGACTTTTAATGTCTTTTTTTGAAAAGCACATTAAATGGGAGTACTAAATTACTTTTATTTTGAAGTAAACATTTCTTCGTATAAAATACGACATAAAATTGAACATAAGTAGCAGAAAATTACTATTTTTTTAAAATATTTAGTACAAATCAAAATAAAATTGCTTTTAAAATTCAAACCATTTCTCTCTTTTTTTAAAACCTGTGGTAGATTTTGCAAACCAAAAAAGCAGGTAAAAATAGCACTAGGTTAACACAATGGCATTTAGGATCACATTATACTCCAAAATAAATACAGACTGTACCAATTGCATCATAAAAACCAAAGTATTACAATTTTCAACAATCTCTAGTCACCAACGCCACAGTTACATCACAGTCTTCCCGGTGACTAGTCGACAGTGATGAGCCCGCATTCTCTGACGACCTGCTCCGTAGACACTGGATTCAGGAACACTGGAAGGTCAAACGGGATCCACTTTACAAACAGCTTAGCTCGGTCACATTCATACGCTTGGGCATATTAAAACGCGCTTGAAGACTGACTTTTAATAGCCGCATTGTGGAGGACTACAATGGGTATGTAAAATGAGTTGGCCCCTTTTAAATCCTTGGTTGAACAGTAGAATAATGCTTAAGATAAAGTGCGAGAAAAATCAAATGTGTCTGTTGGTTGCAATGCATGTTTGTGGCCAGCTGATGGAACTTACTTGTACTACCGCTAAAAATGTCTTGATCTGGTAGGATGCTGGCGGCTGCGATGGCTGCCTCGTCCAGCACGATCACCTGCAATATTATCATTTGGAATTTTATAAAATTCTGACTAGGCCAGCATAATAAGCTCCCGTCGATTGGGGAGAAGTTTCTATGTAAAGGACAAGTGGATTTTTTTCAACTTATTGTTAACAATATCTTATTTGATATATGGTAAATTCATTACGTCTTTTTATCTCGTCAAAAAAGTTTACTAACAGATGTATGGTAATTGAATGAAACTAAGTAACTAGAATAATAAGCAAAAATGAATTTAACAGAGAATAGTAAGAGACACTCGAATCATTATTCATCAATTGATTTCCCTCCATATTTTGCTATATTGCATTTATCAGTAGCTACTCTAGATCTCACCTTAGGAAAACCGATGATCTTCGTGCCCTGGTTGATTTCAACCACGTTCTCGTCATGTACAGGGATGTTCCTCAAAGGTAGGAGGTCTATGGCATTGGCAGCGAGAGACCAAAGGTGGCCGGCGCCCTGGGGAGCTCTGGCTCCCTTCCGAAAGTGAGGGTTGATGGACAGGTTGTGTCGCACCGAGTTCTTCCAGCGCTCGTCATTCGCTTTGTAGAATGGGAAACGGTCACTGGGAGAGAAAATTAAGTATTTTAGTTTCGTCAGATCAACATAATTCATCATCATCATCATCATCAGCCCATATACGTCCCACTGCTGGGCACGGGCCTCCTCTACAACTGAGAGGGTTTAGGCCTTAGTCCACCACGCTGGCCTAGTGCGGGTTGGCGGACTACACACCTAAGAAATTCCTACGAACTTTTAGGTGTGCAGGTTTCATCACGATGTTTTCCTTCACCGTTAATGCAAGTGATAATTCTTTGTGAATACACACATAACTTCGAAAAGTCAGAGGTGTGTGCCTGGGGTTTGAACCTGCGACCGTCGAAATTCTCGACCACGCGCCTAAACCTCGAGGCCATCACTGCTTAAACATAATATAACTGCTTAAACATAATTCAACATAATTATAATAGTTATTTCCAAAGTAGCGAACCTGATGTTGGAACTTAATAAACTCAGAACTGACGGCCTGGTATTATACACTAACTTATGGTATTGTATACTAAATAAGCTATTTTCAAAGTTAAACGATTCCGAAGTATAAATTGGCGCGAGTGACCGCGTGTTCTTGGGTTCTATTTTGGCATTGCAACAAACTACAAGTTTTTTTTTTGTTGAAACATTCTCAGTGTCATCATGGAGTCAAAAAAGTTGCCCTAAAACCTTAATAGGCTTGCTCTTTACTACCTAATGCTCAATAGCTACATGGATATGGCTTCTGGGATACAGGTTCATAGAACATATAGAACATATACCTGCAACATAGATTAGTGTATTATTTTTGTACATAGAACATATACATTAGTGTATTATTGTAGTACATAGAACATATACCTGCAACATAGATTAGTGTATTATTTTTGTACATAGAACATATACATTAGTGTATTATTGTAGTACATAGAACATATACCTGCAACATAGATTAGTGTATTATTTTTGCGATATAGGTAATTACTTCTACATTTTAACAGACATTAGCAAAATACTTCGAAATGAGAAAAATTCGTGACATAATTGACCCAATAAAACTGCTAAAATTTAAAATAAATAAAGATACAAAGCCGTATAAATTACAGCAAAAATTATGCCAGCATTTAAAAATCCAAACATCAACTCCATTAATCGTGGAGGTCCAAATAATTGCCTTAATTAGATAAACTACAAGAGCGTCCCCTTTTCAATTTTATTACTGGAACGTTTCCGAGCCTATAGAGGGTAAACGGGGGACAATAAAAGTAAATAAAAACAGTTAGTTTTACACAGGTGTAGCGTGTCAAGGAGGGTTGCAACGCGACTCGGTTGAAGACTCCGAACGTACATTTATTACTAACACTTAGTATCACACGAATGTAAAGTGTTTAGAATTAAATGTTTGCAATTGTCTTCTATTGAAATTTAACTGGCGTCAAATACGAGGGTTAATATGTTAAAATTTTATGAAAACTACATACATACATAAACTCACGCCTGTATTCCTCGAAGGGGTAGGCAGAGGTGCATTTCTGCACCCACATTTCGCCAGGTATGTATCAGTCCCACGTAATAGGGGGCGAGCCTATTGCCGTTTTTCGGGCACATTTCCAGACTCCGTGCTGTTACTGAGAATTTCCTAATGGAAAAACCCAATAACATTTTGCCCGACCCGGGAATCGAACCCAGGACCTCTAGATCGCGCGGCACATACTTGTACCGCGAGACCACGAGGCAGTCTATTTATGAAAACTATGTATTTTAATGTTACTTTTGTTCGGAAAAAGTCCTATTTAACGTTATAAGTGGTATATATTGACTGTTACCATACTTTATATTATATCCAGACTAGAGTTTGAAGATATTAAAAATTATTCGTATCGGGGTTACCAAAAACTAACATAGGCTAGTCGAACTCCAGAGCTCCAGAGCTCCAAAGCCAGAGAAGATGTTATATTTAATTATGTATGTAAGTATGTACTTAAACTATTTTTTTATAAACACCAAGTTACTTATACAAGACAAACATTGTGTGGCTTTAGGTGTTTCGCAAATACCCGCTGCTTTCTCAGCCGTCAACCTAACAGGCAAGCTTAACAATAGGGTTTATAAACTCCTACATATACACCTATAACTACAAAAGTACCATTGTACTTCACCCTAAATAAACTTATTATACAAAATAAACCAGATAGAAAGATCTTGACAGTGAAGTTATAAAGGCCAACAATCTCACTGTGTCAATATCTACCGCTCAACGGGCCTTCATAGTCTAACGGTAGTGTACTAGCGTGCAGCGCGGCGGAATCGATCACGCGTACCGGGCGGCGATGGGACGGCGCAACCACCGCACCGGCGCGACGTAAACATTTGGGGTAAACAAAACAGATTTGCGGGTAAAGTTTTGCACCTGCTGTGCACTAAATCAATTGTATTTTTGTTTTAAATCAATAATTGCATATAATTGGCCTATATAATTGGCGTATAAGTGCCAGATCCTTAGGTATTGCAAATGTTACTATAATAAGAGTAGATTAATAAATACTACTATTGTAAAAAGAAAGGTTTTATTGTTTGTTTTTAGTTTGCATTCAATAGAATCTGAAACTCCTGAACCGATTTGAATGATTTTTGTATGGGAATAGATGAGACCCACCGAAGTTATATAGGATACTTTTTATCCCGGAAAAATCAGCTTTCCCGTGGGAACGTTATAAACGCGAGAAATATTAGAGGTAAAACTACATACTTTAATTGTTAAGCGTATGGATAGCAAAGATTGACTCGGAGTTTCGCTGGTGATTGTATGGAATTTCTCAACCAATGTTTTAAAACATCAAAGGCATCAAGGTTGAAGAGTCCAACGTCATAACTATCTATGTACGAAATATAATTAAAATGGTAATATAATAAAAATATAATTAAATTGGTCAAGCGTGATACCGCAACAAAAACTATTCCCATTTCACAATATTAGTATGAATAAGCCAATATCACCAAGCTGTCATTTTTTAATTTTAATCTGTCAATAAAACCTCTACAGAGCCCATCCATCACAGCAAGTGCAACCGGCGACAGTACAAGCGTCACAACACTAATCACTTTATCGATTGGTTGTTGACAAAGCCAATATTAGGATCATGATGCTTATCGCTGCGTAACGAGGGGTGGGATGTTATTAAATTATTATCTGAGCAAATGTTTACGTGGGAAACGAAGCGTGGACTGCGGATTTTATCGCCGTATCGCATTGTAAATTGTGTGTGAAATATCTGTGTCAAATCACAAATAAATTAATCGATCTATGATGTGATTTTAAAGCGATAGTAATGAATGACATAATGATGTAGTTGATTGACAGCCTCGTGGTGCAGTTGGCTAGAAACCAGCTTGCGAAACGAGAGGCCGCGGGTTCGATCCCCGCGCCAAGACAAATGTTTGTGTGATCCACAAATATTTGTATCGGGTCTGCGTGTTTGTGAGACCGAAAAGCCTCACGTAGTTTCTGGTACCCACGCCACAAGACTCGTATGTTAGTGTGGGGTCAGAACTATGTATGTGACTGTTGTGTGTATTTATTTATTATTTGTTCTATTCCTTCTATGGCATAGATATATTATACATGTATGACGTAAACAAGTAAGGCTAGATTGCAGTATGTGTAATGAGTAGTTGCGGGTTCGATTCCTGTACGGAAATGTATCTGTCATGAATAATATGTGTCAGACCGAAAAGAGTCTTCATAGTTTCTGGCACCTACATACGTCACAAAACTTGCCATAATATGGGTGATCATTAGATGGTACAATTAGGCTGTTTTTGACTACTAAAATCCAGGTTTCCGAGAGTCATATAATCATTACCTCATATCTAATTTTATCTAGTATTATGTAATGACTATTGTTAATATTTTAGTTTAGTAGCTTCGTGCATAGGGCGCGTGGATTGTCGCGATAAAATCTCAGTGGGCACGGATTAAAATCCTAGGCACTTAAGCCTGACTTTAAATTTATATTTATCCATAGCATTGGTAGACCTTTTATGTTTCAAGGTCAAAAGTTTTTTCAGGATAATTTTCTTAACCCTTGTTCATCTTCATCATAAGCCCAAATACGTCCCACTGCTGGGCACGGGCCTCCTCTACAACTTAGAGGGTTTTGGCCCTAGTCCACCACGCTGGCCTAGTGCGGGTTGGCGGACTACACACCTAAAAAAATCCTAAGAACTTTTGGGCGTGCAGGTATCATCACGATGTTTTCCTTCACCGTTAAAGCAAGTGATAATTCATTGTGAATACACACATAACTTCGAAAAGTCAGAGGTGTGTGCCTGGGGTTTGAACCTGCGACCGCCGAAATTCTCGACCGCAAGCTATCTCCCAAGCTATAAGCATTAATAGAAATACTAGCAGACACTCGAAAGAAGTGATGACGCAACACATTCGCTAAATATTCGATGAACTGAACCGTGGATAATTTTGAATACGGCGAATAATGTAACAAAGCTCCAAATAATAACACAAAAATGTTCCGTCATATAACAAATGGAAATGTTATTAGAGCGAACAATGAGACAACATCCAAACGACATTAGCCTAGCTTACACTCCGTACATTAATTTGACGTGACGTGGCTATTGTGGTCATTTTTGACGTTTTTTAACGGCTAATTGATTGATTGCCGTTTTATTGTCAGATATAGTAGGTGTAATGTCTTTGAATTTATTGTGGTTTGGCCTACTTTTATATAACATTCTTTGACCTTTCTCAATTTATGTTGTTTTGTTTAATTAAAATAAATGTCTGATTTTTGTTTTTTTCGTATATCGTCTAACCATTCTAGAATAAAGCCTCATTTCCACCAATTATTGATTAAAAGGGAATACTTACTAGATAATGAAATTGTTTTCATACAAATATTTCAGATCGACAATCCATCTAAAATATTTTGTATGTAAAAGAAATAGAATGAGTAAATAATGGAAAAAGAAGCATAGATAAAGAATGGCTGCTTGTTAAAGAATCATAAACCAGGATTGATAATTAGAATAAATAAAATAATTCATTATTTAAAGTTGTTTTTAAGTTAGCTGCTCCCTGACAAATAGATCGATCAGCAATAGAACATACAATTTTTGGTCATCAAAAAAAAAAAATAGAAATAAAACTCGATACTTATTTAAAAGTTATAAATATACTTACGATATCCACTGGTATATAGCTGACACTGTCAACTCCCCCTTTTCCCTCAGTGCTCTCTCAATCAATTCGGGATACGTATAAGGCGGCTTTTTCGACACCGGCGCACTCTCTGGGACTTCTTTAGGTTCTTCCACCTCGTCGTCAGGCACTTTGACGTTCACAATCTCGTCTAGCCTGAAGTTTAGGAGCCAGGCGAGGCTGGCGCAGTCATTGTCCTCGTCCACTGAGTTTTTGGGCGATTTTTTCCTTCTCCACTTGGTCCTGTCGCTATTTTTGGCTGACATGGTGTTGACAGTAGAGCGGCGTGGCGTGTGTCGTGGCCGTACTGATCAGTTTTGAATTCGGAACGTCGGAGCCGCGTTGTGCCAGTCCGCGCTATCTCCGCGCTGGGGCGGTCCAAAGAGTTCGTGTATTGTACGGGGGTAATTTTTTAATAAGGTGATTTTGTGGTATATGACCTTTTTTCGAGTTAAATTTGAATGCAAACAAAAAATAAGTTTTTACGTTATTATCCCTTAATATGTACTACTCGTATATAACGCCAGTTATGTGAACAAGTCTGGTGTAGTGGTTAACAGTAACAACTATCACCTTTTCGGTATCACAACATCATCATGAGCCCATATATTATGCCCTAATGCTGATCATGGGGTCTCCTCTACAACTGAAAGGGGTTTGACTTTAGTCCACCACAGGCCTAGTGCGGGTTGGCTTACTATACACCTAAGAAATTCATAAGATTTTTTTATTTATTTATTTACACTTTATACAATGATATAATTGTAAAGGTGGACTTAATGCCTAAGGCATTCTCTACCAGTCGAACCTTGGGTGATGCAGAGATGTGAACAGCAGGTGTGCAAATAAAATAATTTATGAAGATACACATATATATATATATATATATGTACATACACAAACTTATATATTTTTGGCAAAGAAAAGAAGTAATGAATTATGAATATAGGTTTAATAGTAAATATATAAATATAATAAATACAAAAATACTATCATAGAGATTCTGAGATTCTCTTTAACAGCAACTCACGAACTTTTGATTTAAACGACTGACGAGTCTTGCACATCCTCATCTCTAGGGGAAGTGCATTCCATAAAAGACTAGACTGTACGGGGAAAGAGGAGTGAACGAGACTAGAGGTGTGAGAAGGACAGAGAAGAAGGAGATTATTTTTAGAGCGAAGATTTTTGTCGTGGTTAGCATGTAGATATTGAAAGAAGTCGGATAAATACGAAGGTGCAGTAGAAGACGTAAGATAAGAGAATACAGTCAAAAGTGCTCGCAGGTCACGACGCTGCCGAATTGGCAACCACTTGAGCTGGGAGCGATAGGAGGAAACATGATCGTATTTTTAGGTGTAGGTTTCCTCACGATGTTTTCCTTTATCATTAAAGGGCGTGATAATTTATTTTGAATACACGCATACGGTATCACAACATATTTGTCATGAATCTAGGATCGAATTCGTATTATCTTGTTTCATTTTAAAATTAATTCTTATATTATCAGTCCATACACCCATAGTTGACCCCGGGCACTTTTTAAAGTCAGTTTATTTATCAGCCTAGTGCGTGGTGGCTATGAAATACCAGCGCAAGGAAGAATCTCAAGTAACCAAATTTACTCGCGAAGTTCTCTTTCACTGATGACCGAGTTCCTGCATAAAAATATATATGGCTGTCGTTTAAACAACATCACTGCCTCCACGATGATTGATAAAATTTTCAGCCACAAGTAACGGGGTCGGCGCGTGAATATTTTAAATTCAATTATGTACGCAATTTGGCAGCGGGCACGACGCATGCGGCACACGCGCTAATAAATGGATCCGGATTGATTTTTATGCGCATATGCCATGTGGTATTATTTTAAACCATTTTGTGTCCGAAGTGGAATTCATGCATTTTATGCGATCAAAGCTTTTACGACTCCTGTTTGCATCCCAAAATAAAAAAAATATTATTTTGCGGACGCGATATAAAAGCATCGGGATGTATCTTCAGTTTGATTATCGAGATTTAAGCGAGTTCGAACCAAAGTCAAAGATCAAATAATATTTATTATATCTCACGTCGTGATGGCTTCGAGGTTTAGGCACGCGGTCGAGAATCTCGACGGTCGCGGGTTCAAACCCCAGGCACACACCTCTGACTTTTTGAAGTTATGTGTGTATTCACAATGAATTATCACGTACTTTAACGATGAAGGAAAACATCGTGATGAAACCTGCACACCTAAAAGTTCTTAGGAATTTCTTAGGTGTGTAGTCCGCCGACCCGCACTAAGCCAGCGTGGTGGACTAAGGTCTAAACCTTCTCTGTTGTAGAGGAGGTCCGTGCCCAGCAGTGGGAGTTATATGGGCTGATGATGATGATGATGATGAAATCTCACGTGTAGTGAACAACGTGGAACTGTGTGATAGTATTTTGTAATTAATTTCGTTCTTAAAAAAACTCTAAAAAAATCCTCCTAAATTCTAACAACCACAACAGCTTATTCGTGAATCTATGATATATCTGAGTTTTTAGTGTATATTTTTGACAGTAAATGTTTTATATTGTAGGGAAAAATAATCACATCACTAGGTATTTAAGCGAGTAGAATCATCGATAGAATGCGATCACAATAATTTAATCAAGGAATCGGCAATCGATTTTAATTCAATGCATTGAATCGAAGCAACTCGATTCATTTCTAAAAGTGTTTTAATTTAATTGAGGCGCCGACTCGTTCCTGCCATATCCAGTAGCAATTATTGCGCGTTGCAAATTATTTGCCATTTGGCGGCCGATGTCGGCAATAACATTGATGCCTCGTTTGAAAGTTTTTTTTATTAATAATATTTTAACAGTAATTAATAGTCATGGCTTCGAGGTTTAGGCATGCAATCGAGAATCCTGGCGGTCGCGGGTTCAAACCGCAGGCACACGCCCCTGACTTTTCGATGTTATGTGTGTATTGACGATGAATTATCACGTACTTTAACGGTGAAGGAAAACATCTTGATGAAACCTGCACACCTAAAAGTTCTTAGAAATTTCTTAGATGTGTAGTCCGCCAACCCGCACTAGGCCAGCGTGGTGGAATAAGGCGTAAACCCTCTCAGTTGTAGAGAAGGCCCGTGCCCAGCAGTGGAACATATATGGATTATGGGCTGATGGTGATTAGGACCAGGGCTGCCCAATGACCACTTTTAATGTTTTTAGCATTAACTAAGGTAGTCTACTAAGAATTGCTAGACATTTAGAAGACTTAAGTATTTTTAGCATATGACTAGCGATTCCATTCAGATCTGCATAGAGCTTTAAGGTTTATGGATATGCTTTATGCTCTCTTGTGAATCTTGCTATATACCTACATATATAAAAATATTGACCTAATCATATTTCCTTTATAAACCCGTTGGGTCGTTTCGGCACGTTTAAGAGATAAAAACTTTTAGAGAAAGTACTAAAAAAGGTCATTTATGATTAGGCGTCGGATAAATAGCAGTTTTCACTTTAGTTTTGTTATTTTTTGTTTTGAATGACCTATTGAACTAGAGGTCGTCTGAGGGTTCTGACTTTAAAGAAGTTATTGTTCTTACGACTGTATTAGTCTCAAAAGAGCATCGCGGTTATCATATAAGTTTTGCCAATAAAAAAATTAAAATACACTAAATAGTCATATGTTCAGTCCTAATCACAATTATTGCGCCGCGGATATTAGAAATCACGAGAGGCAGAGCAAATATTTTTTAAGCAATGAAAAATTGGTCTCGGCGCAGAATCGATCCCGTTTTTCTCTAACTCAAAAGCATGCATCAAGCATGAAATCCCCTATAATGGCAACAAGCCTGTCTTCCATTAGAACTTAACTATCAAAATGTGAGTGTTTGTAAACTCGTTTTTTGAAATAATCCCACTAACTGGGCCTCGAACTGGCGCAAGTTCAAACGCAGCATAAGACAAGTTCCAGTGCTGAGTGTCGTCAAGTGGCTCTAGATTGCAGGAATCCATTAGGAACAGATACTAAGTAGAATTAATCGTGAATGGGGCTCGGCGAGACTGCGCGAGTTCCACAGAGGTTACCGTTCCTTACATCTGGCTATAAATTGAGTGCCGGCAAATATGCTAATGCTAACTAACTTATTCTATAACTCCATATGGGAAAGAGTAGTTTCATGAATTTGAATAAAGTTTGTGGCGGTTTTATCTTTGCTTTTTAAATTTAAATTTTTCGTTTTAATTTAGCGAAATTGGTAAGCGTCGCGTGTTTATAGAAGAAATATGAGTAGTTGCAGTTATAGTGCAGTGTATAAGTAGTCTATGTTGAGTGCATTGATATCACAAACTGCGACTGCCATGTGGACTCGCGAAACATGTCTCCCGGAGTTAATTTCCGGGTCTAGTAAAGTGTAAAAAATTTAAATTTTCTAACAGAAAAATTGCCGCTGATAGCAGCAGCAGCCAGGAAATATTCCTGTAAAACGAATAAACTTCCCCATAACACGCCTCATAAACACGTATGACAACACGTGAACTATAGAAATACACTTAGGGGTACGCCTGAACCAATGTGTATTATTCAATAACTGTAATTTTATATGTGAAACCTCGCGAAGAATAGGAAATTATTTGTATAGCCATATTTTTCAATTAACTCTTTTATGGGGAATTAAATAGTTACGACAGTGACAACAATCATACATACATACATAACCTCACACCTGTATTGCCCGAAGGGGTAGGCAGAGGTGTATTTCTGCACCCACATTTCGCCAGGTATGTATCAGTCCGGGCGGCTGCGGCATTACGGTGGGCGCTTCTCGCTCACGTACCGTGGTCGCCCCACTCGGGGCGGAGATGGCCACCGGGGGGTTTTGGTCGGTATGCCGGTTTAGGGAATTTTGTTAGGGACCCAGCCCGGCACTAACATCTGCGCGGACATGACGTCGCCGCGCGCCGGGCTGTAAGACCGGTGACCCCGACATACGCTTCCCGCCCCCCCTCCCCCGGGGCTGGCGGGAAGTAGAGCCATAAACAGCTTTCCCCTCGAGAACAAAAAAAAAAAAAGGTATGTATCAGTCTCACGTAATAGGAGGCGAGCCTATTGCTGCTTTTCGGGCACAACTCCAGACTCCGGGCTGTTACTGAGGATTTCCTAATGGAAAAACCTAATAACACTTTGCCTGATCCGGGAATCGAACCCGAGACCTCTAGATCGCACGGTACATACACATTGTGCCGTGAGACAACGAGGCAGTCGTGTGTTTTTTTTTCTGATTAATTTCGTTGCGGGTTTATAACAAATTTAGTTTTCTATAGTTTCACTGAGCTTCAGCGCACGGTGTCATTACTGTGCGTGCCGCTTTTAATCCTGGAGCACATAAGTTGCAGTGGCGGGTGGGTTTTTGGTGGATTAATGCAATAAAATTGTATAGAAATTATTACCGCAGAATGACTGATAGTGGTAGATGAGAGAAGTCGATGATTGTAAATATAGGTCTGCAATTGTGGACATGTTTGTCTAGCAGTAGACCGTGGGTAAAAATTTAATGGTTCGTGGAACTAGTCATAGCTCAAATCCTATATAATCGCATACAGTCACGCACAAGTAGGTCTATAAGGGTTGGCTGAGCCTTCGCTTCATCTGGTATCGTCAACCGCTCACGTTTTTTATACGAAAAATCGTATTAAACCCTTCGACCCTTTCTATAGGACCACATCAAAATTCGACATTTATATCGTGCAATGAATAATGTTCATAAGCAATAAGATCGCAGTACAACCTATCAAGAATTTATTGAAGTTCCAGATAATTAGTGTCATAGAGAAACTTCCTCTTGAGTCTGCTGCCATTTATAATTAATATGAATCTCAGTCTGCATTCACAAAGCGAACAGTAGGAGTCATCGCTGAAACTCGGAGTGCAAGCTAATTCAATTGACCACTGACTTATTACGGACGATACGATCGCGACCGATCTCCGGTCTATTTCAAATTGACAAAATAGTTCAAAATTGGTAACTATTTTTTATTTGTTCAGACCTCCAGCGACCAGATTGTTATTTTTTTATTAAAGAATCATTTTGTGAGCAGTAGTATTCTCAAACTCGGATATTAAAAATCGAACGTTGCTTTAAAGTAGCATCGTGTTGACATTTAAAAATAATTACGTCATTGAATTAAAATAAATTAAAAATGAATGAGAATGCGCTGGAGAGACAGCCTGGATGCCTTTGAGAAGGAGTGGCGTAACACACTAGATAGAGAGGAGTGGAAGAAGAAGAGGGAGGCCTTTGCCCAGCAGTGGGATCTAGTATAGGCTATTAATAAAAAAAAATGAAATAATAATAGATGCATCTCATTTATTTGCTAATGACGGTCCGGTACCAGCCATAAAAAAAAGTTAAGCGACACCAAAATAAAACAGCACTGAGCAAGGAGAAACTCAAGTCGTCTGACAACAGTAACCTGCCAAGCGTAACACATATATAGATTTCCATAAATCGAGAACTTCAATTACCGAACTGATCATCTGTATGCGAACTAAATCGTTCCCAATCGCATTCCTGGGATTTGTAGGTATGTTGAGTTCATTAGTGTAAGTAGTCGCTGCAAACATAATATACTTGCAGGAGACGAGTCGCAGTTAGAATTCCATTTACATCAGCACAGTCTAAGTGTAAGCAATCGTGTGACGCGATCTCACTTTATAATTCAGTTTTCAAATGTTACTGTAGATGGAAACACATTAATAACTGTGGCACTTGGATCTATTTTTGAAGTTTCATTGTTTTAGCGTAGCGCAGTTGGCTAGACACCAGCTTGCGAAACGAGAGGCCGCGGGTTCGATCCCCGCACCGAGACAAATGTTTGTGTGATCCACAAATATTTGTTTCGGGTCTGGGTGTATGTGAGACCGAAAAGTCTCTCGTAGTTTCTGATACCCACGACACAAGACTTGTATCTTAGTGTGGGATCAGAACTATGTATGTGACTGTTGGGTGTATTTATTTATTTATTTTAGTTTTTGAGGATTTTACTGCGTTCTGTAAAAAATTGATTGGTTGGACAGTTAGCGCATCGTAGTGTAAAAATATTTTTATTTATTTATTATGCTTCATAAACAGTTTTTACAAAGGCGGACTTACTGCCTTTGGCGTTCTCTAACAGTCAACCTTAGGGTGATGCAGAGATAAAAAGTAGGCGCATAAATAACATAACACTATAATACATTATGTAAATATATACTACATACACAAATAAATAAAAATACACATAAAAATATATACATATTCATCCAAATAAAAAGGATACATATATGTATCCTTATATACATAAATATATATGTATATTATTGATATATTTTCGTTAAAAAACAGCTGCCGAGCTTTCATTTTAAATGCCAGGTGAGTTGTAACCGACCTAATTTCGGAGGAGAATGCATACAAATATGTCTCTCTCTCTCCCCTTTCAGAGATTCCGGAGTAGTGTTGATAGTGTTAATTGCATTATTACTGAATATAATTAATTCGAATTTAATATTAAACGTGTTAAAGGTTCGAAACAATTAAAATTTTAAATCCTTCCGTTTAGTTTCATCACATTATAACAACGTTGATTAATCGCAAAAATGTTTCGTATTATAAACCGCTGCTTCGAGCTAAGAACATGTTCCATTTTAATGCACAAGCTTGGAAATTCTCAAGCACTTAGTGCTGAGATTATTCCTTCAGACATCGCCTTAAGCATGCACACCAAGACATCGGTTCGTGGTGCTCACTCGAATGCACTAATCCGGCCAGATCTTAGGTCCCACGCTGTTCCTGCATATGTGCCGAAATAGACATGTCTGTCGAGAGCTTTCAAAATGTATTTGGGAATGGTATTTCAGTTGCTATCAACTAGATATTTATGTTAGTTTCGGATTTAATGCTTAAATACTTTTGACTGAGTTTAGGACTTGCTGTGTGAGCCGTGTGAGCACTTATCTCTAGTGATAAAACTCGACGATCGAATCGTGGTGTAGGTACCTGAGGCATCTGGTGATCTCACTTAGCGAAAATAAAAATACTGTTTTTGATTGTAAGCTGAAAAATAGTGTTTTTTGATAACGTTATTCATCTACATTCTAAGTAGAGGTATTGAAGAAGAAGAACTTTACATTTACCAGAATTTATGACAGTGAAAAATTTTTTTTTTATAATGTTGAATCCAGGATTCTAGAAATACGACTATCATTTTATTCATGTGTGGTATAGCTTTCTCGTGTTTAACTTATAAGTCTGTTATTGACACCAAAATATGTTCTCATTTTTCAAAGGTGTGTAGCGGGTATCGCGTGGAGCCCGCTACTATGCTATACGGGAATCTAACCCGTATAGTTAGTTGTGCAAGGGCTATGATATGCGTTCAGGTAAGCGAAAGAATGAAGAACAAGAGAAGAAATGAAGGATGTTATTAAAGTCAAAGAAATAATGTATTTTAAAGTTAACAGTACAAAAGCGAAACAAAATTACAGGGGAGCGCGTGAGGTAGGTAGTCTTATTCGAAGTCGACTGTCGGTCGTTCCTCGGCGCTGGCGCAGGTAAGCTTGTTTGCGTGTACGTCGCCCGGCCCGGCGAACAAAAACATTCCTCACCTAAGGCCGCGGTACAAGATCATAAGCGGTAGCGGTTTATTAGATTGTAAGGTTGTGGTCCAAATTATGATCCGCCACAGGTGCTATTCTTAGTAACTTATACATTTTTACAACGCCGATAACATCTGTATGGAACACTTAAATCATACTTGACTATCATGGATGCCTAACGTCTAATCACTCACATAAGGCCGCCTTTACTAACAGACAGTTGAATGACAGAAGATATGAAAGAAAAAGGGGTGAATGAAGACATGACAGGTGATAGGGATGTTTGGAACAATAAAACATACTGCGCCATCCCCAAATGAAATTGGGAACAGGGCAAGGAAATGATGATGAAGGCCGTCTTTACCACTGCGAAGTTCCTAAGTTCACTTATTCGATATCATGCATTTGTAACAGCTATAACACACAGGGCCGTTGCGGGAAGTTAATATTTACCGGGTTCTCGGGAATATTGATAGGTGGCTTCGTGACGAGGGTCAAACACTCTAACTACACCGCAAGGTGAGAATGCCTTATTCTGCACCATGCAAACTTAACCGAAGCGGTTGAGGTCATTAATTTTACATTACTCATGAACCGTCCATGGTGATTTTGTACCAAGTTTAAATGCGTTGAAAAAGGCAGTTGTCGATAGTTAAGAATTTCGACGGTCGCGAGTTCAAACCCCAGGCGCTATGACTTTTCGAAGTTATGGGTGTATTCACAAAGAATTATCATGAAGGAAAACATCGTGATGAAACCTGCACACCTAAAAGTTCTTTGGAATTTCTTAGATGTGTAGTCTGCCAACCTGCACTAACCTGCACGCTAGCGTGGTGGGCCTAAACGCTTTCAGTTGTAGAGGAGGCCCGTGCCCAGCAGTGGGACGTATTTGGGCTGATGATAAATGTATGGTTTGTCCATGGATGATTCTCAAATTACTTTACAAACACTTACTTCTCAAACATTTTATTTGTTGGTATCAATATGAAAGATAGTTTTAATTATGCTCATAGTTACTGATAGCGGTAGGCAGTTATTATAGTAAGCTAATAAAATAATTTGAGTTTTATTTTTAATGCGGTTCCGAAAAGTCTGATGACATTGATCAGTCAGAACTTTGAAGAACTTTGTCTAGGTTTTATCTATATCTATACAAATAAATTAAATTGGAGTGTCTGTTTGTAATATTGAAATAACCGCTTGCGCTTTTTAATAAATGCATATGGATGTATACACGGTACAATACCAAAATAACGTTTTTTACAATTTTTGTCTGTCTATTTGTTCTGACTAATCTCTTAAACGGGTGGACCAATTTTAACGGGACTTTCACTGACAGATAGCTGATGTAATAAGGAGTATCTTAGGCAAAAAAAAAATATCAATAAAATCGATTCCGAAAACCAGTAGTGGATATTGTCCCAGAATAATCCTTCACAATTCCTTGGAATTTAAGCGGTTCCTTGACGTGTATAATTTGTTCTTGTCGAGAGGAAGTAAGCTAAGTGCATTGTCACCATGGTATAGTCGTAACGTTAATTATTTTTGAGAGCGTTACAAACAACTGTATGTAACAAATTATTACTCAATAATAAATAATAATAAATAAATACACCCAACAGTCACATACATAGTTCTGACCCCACACTAAGATACTAGTCTTGTGTCGTGGGTATCAGAAACTACGAGAGACTTTTCGGTCTCACAAACACCCAGACCCGAAACAAATAGGTACTTGTGGATCACACAAACATATTTTGTCTCGGTGCGGGGATCGAACCCGCGGCCTCTCGTTTCGCAAGCTGGTATCTAGCCAACTGCGCCACGGGGCTGTCAAATAACTTTGAATGTACCTAGTCGGTGCTTTACAGAATATCGAAAGTGATGTTGTATATGATGGTTGAGAAAATTGAGAAACAATTTATTATAATATGGATTTTTTAATATTTAAAATAATGATTGGAATTAGAGACGGAAATCTTGCCTATATTAATGTCTTTGCAGAAAAAAGGACTTAGAACAACACTTCTGCATTTTATTGTTGAATGATATTTTTAGAAGTTTACTCACTTTCATTTTCTCATACGGTAGTTTATTCCTCATATCCTAAAATTAATTAAAAGTATTTACCTTTCTAGTACATTTAATTAAAATTATATAGATATAGTCAATGTTCAGCGTAATTCCCTTTTCAATGGAACATTAAAACACAGTTCAATCAAAAACTACGACGGAATAATTTCGCCTAGTTTGTAAAAATCTGAAACAGAATTTTATTTCGCAGAAATACGAACTGTTAAATACATACAAGTTCCCAATTACCCAACTGATGATGCGAACTAATCTCAGATTCCGGTTCTGTTACACCGGCTTGTTTTGTGCTAGTTATAATTAAATCCTATTTCTCATTAAATGCTAGAATTGTTGCAAATTACTATGAACTAGCATCCAATTAAGTTCAAATAGCTTTGTGCATCCTGATATCTTGGAATTATTTCAATTTAAATGTAGAAATATATGTTGTTGGTATATGTAAAAACTGATTGATTTGGTTATATTTAAATACATCATCATCGTCAGGCCATATACGTTCCACTGCTGGGTACGGGCCTCCTCTACAACTGAGAGGGTTTAGGCCTTAGTCCACCAAGCTGATTTAGTGTGGCCTTATTTAAATACATTGTCGGCAAAACTACAAAACCTTTTGTTGGTCTGTCAGGCAATCAAGAACAAGTTGCCACCTGAACTTAGTTTACTTAGATTCTTTTAGAATCACTGCTCTTGGATTTATATTGTTTTGGTACTATTTTGTAATTGTTTTGTACACCACAATTAAGGTAAGAAAAACGCACATTGTAAATATATAATTATTATTTGAAAATAATTCTTATCGAAATTATTATAGTAGGTAGCTATAAGCTTTCTTCCTGAAAGCATTTGAATGAAGCAATAGACGAGAACAAGCTACAAACGAGTCAATGTTTATTTAAGTTCAGTCCAAAGGCATTGGTATTCCACAGTAGGACAACATTCGAAGAAAATCCCCGAGCTGGCAAGCAGTAGAGATAATTATATAGGCCAGTTGGGCATCTTACGTACATATTGCGAGCATGCTAAGCGAATTCGGAGCGGGAATAGGTCCCGCGAGTCAAAGCCGAACGAAAGAGTGTGTGTATTTATTTTTATTGCATAGTATGGGGAAACGGCAAAGGAGCATAGAAAAGTAAAATTTCCGCTCAGAATAATAATAGGTGAAATTGATGATGTCCTTATAGTTGTAAAAATATATGATAATATAGCTTTTGCTCGCGACTTCGTCCGCGTAGACTATAGGGTACAGGGTTGGCCTGCGTCATAGTAGCTTTATGCATGCAAAGTCTCAGCCCGATCGGTTTAAAATTGACAAAGTTTCATACAAAGTTTCATCCCCTATTTTATCCTCTTGGGGGTAGAATTAATCAAAATCCTTTCTTAGCGGATGCCTACGTCATAACATCTACCTGCATGCCAAATTTCAGCCCGATCCGTCCAGTGGTTTGGGCTGTGCGTTGATAGATCACTATGACAGTCAGTCAGTCAGTGACCTTTGAGTTATATATATTTAAAGAGAGATAGATTTCTAATCTGTCTCAGTGGATAATTTCCTAGTAAGTAAAAAACAAATATGAAGATAATATGTACATTAAATGTTCTTACCGTTTTCTAAATGACGGCACCATTACTTAATTATAATACCGTATTAAGAAACATATCTTTTGCCATGACTTAAAAAAATGCGTAGCGTATTTCGTTTATCACTCAAGTATTATCACAGAACGATTATCGAGCCTATTACCTACTTAAATTCACTCTCTAACCAAACGGCTTTTCGAAACCTAACAAATATTTGTAAAGCATATGAGATGTGTTCATGAGTGTGTCAGGGGATGCGCCGCCGCGCATACTTAACTCGAGAGGTGTGAAAGTTAGGTTAATCAGTATAATCAGTTTCATTGGCGTCGTTATGGGTCACGTTTCGATCTCGCGTCGTCATACAGACTGGACGAGAAAACGCTACGATTCTGGTGGCGAAATAAAACCGTGGTTTAAATTTGATGGTCGAAAATGGGGACGGCTGCATGCAAACACGTATTGCGCCCCTTGTATGAAGGACATAGTTGACATTTTCTAAACAAATATGTTTTGTAGATAAATTTGTATGTATATATTTGCGAAGATTCAACATCGATAAAAGAATTGGGGCATATTTTTCATATGTCTGAATTTAACTTATTTTATGTATGTAAATGAAAGTAGTGAGGTTGAGGTGTAGGCGTGTGGTCGAGAATCTCGGCGGTTGTGGATTCAGACCCTAGGCACACATCTCCAACTTATCGATGTTATGTGTGTATTCTTAATGAATTTTTGAATGAAATTCTCAATGATGATCACTTACTTTAACGGTAAAGGAAAACTTCGTGAGGAAACCTGCACACCTAAAAAGTTCTTGGGAATTTATTAAGTCTGTAGTCCAGCAACCCGTACTAGGCCAGCGTTGTGAACTAAGGCCTAAACCCTCTCAGTTGTAGAAGAGGCCCGTGCCCAGCAGTGGGACGTATATGGGCTGATGATGATGTACGAGTGATCATGATTTGATTATATATCCATCAATCATTGTGAACTATAATTACATTATTGACGGTATAATATCATATTAATCTTGGTGCACCTGCGAACTTTTAACGCTGCAGTAAATATGTATAGTGCGTACGTAAGTACGGGGCAAAGAACAAGTTACAGAACATTAAGCCGTTTCACATAACCGCTGTTACGTTCTGCCAACATAATGATGTTACATGCTAATTAGGCGTTCGCACAACCTGTATTAATTTATTATGAGTACGTTGTACACCGGGCTTAGGGCTAGATTTAATAGTGAAAAGGACGTAACCACAGTTCTAGTTTATGTCGCTTAGGTCCTACTGTTTACAGGGAATTTAAAACCACGGAATATTTTAAATATGAGTAGAGTAAACAGTCTGTGGGGAATGTGATGTAATGTTGTGTAGTGTTTTTATATATCGTTTTCATACTGTTTTCTAGAAATATAAAGAGTACTGCTGTTCTATTTTATTAACATTAATACATGAACTCACTCCTGTATTCCCCGAAGGGGTAGTGCAGAGGTGCATTTATGCACCCACGTTTCGTCAGTCCAACGTAATTGGGGGTGAGTCTATTACCGTTTTTCGAGCACATTTACAGACTCGGTGCTGCCATTGAAAATTTCCTAATGAAAAATCCAATAATACTTTACCCGACCCGGGATTGGAACCCGGGACCTCTAAATCACACGGAATATACCTTTGCCGCGAGACCACGAAGCAGTAAAAAAATAATAAAACTATTTTTTAATAGTTGAAAATCCGTTACAGTTCATGCGGGCCGAGAAGCACATAAAATCAAATATAAAAGCTACAATTTTATCAGATTTTTTTTTGGTGCAAGTGGAATATCTTTGTTTTTCGATAAAAATATTTTTGATTTTATATGTAGAATACTTCGAATTTCAATTCGATTTTAATAAATATACGAGTACAGGAGAGGTGTATTCTTCATTATTCTCGGTCACGTAATAAAATGTTCTTTTTAGGCCAAGAGAAAAGAAAAAAGAACAACTACGACAAAAACGAGGCTAAAAAAGTATACAAACAAGATTTTATACCCGCACTAGGCCAGCGTGGTGGACTAAGGCCTAAACCCTCTCAGTTGTAGATGAGGCCCGTGCCCAGCAGTGGGACGTATTTGGGCTGATGATGATGATGATGAATCATGACAAAACTTGTAATATTGTGTAGGATCACACATGCATTGTCCATTGAGTGCATTTATTATTGTTTTACAACTGCCAATGTTACAGTCTTTGTTACCACTTTTATTGTCTACTTTTCTTCCTGCACATTTAAGACAAGAACATTGCCTGCAGTAACAATGGTCAAGTTTGAAGATCAAATTGCCTCCATCTGTCGCCGCACAGCTCTGTTTAATTGGTGCCCCGCGGTCCAACACGATTTACGATCTAATATAACAGATATTACACCTTAATTGAATGTTATGATGCATTTAGTCGGGCTGTTATTACAATTAGTAAATCATGTCAGGTGAAATGGTATGGTTGTAGCGGCCGCGTCAAGAGAACCGATTTCATGGTATGCGTTATTCACTGCCGGACTAATAGATTAACATGCTAATTATGCTATGTTATTATTGATATAGACTGTGATTGATTGCTGGCCATCAATGGGCTGCAAACCCATTCACTCCTCTATAATAACTGCTTTAATTTATTGTTACTGTCATGATAGAAGCAATCCCACACCACACGTCACAGTACCTCCTGTATACCAGGAAACACAGTACACGCACAGGAATAATGGTAATATCGATGTCACTTCTATGGTAGCGGAGTTTGTCTTTAACACGCGATAAAATTAAAAATAAAGAAAAAAGATGAGAGAAGTGACTAGATACTTACCGTCAAATGAATTTTAAATATAAAAATGTTATCTACATATATCTGTTTTATACTCCCAAAAGACTTACTTAGAAACGATCAGCGATTAGCTGATTTGGATTACAATCTATTTAGAATTATATTTCATAAATGTAAGAAATACAAATAAATATACGTAAGATTACTTCAGGCTGTAATTAACGGCCATTACCGCGCTAAACAGCGCACCAATCTTCATTCAAGGAACAAACGCATTATCATAATAAATTATGATGTACCGGCCAATAAATCTAAAACATAAACTCGAGTTAATAAAGACAACAAAAAGTGAGGCTGCGTTATTATTTTTCAGGGGGACAATAAGCCGGAGATCCTTTAATGGATGTCTGTTGCGAACTTACCGGGTCGTACACCTGAACCGTGGTTCCGAGTTATTATTGGAAACGAGTTCACGCCCTCGGCTCGCTTCTAGGGATTTGGCATCCCGCTTGGAGCTTCTAGAACTTCAATGTTGATTGTAGTTGATATATTTCGGTTACTTTATGGAATACATACATACATAAACTCACGCCTGTATTCCTCGAAGGGGTAGGCAGAGGTGCATTTCTGCACCCACATTTCGCCAGTCCCACGTAATAGGGGGCAAGTCTAATGCTGTTTTTCGGGCACATTTCCAGACTCCGTGCTGTTACCGAGAATTTCCTAATGGAAAAACTCAATAACACTTTGCCCGACCCGGGAATCGAACCCAGAACCTCTAGATCGCGCGGCACATACTTGTACCGCGAGACCACGAGGCAGTCAGGAAAACTACATAATGAAATTAATAAATATGTATAATGTGTGAACGTGAGTTTTACAGAGAACCTTTGAAAGTGAGGCAATTATTAACAAAGGTTTTAGAAGAGTTACCTATCCCACCACACACTCTCACTGTAACTCCTGTGCACCAGGATTAACAGCGGCACGCACAGTATTGACGCCGAGTAAAGTAGCTCAGCGAATCTAAGGGAACCTTATTTGTCATTATCCCGCAACGAAGTTAATCAGAAAGACAATGTAAAGTTCGAAAAAGTTGTCCACTTCCCTCCACAGCAAAGCAGGGCATGAGAAGAAGAGAAGGGGTAGGTACATGAAATTTCATATACAGTTACGTATAAGTTGGCTAAACCAGCTTGCGAAACGAGAGGCCGCGGGTTCGATCCCCGCACCGAGACAAATGTTTGTGTGATCCACAAGTATTTGTTTCGGGTCTGGGTGTTTGTGAGACCGAAAAGTCTCTCGTAGTTTCTGATACCCACGACACAAGACTAGTATCTTAGTGTGGGGTCAGAACTATGTATGTGACTGTTGGGTGTATTTATTTATTTATTTATATTACTAGCATAGCTGACGTAACGTGGTTGAAGAAATAAGCCTTCTGTTCAGTAAGGAAAGAAAATACCTTAATTTTCTACAATTACTTTCCTATAATGAATCGTTTAGCCCATGGAGGTTGCATGTGTGAAGTTATACTTATTTATAAGTTCGTATGCATATTTGTTTTTTTATTTGCTCTGATTAAATAGGACTTAGAAATAAAAATAAAACCTGTGGTGGTGGTTATATTTTATTTTATTTCTTACCTTACACCTAAACGGAATCTTTTTTACAATTATCCATGTTAAGCATTTTACTGCAGCAGCTATTTAAAATTTAATTGGACACTTTAAAAGTTCTAGTTAATGTCTGGGCGGCGAAAAAAGTCCTAGAAAGTTCAATGACCCCTTTGCGTCTATATTAATTACTCGCTTTAAGATGGCTGCTGGTTATATTTTGGGAGCTGTTCAACTATGAAAGAGTGAAATTAAAAATTTAAGCCTTTTTATCTTCGTTACCAACTCATAATTGGTAGGCTAAATATCAATTCGCAATTCGCACAGATTCGCGGCTGCCTCGTGGTCTAGCAGGATAAGTAAGTACCGTGTGATTTGGAGGACTTGGGTTCGATTTTTAGGTTGGGCTAAAGTTAGGAATTGCCTAATAGCAGCACGGAGACAGGAAATGTGCCCGAAAAACAGCACTTAACTTCTATTACGTCCACGGCACGCATTTAATCTATGTCCAGCAGTGGACTTCGATTGGCTGATGGATTGGATTGGATTGGATATAAGAAACAAAAGAAAAAAAAAATGGACCCAAAAACTGCGATTACTCTAGATAAAGCATATAGCCAAAGACAACAGCTAAGTGAAAATAAGAAAAAAGATCTAAAAGAACTACTAACAAAGTAATTGATTCCCTCCTTTTATGCAAGTTTTTATAATTCCATTGTTTAATATTGATGCCACTTATTTTATTTATGAATGATGAATACTAATACTGTTTCTTTAGAAAGTGTAATAATATTACACACAATTATGTGTATTGCCACAAATTAAGTTCCTTTCTGCCAAAGTATGTTTTTTTTTTTAATAAGGTTAGATTGTGAGTGAGACTTTTAAACTGTTTTAAAGAATTATTCTATGATAACTGTTAATTTTTGATATAAAGTTTACTTTTTTTATTACATTATTATTATGTTAGTACTTAGTTAAAAACTAAGTATTAATTTTGAAATTTTCGGAAGTAAATTACAATTAGGTACATTTGAATCTCAGCTAGTGATAATGCATAATGCAAGACTGACTTGCTAATAATTTGATAATTATTTAATGATTATAAAGTATTTAACTGTGAGCTATTGTTTTGTTGAAATATTGTGTAAAACTTAGGTAGTGATTATTTGGTATTGTTTTTTTTTTATTAGATATTTTTAACTATTTCTATTTAAAAATTGAGAATATTTGTACTACATTGCCTTTCTAGGTTCCAAAAGGGAATCATGAACATATTTGTACGTCATAATATTACATCGTAACTATCTACATCAGCTTTTATGTAGTTCCTGCCACTGTATGTTCATGCTGTACAATCGAGAGGACTTAGAAATTATCCAACAAAGTTGGTCTAGTGCGGTTTAAAACTTCATATAGATACCTGAGAAGTTTAATGACTATTCAACTTTTCTCTCAAATACTCCCAAATTAACCATCATCATTATCATCATCAGCCCATATACATTTGGGTTAAAATTCATAATGCCAGTTTCTCCGATGTAGACTTTATGTTATTCTAATATTCAGTACAATATTTTGTGATTGCATCCATAAAGGTACTTAAAATTTTCTCAAGATTTTTTTTTGTTTTCGTTAAATTTACCGACCGTTTAGAACAAGTTGCGTTTCAGTGTTCGAACGGTAATCTTTGTATACATATTACACAAACTATTTCTTGATTGGAAAAGAGAAACACTAGAATTTCTTGTCAGTTCTTCTCTAGTTTTAACTGCCTCCCGAACAGAATGCCAAACTTAATTTTGAAATGAATGAATCTAAGTGATGTATTTGACATTTTATAGATCTATAAATATTATTTCATTTGATTTCACCACTAGCACTAGCAGGTTTCAGAAGCAGTGATGGCCTCGAGGTTTAGGCGCGTGGTTGAGAAATTCGGCGGTCGCAGGTTCAAACCCCAGGCACACACCTCTGACTTTTCGAAGTTATGTGTGTATTCACAATGAATTATCACTTGCTTTAACGGTGAAGGAAAACATCGTGATAAAACCTGCACACCTAAAAGTTCTTAGGAATTTCTTAGGTGTGTAGTCCGCCAACCCGCACTAGGCCAGCGTGGTGGACTAAGGCCTAAACCCTCTCAGTTGTAGAGGAGGCCCGTGCCCAGCAGTGGGACGTATTTGGGCTGATGATGATGACTAGCAGGTACGGATAAGTACTGTTTTTGGCTTACGTAGACCATCAGGTGATTCTGTGCTTATTGTGTCATCAAAAATAAAAGTCACTTATCAAACAGAATTATATTATGACAAACGATTGTTCATTTGAAACACACTTGACATGTCATTGACGCGAATTCGGATATCAAGAAGATAATACAATATCAAAAATGCACTTCGAATGTTTTTGTAGTATCAGCATGATCGAAAATAAGAACGTTAGATACGAACGCATATAAAAACGGCGATAACCACGCATATAACGCACGCATTAATCTAACATTAAAAAAATACATGGAAGTTGAAAGTTTGTATTTATCGGAGCGAGGAACTTACTCAGTATAAAATACAAAACAAGAATAATTATGGAAATAGATAAAATTATAGGATGTAATACAAACTTTAAAAGTATAACTTTGATAAATTTTTCAACTTAATTTAGTGCCGCACCGCAATATCCTTACTGAGAAGAAGAAGCGCAAGAAACTACTTCAGCATGACACAATAATATTTTATTAGTTGCATAATATCATAATAGGTGAACTCAATCATTTATTAATTTATTTCATTGCAATAAATCCAAAGCGATGTAAATATGGTATGACGGGTACACAAGCTTGCTCCTCAACAGGAAACTTCCCTCTATTTGATTCGTCCATCTGTGGTACTACTATCGGAGTGACGTGCCCTCCGAGTTGCAGAACTGTAGTCTTATCTGTTCGGAATGCCAATGTGAACATCACTCACACTCACTACTCACTACAAGAGGGTCTGTGGTAGAAACATGACCAGGGACTAAGTTCATCTTTTGAGGGGATCTGAGTAACCCGTGAAAACGGTGTCTATCGTTGGGTTTGTCCTCGTAGACAGAAGGAAGCGGGAAGGACTACGCTCGCCGCGTGACAAGACGCAGAGCGTGCGCGGCCGCTAAGAGACGGTATGTTCTGTATCTGCGATGTCTCTGCGCTATCTTTACTCGTATAGCGCTTATCGCACCCCCTCTAAATCACTCCACCGGACTTCTTGTCAATAGCAATATTGTAAACTGTCAAATCAGCAACTCATTATTTGGTCCATTTTATTCATTGAATGAGGGTAGTTAATTCTTTGGATCACACCAATATATTTTGGTACTACTCTGACATCATCATCAGCCCATATACGTCCCACTGCTGGGCACGGGCCTCCTCTACAACTGAGAGGGTTTAGACCTTAGTCCACCACGCTGGCCTAGTGCGGGTTGGTGGACTACACACCTTAGAAATTCCTAAGAATTTTTAAGTGTGCAGGTTTTATCACGATGTTTTCCTTCACCGTTAAAGTACTTGATAATTCTTTGTGAATACACACATAACTTCGAAAAGTCAGAGGTGTGTGCCTGGGGTTTGAACCCGCGACCGTAGAGATTCTCGACCGCGTGCCCAAACCTCGAGGCCATCACGACTTATTTATATAATACAAAACAAGAATATAAAGTACATAAAGTACTAACAAGTAAGTAAGTAGTAACAAGAATAATTATGGAAATAGAGAAAATTATAGGATATAATACAAATTTTAAAAGTATAACTTGATAAATTTTTCAACTTAATTTAGTGCCGCACCGCAATATCCTTACTGCGAAGAAGAAACGCAAGAAACTCCTTTAGCATGCCACAATAATAATTATTATTTTATTAGTTGCATAATATCATAATAGGTGAACTCAATCATTAATTTATTTATTTCATTGTAATAAATCTAAAGCAATGTAAATATGGTATGACGGGTTCACAAGCTTGCTCCTCAACAGGAAACTTCCCTCTATTTGATTCGTCCATCTGTGGTACTACTATCGGAGTGACGTGCCCTCCGAGTTGCAGAACTGTAGTCTTATCTGTTCGGAATGCCAATGTGAACATCACTCACACTCACTTCTCACTACAAGAGGGTCTGTGGTAGAAACATGACCAGGGACTAAGTTCATCTTTTGAGGGGATCTGAGTAACCCGTGAAAACGGTGTCTATCGTTGGGTTTGTCCTCGTAGACAGAAGGAAGCGGGAAGGACCACGCTCGCCGCGTGACAAGACGCAGAGCGTGCGCGGCCGCTAAGAGACGGTATGTTCTGTATCTGCGATGTCTCTGCGCTATTTTTACTCGTATAGCGCTTATCGCACCCCCTCTAAATCACTCCACCGGACTTCTTGTCAATAGCAATATTGTAAACTGTCAAATCAGCAACTCATTATTTGGTCCATTTTATTCATTGAATGAGGGTAGTTAATTCTTTGGATCACACCAATATATTTTGGTACTACTCTGACATCATCATCAGCCCATATACGTCCCACTGCTGGGCACGGGCCTCCTCTACAACTGAGAGGGTTTAGACCTTAGTCCACCACGCTGGCCTAGTGCGGGTTGGTGGACTACACACCTTAGAAATTCCTAAGAATTTTTAAGTGTGCAGGTTTTATCACGATGTTTTCCTTCACCGTTAAAGTACTTGATAATTCTTTGTGAATACACACATAACTTCGAAAAGTCAGAGGTGTGTGCCTGGGGTTTGAACCCGCGACCGTAGAGATTCTCGACCGCGTGCCCAAACCTCGAGGCCATCACGACTTATTTATATAATACAAAACAAGAATATAAAGTACATAAAGTACTAACAAGTAAGTAAGTAGTAACAAGAATAATTATGGAAATAGAGAAAATTATAGGATATAATACAAATTTTAAAAGTATAACTTGATAAATTTTTCAACTTAATTTAGTGCCGCACCGCAATATCCTTACTGCGAAGAAGAAACGCAAGAAACTCCTTTAGCATGCCACAATAATAATTATTATTTTATTAGTTGCATAATATCATAATAGGTGAACTCAATCATTAATTTATTTATTTCATTGTAATAAATCTAAAGCAATGTAAATATGGTATGACGGGTTCACAAGCTTGCTCCTCAACAGGAAACTTCCCTCTATTTGATTCGTCCATCTGTGGTACTACTATCGGAGTGACGTGCCCTCCGAGTTGCAGAACTGTAGTCTTATCTGTTCGGAATGCCAATGTGAACATCACTCACACTCACTTCTCACTACAAGAGGGTCTGTGGTAGAAACATGACCAGGGACTAAGTTCATCTTTTGAGGGGATCTGAGTAACCCGTGAAAACGGTGTCTATCGTTGGGTTTGTCCTCGTAGACAGAAGGAAGCGGGAAGGACCACGCTCGCCGCGTGACAAGACGCAGAGCGTGCGCGGCCGCTAAGAGACGGTATGTTCTGTATCTGCGATGTCTCTGCGCTATTTTTACTCGTATAGCGCTTATCGCACCCCCTCTAAATCACTCCACCGGACTTCTTGTCAATAGCAATATTGTAAACTGTCAAATCAGCAACTCATTATTTGGTCCATTTTATTCATTGAATGAGGGTAGTTAATTCTTTGGATCACACCAATATATTTTGGTACTACTCTGACATCATCATCAGCCCATATACGTCCCACTGCTGGGCACGGGCCTCCTCTACAACTGAGAGGGTTTAGACCTTAGTCCACCACGCTGGCCTAGTGCGGGTTGGTGGACTACACACCTTAGAAATTCCTAAGAATTTTTAAGTGTGCAGGTTTTATCACGATGTTTTCCTTCACCGTTAAAGTACTTGATAATTCTTTGTGAATACACACATAACTTCGAAAAGTCAGAGGTGTGTGCCTGGGGTTTGAACCCGCGACCGTCGAGATTCTGACATAAGTATTTAATAATATTTGAATTTGGGCTATAAAATATTAAATATTGAATGAGACACCAAGTAGTCCCAATTTAAAAACCTCATTGCCTTACATTTTCAGTCTTGCACGCTAGTCTCGATGTATTGACATTCATTTAAACATTTTTCTAACGTGTATCTCAGCCCTATCTAATAAGATAAAACATAAAAGATTATTGGCATGTTGGAATATATAGAAGTATTTCAAAGTTTGGTCACTCTTTTTGCGGTATTGCAATGTCGCTGTTTTTGAGAGTATTTTCAGTTTTAGCTTTATTTTTGTATCAAAATGTAGCATCTCAGTCTAGAATTGATCCGTTGGTGGAGACTAAAGTCGGGTTAATTAGAGGTTTGAGATCCGATAATGGGCAGTATTCCATGTTCATGGGAATACCTTTTGGTGCAGTGAACTTAAGCAATCCGTTCGGGGTGAGTTAATCATAATTTCAAATTATTTAGACTTGTTTGTATTTAACTAAATTTTATGCAAAGATTTTTAATTTTGAATGAACTTTCTGATTTTTAGCATACTATATGTATACAAAAAATAATAATTTTTATTTTCTTGAAAATTCATTTTCTACGTGCATAAACTTGCATTGTCTAACGTGATTGATGAGGATTTTGATGGATGGATCCATTATAATCTCTAATATTTTTACTTAAATGACAAGTAAGCTTACGGTTAAAAATTGTTGTAATAATTCCGTTTTCATACCGGTGGTAATAGTTCCTTTAGTTTATTCACAAATATTTTTTAGGAAGCAAAGGAATACTCAATTTTTGAAAACGTTTTCGAAGCCTACGATGATTCTGCGATGTGCCCTCAACGTTACCAATTTAATAATAGTATATCGGGCTCCCTTGATTGTCTTTACCTAAATGTCTATGTACCAACATCAGCAACGTCGAAAAACAGATTACCAGTAATGGTTTGGCTTTATGGAGGTTCATATCGCCGAGGATTAGGCGGCAGAGTCATGTTTGGCCCAGATTTTTTAGTGAGACACGACGTCATACTTATTACGATAAACTATCGAGTAGGACCATTTGGGTTTATGTGCCTCGATATTCCTGAGGTACCAGGCAATCAAGGACTGAAAGACCAATTGATGGGCTTAAGATGGGTGAGGAACAACATACAAGCATTTGGGGGAGATATAAACAAAATAACCTTCTTTGGAGAAAGCGCTGGTGGTCATTCTGTTGAACTTCATCTAAGATCACAAAAAGAGAAGTTGTATAACAACATTATTATGCAAAGTGGTACCGCTGTGGCTGCTACAGTTCTCATACAGCCTGACAAAGAAGCTCCGATCAAACTGGCTGAAAGACTTGGCTTGATAACGACTGATATATATGAAGCTCTAGCATTTTTAACAGCAACCGATCCTCATCTTGTAGTAGCAGCTTCATTAGAATTGGGCTTGTTATTCAAACCCTGTGTTGAGAAAGAATTTGACGGAGTTGACAACTTTATAACAAGTAGTTGGGTTGACACCTCAGTACCTAAAATAGAAAACATGCCAATATTATTAGGTTTCAATGAAAACGAAATGATGTTTGACCATGCCAATGAAACTAATGAACATTTTGAGAACTTAAGAATATTTTCTGATTATTTAAACCAGACATTCGAATTCAACGATCGAGAAATTGCAGAATTTGAAAATATTGTCCGCCATTTTTATTTAGGTGATGAAATGCCTAGCATAGATGTTAAATGGAAAATTATCGAATATGATTCTGACTTCACATACATTCATCCGATTCAAAGGAGCATTGACAACTTTTTAGAAAGTGGATCAGGAGACATATTTTATTACATGTTTTCATATTCTGGAGGAAGAAATTTTTATAAGATATATAATAATATTTATGATGATGGAGTGAGTCATGCAGATGAACTGGGGTACATATTTCATATGACGTATTTGCCTGAAGACCCAAACCCAGAAGATCAACTTATTATCGATCGCATGACGACTATGTGGACAAATTTTGCAAAATACAGGTAATTGTTTTTTGGCTCCACTATGGTAAAGAAGAGAGTCCAGCATTACTTCTTAACTATAATTAAGAAGTTATTTTTATCTCTAGCTGTGCCCGCGACTTCGTCCGCACGGGAAATTAATTTTTAATAAGAAAATTTATAAACTAAAAGTAGCCTAAGTTACTTCTTATTACATCAGCTACCTGCCAATAAAAGTCCCGTCAAAATCGGTCCAGCCATTTCAGTGATAAGCCGGAACAAACAGACAGACATACAGATAAAAATTGTAAAAAAATATATTTTGGTGTATATACATATATATTCATATATACATGTAGTAAAAAATGGTTATTTCAACATTACAAACAGACACTCAAATTTTATTTATATGTACGTAGCCTAAGTTACTCCTTATTACATCAGCTATCTGCCAGTGAAAGTCCCGTTACAATCGGTCCACCCGTTTCAGAGATTAGCGGGAACAAACAGACAGACAAACAGACAAAAATTGTAAAAAGTTATTTTGGTATATGTACCGTATATACCTACATCTATATACATTTAATAAAAAGCGGTTATTTCAGTATCACAAACAGACACTCCAATTTTATTTATTTGTATAGATGTATAATATGAATAAAAAAAACATAAATAAAACATGTGATTCACATAATAAAATCTCCAAATTAAATTATTTTATTTACAAAACCTTTATATTACAAAACCTTTATAGGTTTTGTGCCATGGATATTATAATTAGTAAATAAAGACTTATACCAATAATAAAACTGATAAGACATTAAGATACACAAAAACCCGGGTTTTGTAAACCTAGCCAAGTCCATTAAAATTTTAACATGTAAGTAATTACGTACTATCGTTTTTGCCTCTTCTTATTAACATCTAATAGGGGCATAATAGTAATAGGTGTTAACCAGAATCTAATTAAACAAAGTACTAGCATTAAAAACTGTATACTCGTATAATCCATTCGAAATTTAAACCACGATGAATTAAAAACAAAACTTATTAATGATAGCATTTCACCTCTCTAGCTTTCTGAATGCCTAGTACCATTAATGAGTCAGCTGGCTTAATAACTCGTCCTTTTGACCGGAAACGACACAAATGTAGATTAAATAATGCAGCCAACATGACGCGCGTAGTGCAGTGTGAACTTAGCTACAATGGACATTTTTTTTTTCGAGACTTAATGAGCGGTTAAGCAGACAACTTCATACTGTTAATTTTGTGTCACAGATGCGCGCGCATCTTAAAATTTCACTCTCATAATTTTTTCATAACGCGCCTAAAGAAGTATAACTTCAAAAATAGCACTAAGATGCGAGGGACTCCCAGCACTCGTCACTCGATACGCTCATGACATTAATTAATTACTTTGTTTTCAGCAATCCAACTCCGGAGATAACGACTCTTCTACCAACGCCTTGGACTCCTATAGCGAATGGATCCTACAACTTTTTAAGGATAGACACTGAATTGAGTTTCGGAAATAGACCTTTTAACAACAGAATGGCATTTTGGGACCTCTTCTATAAGATGAATAAAGAACGGAAAAGAAACTTCGACCCAAATTTCAAGAAAATAAATCCAGGTTCTTGTGGCTGAGTAACTAGCCTTGGTGTCTTAACGTCTTCATCTATTTAGAATAAAAGCATCTATTTTTATACAATAACCTTATTTACTTTTTTATAATAACTAACCTATCACTACTCTACATCATCATCATCATCAGCCCAAGGAAGTCCACTGCTGAACATAAGCCTCCCCCAATGACTTCCATAGAGAAGTCACGTCTCACTACTCTACAGCTATGCTAAATTTTTAGTAAACCAATATATATGACATACATACTTTTTGAACACTAAACAGTAGCAAAGCCTTGTGTTTGCCTACGGGGATACGGACGTGATTTAATAATGTTACGTGACTGCTTGTTTTTGGATTTACCTTTATATAAAAATCGTAAAGTGACCGTAAAAACTTACTCTTCAGTGCTAATTTTAAAACCATCATTCCACTGAATACAATTATTTAAGATTATGTCTTTTATCAGTTTTATCTTATCTATCTATTTGCCAATCCGTGAATTTATTTTTTTATCTGAAACGGCAATGGCCTTTTTTTTAGACGTAAAACAGTATGTGAGACTAAAGAGTAAAAATATATGAATCTTCGGGTATCGTGTCTGTAATTATTTTGACGACGCATGGAAATGTAATAAAACGAGCTATTTCCACAACTCACAATTCTTTTATAAATTTTGCGACATTTTTTCAGTAAGTAATACTCCGCTCGTTTGGTCGTAGCGTGATGTAAGTTATAGCAATTTATGTACCTGGCAGATAAAAAAAATAGGTTTAAATTTGAACTAGTAGCTCCCGAGATAAGCACCTTCAATCAAACGAACGGACACTCCAGCCTTATAAAATTAGTAAAGATTAGATTGAACTGTAAAGTAAAATGAGATATTGTACCTATATAATACTAAGAAAGATGGTTACAGAAGATGGCCTATTCAACGACAAGCTGTTAAAAAAACTAAGTTTCAGAGTAACATCGCTATACAATATTCATTGGTGTTGTCAATTACATACACTTAAGGCGGCAAAAGTAGTGATGGCTTTGAGGTTTAGGTACGCGGTTGAGAATCGTGTTCAGTTTTTCAGTTGAGAAGGCACATACGTCTGACTTTTCGAAGTTATGTGTGTATTCTCAATGAATTATCACTTACTTTAACGGTGAAGGAAAACATCGTGAAGCCTGCACACATAATCAGTTCTTCAGTTCGGTTTGCGGACGGGTTTTGATTTTGATGCCAACTGGCACTATTACTAGGAAGCCCTCAAGGACAACATCCGATACGAGTGCGAGAATCTGTCGCCCGAAGTGATGAAAAATGCCATAAAACGAGCCCGTATAGCAATCAATTGTAATAATAATAATAATAAACCCCCTTAGAAACCTAACTTCACGTCCGGCTCGACCACCAGATGCCACGTAAGGGGCGGACATTGGCAGCTTTTAGCTACACACTCACCAATGACCAACGAAGCAATAGTACTAAATTCATAATACATATATGCGATGCGTCTAAGAAGTAGAATAATACCCCAGGCGGGTACCGAAGCTAACTGCGACGGAGAATCCCGCCCCGGGCCTCAAAACCCGGGCTGCCCTACGTACTCTGGGGAGGGCACCGTATCGCACCAAACTGCCCAGTTTCAAGCTGTTGCAGTTCAACATGACCGATCACAATCATGTTCCTCACCCGCATCATCATTATTTTCATCCATCCCTTCGTCACCACCATCTTATCTAGATAAAAACTTTGATTCACTTTCATCATCACCATCATCATTACATTCCGCTCAGGATGTTGTGCAGGAGGCTATTTCAGCCGAAGTTACTGCACCCGCCAGAGAAGGACGGCGTACACGTAAAACGTGGACGAAAGAAATGAATATTTTCATAATGCGCCACTATTTCATCCTCACTAATTTAGAATCTAATACTAAACAGTACCTCACACCACTACACACACGATTCATTACAGAATTCCCCAATATGCAAGTAGGTAAGCAAAGAGTCGGAGATCAACGACGAGCTATAGTTCAGCGAAAACTGCTACACCAAACAGAGATAAATAATATTAAAGAGGCTGTAAGAAGTTTCCTCCAAAACCAACCTGATGGTAGCTCACAAACAGAACACACTCAATCCCAAAGGATGAGATGGACAGATGAGCTAAACATAGCCATAATGAGAAGCTACTATAAGCTGACGAAATTAGAATCTGATTTAACTTCATACAGACCATTATTACATAAAGACATTATCACTAAATACCCTTCACTCTCACACCTCACCGCACAAAGAATATCCGATCAGCGTCGGTCTATTGTTAATAACCATCTCCTATCGTCAGAGAAATTAAACAATATCCTTGAGGAAGTACGCAAAGAATTAAATACTAATATAACATGTAGTACCATAGAGACAGACTTAATTCCTCTGGTAAATAAAAATTCATCGCCAACGAACCCAGACCCCACACAAATTACCAATAGTCTTCAGAATCTTCCACAAAGTAACACTACGAATGAGACTCAAAAACTTCCTACAGAATTACAGAAACAATTAGAAGACATATTTTCACAGACTTTTAATAGATTCCGAGACACGTCACCAACATCCCGACCCTCCTTGCCAAAATTGAAACCCTGTAAAAAATTAGCTAATATAGTAAATCACCTCAACTCCGATATAATACCCAGATTCCTTTCTACTGACACCGACTTTAACACAACACAAACTTTTATCTATTGCGGGGCCTATACAGCAGCTAAGTTTAACGGTAGTCGAATTTTAGACGGAAACAAATCTCGCATTGTTACCCAAGTAAAACCTAGATGGCAAAGACGCCTCGAAGATAGAATTAGTGGCCTCAGAGTTGATATAGGTAGATTGACAGAATACGCCAGGGGAATAAGATCCAAAAAATTAGAAAAATACATTCAGAAAATAATGCAACAGTACAAAAACCATTCAAAACACGAAAGTGAAAACACCGACATTACTCATTACATGGATACGCTTAAACAAAAATTAAATACCCTAGCCAGTAGATTAAGAAGATATAAACAGACAACACTGAGAAAGACCCAAAATAAACTGTTTTGTAATAACGAAAAACTATTTTATAGGAAACTTACACAACATAACCCACAAATACAGAACACACGACTACCTACCACCGAAGCGCTTCACGAATTCTGGTCCAATATCTGGTCTCGCCCTGTTGAACATAATAAAAATCAGTGGATCGAAAAAGATAAACAGCGCTACAAAAATATACCACAAATGGAATTTGACCATATCTCCATAGATCATTTGACATCTGTTATTCATAAAACACACAACTGGAAAGCTGCAGGTTCAGACCACATACACAACTTTTGGTATAAGAAATTTACATGTACACATCCTTTATTACTAAAACATATAAACGCGTTTATCATCTCACCTGACACGATGCCACATTATATTACACAAGGTATTACCTATATGATACCTAAAGATCCGACGGACACCACAAATCCTGCTAAATTTCGACCCATCACCTGCTTGCAGAATATCTATAAAATTATAACATCTTGTTTAACTCAATCCATATACCACCACATACAAAAATATAAAATTTTAGCCGAAGAACAGAAAGGATGTTGCAGAAACAGTAAGGGATGTAAAGAACAACTTACAATAGACGCTGTGGCCTCGAGCCAGGCACTTATCCAGAAACGCAATATTCATTCCATGTACATAGACTATAAAAAGGCTTTTGACTCTGTACCACACTCTTGGTTGTTATATATCTTAAAACATTACAATATCCACCCTAAAATCACCTTCTTTCTAGAAAATACAATTGTAAATTGGAGCACAAAATTAAAAATCTGCAACTCCTTTTGTAATACAGAGACAGAACTGATTCCTATAAAGAGGGGTATTTTCCAAGGAGATTCACTCAGCCCGCTATGGTTTTGCTTAGCATTAAATCCACTGTCCAATATGCTCAATGAACAGAGCATTGGTTATAATATAACTTACCTTTCACAACACATAACTCTCTCGCATCTCATGTACATGGATGACATTAAACTTTTCGGAAGTTCTCTCAGCGACCTCCATACTCTTGCCGACGTAACTCAGATTTTTTCAAACGACATTCACATGGAGTTTGGAATTGATAAGTGCAAAATCCAATCCATTGACAGAGGAAAATTTGTACCTACTTCGTATGAGCTAGTAAGCCATAAAATAATAGAACCTATCGACTTAATAGAGGGGTACAAATACCTCGGATTTCACCAGTCACGTCAAATACACCATAAAGAAATGAAAGCGACACTCCAACAAAACTTCAAAACTAGACTCCATAGGATATTACACACCCAACTAAATGCATATAACACCACCAAAGCTATTAACACCTATGCAATACCTGTACTTACCTACTCTTTCGGGATCATTCGTTGGACACAAACAGACCTCAAAGTATTGCAAAGAACAGTTAATACTACAATGACTAAACACCGTAAACACCATCCACGAGCATGCACCGAGAGATTAACGTTACCTAAACACGAAGGCGGCAGACGTCTGATAGACATAATAAACCTACACAATAAACAAATCGAAAGCCTTAGAACATTTTTCTATAGTCAGTCTCAACAATCCACATTACATAAAGCTATATGCCAAGCCGATACATATACACCACTAAACCTTGCTGATAAAAACAAACAATTCACAATTAATACAGACCACCAAAAAATTGATAGTTGGACTAAGAAATCTCTGCATGGTCGGCACCGTCTCGATTTGACTAACCCTAATGTCGACAAAATAGCGTCGAACGCATGGTTGCGACGAGGTGAGCTATTCCCCGAAACGGAAGGGTTCATGCTGGCTATCCAGGATCAAGTAATTGATACCAAGAACTATAGGAAATACATAATTCGTAAAAGTAGTCTCAATAGTGATCACTGCCGCCACTGCCATAAACACCCAGAGACCATCCAACACATTACAGGTGCATGTTCATTTATTACACAGACCGACTACAAGCACAGACACGATCAGGTAGCAGCCATAATACATCAGATACTAGCCCATAAACACAATTTAATTAAAGAAAAAATAGCGTACTATAAGTACAAACCACCGATTGTACTTGATTCCCCTAATTATAAACTGTACTGGGATAGAACTATACTGACTGACAAAACTATACACCATAACAGACCTGATATTACACTACACGATAAGTTAAATAGAATAGTTTACCTAATAGATATAGCTATCCCCAATACGCACAACCTCACATCCACACACACCAACAAGTTAACGAAATACACGGACCTATCCATTGAGTTGAAAACCCAATGGAAAGCCGAAACGGTGAAGACTGTCCCTATTATTATATCTAGCACTGGTGTCATCCCTAAAACACTACACGCAAGTCTGAATACTCTACATATCCACCCTCTCACTTACATAGTTTTGCAAAAAGCCGCCATACTTAATACATGCAGAATCGTCAGAAAGTTTCTTTCATTAGAATAACTCTATTTAAATCAAAGTACCTTGGCCACAAGCCCGGTACTTTGGTAGTTACCCCTATCCTTAGGGAGATACTTTAGAAAAATATAAATAAAAATAATAATAATAATAATAATAAAAATTTATTTGTACAAAAACATAACAATACAACATATATTTTTTACAATACACATAAAATGAGGGCTGTACAATATCAGTGTGCAATTTTCTGTCTCAGTGACTCCCAAACTAGGAATAAACCTGTAACTTGGGGGTCATTGATTCTCCTAAAACAATACAACCATTACAGTACATAATATTCACTACGGTAATTACTTAAGTAATGTACAAATGTGTTTCTGTGACAGTGTGTGAGTGTGCGTGTGTGTGTGTGTGTGTGTGTGTGTGTGTGAATGTATGAGTGTGTGTGAGAGTGTCTGAGTGTAAGTGTGTATGCGAGTTTGCTGTAAATAAACCTAATTCACCAAACCTTCGGTTTCATTGTAGCTCAAATTTACAAGCCATTTTTTGAGCTTGCTTTTGCACTCCATTATGTTGAGGTTCTCAATATTTATCGAACTATTTACTCTATTATATAGCCGTGAACTAAGAAAGGTATAATGTCGGCTAGCATAGGTAGTTCGAATTCTACCAATCTTAAATACATTTCGTTTTCTTCGTCTGTTATTTTCAAAGGCTTTATACGTCGCGTGGCATGAATGTTTGCGTAAAACTGTCCTAAGAATGTAGAGTTGCCTAACTGTCAATAGTTGACATTCTGAGTATAATTCGTTTGTTGGGTACCTATAGGTTTTTTTAAGCATTACTTTTATGACAGCTCGTTGGGCTCGTTCGAGAATTAGGAAATTCGATTTTGCGGCTCCTCCCCATACAGGAATACAGTACGAGAGAATCGACTGACATACGGCGTCATAGACCATTCGAAGTATATTTTGTTCTGCAGAATAGCGAAGTGTTTTCATGATATATATCAATTTTCTCGTACGGGCCACTAAACCATGTATATGCTTCTGCCAGTTTAAGTTTTGGTCCAGAGTGACACCTAAATATTTTATTTCGGCCACTTTTGAGAGTGGCATGCAAGAGCAAGAAGTCGCGACGCCATCGCATGAGTGAGCTTTGATAACACCCAGACTAGGTAGTGGTTGGGATGAATTCCTCATTGAGAAGCACATATATTTTGTTTTATTCAGATTAAGCGTAAGTAGATTTTGGTTTATACAGTCCATAACTAGTCTCATTGAGTTTTCGGCGCACTTTATTACTTCCGGCCATTGAGAGGCATGTACTAGAATCACCGTGTCGTCTGCGTAAGTGATGATAGAGCAATTAGGGGAAGACAATTTACATATATCGTTGATATAGACCTTGAAGAGCGTCGGTCCTAAGATGCTTCCTTGAGGAACTCCATAACATAGTTCTTTTTCAGAACTCATGTAAGACTCTAATTTAACAAATTGGGTACGATTACTTAGATAATCTTTAAATATGTCATGAGCTAAGCCTCTTATACCCATCTTCTCCAGTTTTCGTAATAGTAGAGGGACAGAAACTGTGTCAAAAGCCTTGGATAGGTCCAAAAAGATGCCTATACATTTACGATTTGCATCAAGATTCTCAACTGTTTCGTTAACTAGTGCTAAAACTGCATCTTCTGTAGATATTCCAGTTCTGAAACCATATTGATTTGGACTTATCAAGTTGAATTTATCTAGATATTTTGTTAACCTCTCATTTAATGCTTTTTCTAGGATTTTTGACAAAACGGGCAGTACAGAGATAGGTCTGTAGTTATCCATACAGTTTCTGTCTCCACTTTTGTAAATTGGGTGAACTACGGCTTTTTTAAACGCTTTAGGGAAAACTCCGTTCAATAGGCTCAGATTACATATACTAGTGTTATAGGAGTTACTAGAGCAGGCAAAGACATTTGTAAGATCCTTGCAGATATGCCATCCCATCCAGCCGCACTATCAGAACGGAGTCCCTTTATGATTCTCTCTATTTCATCTTCACTAGCCTCAATGATACCCATGGAGTTAAATGAGTGATCAGTGGAAGAAGGAAGCGCAGAACGTGTATTGCAATGAGATATATGAGCATTGCATTTAATTTTTTTAGCTAGATTAGCTCCGATATTGACGAAATAATCATTGACCATATTTAATGAAGTGTTAGCGTCACTGCCGATCGTAAGTAATTCAGTAGGAGTTGCATTCTTCTCTTGCGTGTTTGTTATCTTTTTAATTTTTTGCCAGAGTTCTTTAGGTTTGTTTTTGGCTTTAATGAGTTCGCTTTTACTATATTCTCTTTTTATATTAAATAATAGTTTATTGCAAAAATTACGGTAACGAGTATAGGTTATTTTAAGAATAATATCTTTTGGGTTTTTTCTGACTTTTTGGTGCATTTTGTCTCTGTTTCGGATGCATCTCAGAAGCCCCGTGGTTATCCAAGGTTTTATAACTCTATTTTTTTTCGAGACACAAGCTATTTTTGTGTGTTCACAGATTATTGAAGATATGCTTGAAATAAGTTTATTTGTCGCTTCATTTGTATCACTACAAGACGTTACTGGACCGAAATCTAATTGTTTAATATTTTGAACTATAGATTGATAATCAATTTTTTTTATAACATTAGAAGATTTGTGATACGATTGAAAGGGCATACATAGTATAAAAGCATAATGATCAGTTATACTAGACTCAATTATCATTACGGAAGATTTTTTATTACATTTCACAACGGCGTGATCTATACAATTATTACCTCTTGTTGGAAATAAATGAGCTGGTAATAACCCGTGCGTCGAAATCAGATTCAAATAATCATGTGAATTGGTGTCAGTATTTTCGTGTTTGATATCTATATTGATATCCCCAACTAGAGCAATATTTCTGAAACTATTAGTGCACGTTAGCAAATTATTCAAACTATTTAAGAACTCATCGGTATTTTTAAATGATGGTGAGCGATACAGGGCAATTATAACCAGATTGGGGTTTTTAATTTTGCATAATAGGCAACTAGCACTTGAGAAAACTGGTTCTTCAATATTACATTTAAGGTTATCTCTAATATAAATGACAATACCATCGTTTTGGTTATAAGTATTTTTTGTGCAGTATGCTAGGAAGCCGTCAAGCATAGGTATGTTGCGAGTCTTACTTAGCCAGCATTCAGTGAGAACAATTACATTGCAATCAATTTTAATTGTTATTAACAGAGCACACAGGTGATCAAAGTTCCTATTAAGGCTCCTTATGTTTAGATGGAATATTTTAAATTGGTCTTTCATAATATCTGTAAACATATAACACTCTTCCGGTAAGCAAGAAATTATAGGCGATAAATTTAACGAATCAAGCTCATTATTTAATTGTTTCAGATAGTTAGCCATTTTTGTTATGAGTTAATTATAATAATTGGTTCGGTTAAAAGACCAATAGAGTGCCTACCATTAATCGCATGGCAAAACCAAGCAAAGGATCTGTACCATGAATAGTGTTTTAAGTAAGGTGAAAAAGTTTTCAAGTAAGGTGAAAAAGTTGTTTTTGTATGTGATATGAAGTTAGTGTAAGAGAAGAAATATACTTGCCGATGTGTTAAAATGTGTATGTGTAGCGAGGATAACAAAATAAATAACTTACAATCTATAAAGATACTAATGTCGTTGGCGTTATAGTACATTCTCATTGCAAATCTTATCAAATTCATCACGAAATGACTTTTCAGTTGGATTTGGTATTGGTGTTTCGCATTTATTCTGACGAAAAAACATTTCAGAAGTTATACGTTGAATTTTGTCACCTTGCGCCTTTCGAAGATAAATATTGCCATTTGAAGTCCAACAGTATTGATAATTGTTTTCCTTTGAATATAACTTGGCTTTGTAAAATAAATTTCTCGTAGTGGGAGGCAAATACTCCGATATATAAACTGGAACGGGCTCACCTGATATACCGATTGTTTTTGAGTTCAACTTGTCCGACGGAGATTTGTGCTTATTGAAGCTCCTTGCTGACGAAAGTACAGTATTTTTTGTTAGGATTGATGCGAACTCAGCGAATATGGTTCTGTTGGAGCCAGGTTTTCCAGGTAAACGATATATGTCACGAACGTCCGAGCTCTCAATTGACATATTGAAGGAATTTCCTAGCTTCTTGACAATATTAAGTAAGTCTTGAGATGATTCTTTATCTTGCATTGGGACATTCCTAATCTCTATGGAGGCTGAACGCGAGGTGAGTTGTAGGTCTTGAAGTTTTTTTTTCCAGGTTCATGATGTATTCTTGAGATTCAAGGCGTTCTTTTTCCAACTTTGATATTGTCTTCTTCATTTCGTCATACTCATTGGATGCGAAGTCCATGAATTTTATTAGTTGTAAATTCGTCTCTTGTATTTTATTATTTTGTTGTTTGAGTTCAGATATATCGGATATCAATTTGGAAAACTTTGTTTCTTGTTTAAGGTCCTGTTCATTCGCCCACGTTGTAAACATCTGTTGTAGGTCCTCTTTTAACTGCTCAAATTCGGATTTTGGGGAGCCATCCAAGCGTTGACGTTTCTTCCGAGTAGAAATTTTGGAAGAATTATTTACGCTCTGTTCTTGTAACGTAGCAGTTGCTTCAAGCTCGGACGCCTGTGGGATTACTCCTTTTGCTGTAGGTGGTGGAGTGCGTTGAACAGACATATTATTTATTTTTATTTATATAATATGTGTATGCATATATACACACATACATCCGATAAAGACGGCTTTATGTCCGCTATACTAAAGTTTGACCTCTACAGCGTGTCGATTTGTTCTATTGAAGCGCGATGACTCATTCAATAGGCGACGGCTTATTTCGTTACGCTGTCCGGGCTCGCGGTGGCCTCGGCGATCTTCGAGTGCGTTCGCTCGCTGTGATGTCAGGTTCGAGTCCCACCACGGTCTTCCAATAAAACACTTTGTGTTGTTATATTTCTTATGCGGAGCTGGTAGTAATATATCTGTCTTATTCTAGACACTCCCACAGGGCGGAGTTCAGAGATATAACTGATACTAGAGAGACAAGGAAATGAATTTCGGTTGTAACAGCCAATGAGGATATTTAACACTGAATTACCGGCAGCAGAGCACAAACACGTCCGTACTGTACTGTGGCGCGAGCGAGAATGTGACGCGCCCATATGGCCGATATCATCTTTTCGACTTGACCAATATAATTATAAAGGTTCAAATAAACATAATCAAAAAACAGAATCGAAGTTTTTCATTTAGAAAAAAAATGAGAGCCAAACAACATCGGATGACTTCTTTTGGCCCACCTTGTACATACATAAACTCACGCCTGAAGGGGAAGGCAGAGGTGCATTTCTACACCCACGTTTCGCCAGGTATGTATCAGTCCCCCCCAAGAGAGGTCGAGGCCATGCTGGCCTCCCTCCGCAGCGCCGCCGTGGAGGAGTGGCGTTCCAGGCTGGAGAGTCCAAGTGCTGGCGTGGCGACTGTCGCGGCAGTGCGTCCTGTCCTCCAGCAGTGGATGGACAGGCGCCACGGTGCGCCGACCTTCCGGCTGACGCAGGTGCTCACCGGGCACGGCAGCTTCGGTGCGTACCTGTGTCGCATCGTCGGAGTGGAGGAGACCGCCGTGTGCCACCATTGTGGCAATTGCCGTGAGGACACGGCCCAGCACACGCTTGAGGAGTGCCCAGCCTGGGACGAGGAGCGCAGCGCTCTCGTAGCGGTCGTGGGGAGAGACCTCTCGCTGCCGACTGTGGTCGCCGCCATGGTCGGCAGCCGGAGGTCGTGGAAAGCTATGCTCTCCTTCTGCGAACGTGTCATTTCGCAGAAGGAGAGCGCGGAGCGGGATCGGGAGCAGACCGATCCCGCTCGTCGCAACAGGCGACGTAGGAGGCGCCGGGTCAACACGTAGCCCGGCGCCCAGAGGCCACACGGGGCCGCCGTCCCTACCTTGGCGGCCCCCGAGATGAAGACGCCACACGCGTCAGGTCGGTGTGCCATTTGGCACCGCGCAGAGGCGGTCCCGGATCAATCCATAGCTCTGGCTTCAGGGTATTCCGGGGCCGTCTCGCTGAATGCGCCGATGGTGGCCGTCGCGGGGTTTTTAGTCGGTATTACGGCGCAATTATTTTGGTAGGGACCCGGCCCAGCGGCCGCCCGCAAACACGGGCGGTAACATCTATGCTGGGTCGGAAGGCGCCGGTGAGTCCGACACACCCTCGCCCCTACGGGGGTGGGATGGTCCGTAAATGGATTTTCCCCGCAGGAAAAAAAAAAAAAAAAAAAAAAAAAAAAAAAAAAAAAAAAAAAAAAGGTATGTATCAGTCCCACGCAATAGGGGGCGAGCCTATTGCCGTTTTTCGGGCACATTTCCAGACTCCGTGCTACTACTGAGAATTGCCGAATGGAAAAACCCAATAACACTTTGCCCGACCCGGGAATTGAACCCAGGACCTCTAGATCGCACGGCAAATACTTGTACCGCGAGACCACGAGGCAGTCATATCATTGTTACTTATTATTGACAAACCGCTTTACCTTTAAAGTAAGGGTTCGGCAACTTTTTTTGAATCAATTGTCAGAAGCATATGTATATGTACGTATATGTAGTTTTGTATTTATGTATATTATATATTTATATAAGTAGGTTTTACAAATATACTATTTATGTATTGATTTATATATATCTTGTATATATTTATATATATAAGAGTATCTATATTTTCTGTATCATCAATATTTATGCACCTATCATGTATCTCTGCACCACCCTAAGGTTGACTGGTAGATAATGCCTTAGGCATTAAGTCCGTCTTTATACGTTATTATGTATAAAAAGAATAAATAAATAAATGTATTGAGTATTTAATATCTTTTTTGTCATATATTCTTAGCAGATCAACGGTCCATTGAAAGAATTTGCTACGGGCCCCGCGCTTGTTTTATTCACCACTGTTGTAATACCAAACAAAAACCCGACAGAACAATTCAAATATGAAGTCTCAAGGATTTCTCAGAATTTCATCTATTGTTCTAAATGTTAATAATAAGTAATATATTATACAATGCATCTGCACATGTTCAAATAGATAACTGAGTAAATGGTATGAGTACAAATCTTCTTTGTAATAACGGAAAAACTTCACATTCATAAGATTATGCGTCGTTATTTCTTTAAAATTGCTTATCATCCCTGCCTTTGCTTCTTTAATAATTTCCTTTCGATTTTTTAAATTCTTTTTAACGATGAAAGATCTGTTGTTCTGTTCTATTCTGTTTTGAATTCTGTGCGGAGTGATTAAACAGGGACATTTCTCTCTAAGCGATGGAGTATTTTAATTTCATTGTCCTTATCACGGTGCAAAAAGCCTTTAGCATCATCACAATTAAAGACTTTCTCCCTATAACACTCAAATTCCATAACTGCCAAATTTTTGGCCGATTATTGTAATTCAATGAAAAATAAGAAAAAAAAACACAGAAAGGCAAATTATAGGAAGAATTGTCAAGGTAGTTTCAATAAAACGTTACACGCGGACTTCGTGTATTGCTATTTTAAATAAGTCTGAAATTTTAATTTAACGGAGGTATAAAAACAGGCGAGCTGAAAAACATGTGTCATACACAAAATATGTTTCGACTACTGATCGTAATTCCGTTGTTATGTTTCACGCAAAATGTTGCTTCGAGCAATCCATCCGTGACTACGAACGTTGGAACTATCAAGGGTCTGACCTCCGACGATGGGATCTACTACCTGTACATGGGTATACCTTTTGCCTCAGTCAATTCTTCAAATCCTTTTGGGGTGAGTTATAGAATTATATGAATTATTATTAGGCTTTCCCTAATTTAAGTTTTATTTTGGCCGTTTAGTCGAAATATGTTTTCTACATATACAAATACATACATACATGTATAAATACATATATTTTCTCTTCCTTTTATGATTATTGTGATAGTATTTTTCACCTTTTGTATTTTTGAAGTTATACTTCTTTTGGCGCGTTAGGGAAAAATGATGAGAGTGAATTTTTACGATGCGCGCGCACACCGACACCAAAAAGTAATTCAGAAAAAGTTTGTTTTAAATTTTAAGAATGTAGAATAGTGACAGTAATAAAAAGGGATTGACATATTTTTAAGTAGTTTTGATTATTTTATTTATTTATTAGTATATCTATATTGTTAGAAACTAAAATTTAATTATTTAAATCTTTTAAAATGACTGTTATTTGACCTGATGCCGTAACTATAGTAACCAAATAATAAGACGCGTAAAAACTTTCAGGCCGATCAAGAAAATATACGATCTGTGTCGTTTTCCCGCGCTTGCTCTATATTCGCCAATGCAGTGTTGCCACCCACACCAACTTATTTAAAATATTATTTTATAATATATTATTATATTATTTAAGAAAATATATATTTATGTATGAAGTATAACTTCTAACGCGTGTACATAAGTACACACACACACTTTTTTTGTGATTGTTTATTAAATTCAAATAAGATTTGCATTTAATTTTATGTACTTACTTATATCTAGACAACAAAAGATATACTCACTGCTGGACACGGGTCCAAACTGAATTATCTATCCTTAGCCCACCGCGCTATCTATTAAAACTCCTGGCTTTCATATATTTGCCACAAAATCTTCCACAGCCTTAAAAACATTTTTTTAGAAGTTTTACAGATTCTATGGAATTTTTCGCTTATTAATCTAAATCTATATATAATAACTCAAAGAGGACTGACTGACATAGTGATCTATCAACGCACAGCCCAAACCACTGGACGGATCGGGCTGAAATTTGGCATGCAGGTAGATGTTATGACGTAGGCATCCGCTAAGAAAGGATTTTGATTTATTCTACCCCCAAAGGGATAAAATAGCGGATGAAAGTTTGTATGAAACTTTGTCAATTTTAAGCCGATTGGGCTGAGAATTTGCATGCATAAAGCTACTATGATGTAGGCATCCTCTAAGAAAGGATTTTGAAATGCAGGCTTTATGAGATTAGTAACTTTTCAGTTTAAAATATACGAATTTCTTCAATCAAAGGCTACAACTTATTTTCTTTCTGAACCCAACCCTGTAGTCTACGCGGACGGAGTTGCGAGCAAAAGCTAGTTAACTATATTTTTCCAGGCCGCAACGAAATACGCAAGTTTCGATGAAACGTACGAAGCCTACGATGATACTTCTATTTGTCCTCAAGTTGATAAATTTAACAGTTCTACTCGTATAGTTGGCACACTCGATTGCCTCCGCCTAAACATCTATGCACCAACGACAGCTTCATCCTCTAACAAGCTACCAGTCATGGTATGGCTTCACGGCGGGGGATTCCAAAGTTAATTTGGAGGAAGATTCCTGTATGGCCCAGGCTTCCTTGTCAGATACAATGTTATCTTAGTAACAGTCAACTATCGTGTGGGTCCCTACGGTTTCATGTGTCTTGATATCGCAGATGTACCTGGAAACCAAGGTCTCAAAGATCAATACATGGGTATGAAGTGGGTTTATGACAACATTGAAACGTTTGGTGGAGATGTCAACAACATTACACTTTTTGGTGAAAGCGCTGGTGGACATTCCGTAGAATTGCATTTGAGGTCTCCAAGAGATAAACTATTTAGTAAAGTTATTATGGAAAGTGGTAGCGCGGTTTCATCTACAATGTTTAAAGCTTCTGATAAAGAGGCTCCATTGAAAATGGCTGCGTTTCTTGGGTACACTGCAACAGATGTCAGTGACGCGCTGACTTATCTTATTGAGGCTGGACCGAAACAGGTCATCAACGCATCTAATTCACTAGACATTATTTTTAATCCATGCGCTGAGAAGACATTTGACAGCGTTGATTACTTTATAAATACTACTAGTATGAACACTACAGTCCCCAAGGTTGCCGACATGCCAGTTCTCATGGGATTCAATGAAAAGGAACTTATGATCGGGTACGTGAACGAAGAGGCCGCATATTTCAAAACATTAGACATATTTAACGACCAACTGAACCAAACGTTCGATTTCACGGACGATGAACTAGCCGAAATGGAAGAAATAGTCCGTCATTTTTACTTGGGCGATAAATCTATTAGCAAAGATACTCAATGGCCTATCATCTATTTTGACTCAGACTTCACATTCATCCACCCAGTTCAGAGGAGTCTGTACACATTTCTCGATAATGGGGCATCAGACGTCTTCTACTACATGTTCTCGTACTCCGGAGCACGAAACTTTGCTAAAATGATGCTGAATATTACTGAGAACGGAGCAGGCCACGCTGATGAGCTGGGATACTTGTTCAACATGACTTATATAACAGCCAAACCAAATACAGCAGACCAACTAGTTATTGACCGAATGACTACCATGTGGACTAACTTCGCCAAATACGGGTAAACTGTTATTTTAATATTTTGCCTGAGCATTTATCATTTATCTAGCACAAGTTGTCGTAAATAATTAATCATTAAATTAAGAGAAATAGTCGACTTAAAACATTGGACTATTCCAGAATTTTTTTTTTTTTTTAATACTGGCACGCAAAGTGACCCCATTGCACCTGATGGTAAGTGTAATGGAGTCCAGAAAAAGTGCCGACCAGCGAGAGATGATGATCTTCTTCACCATGATTGAAGCCCCCCCGAAAACCGGATATACACTGGCTGATTATTATATTACAAATATTTTTGATATGGAGGTCGGTGCGACCCTGTAGTTCGTTTTTAGTATTGTATTATTTAATTAACTTTGGTTCTCTGACGGATGGCAAAATATGCATTGACCTATTTTGTTAGAGCACCAAAATATTATGTTAAATTTAAATTAAATAATACATTATATTTCAGAGATCCTACTCCCGAGATCACCGATCTCCTACCTGTTAAATGGACTGCGGCCACGTCAAATGCACTACACTGCATGAAAATAGACTCAACTTTGACCCTCATTGACAGACCTTTCAGAGAGAGGATGGCATTCTGGGATCTGTTCTACAAATCAAATAATGCATTGCAGAGAACTTTTGATGACTAAAAACTTAATAGGAATTACGCAACACAATTTAATCCGTTAGATACAACTTTTCCACTAAATAAGAGAAAAATTCAATCATAATTTCAATGGACTAATATGTTTTTAAATTTCTTCGTACGATCCCTTAACCTAAGGTATTTTACATCTACAACATGGTGCATGCAGACTTGCTCACTGTTAATGTAATCCGTTAATATTATTATTTCGCATTTATACAAATAATAATACTGCCTCGTGGTCTCGCGGTACAAGTATGTGCCGAGCGATCTAGAGGTCCTGGGTTCGATTCCCAGGTCGGGCAAAGTGTTATTGGGTTTTTCCATTAGGAAATTCTCGGTAACAGCACGGAGTCTGGAAATGTGCCCGAAAAACGGCAATAGGCTCGCCCTTATTACGTGGGACTGATACATACTTGGCGAAATGTGGGTGCAGAAATGCGCCTCTGCCTACCCCTTCGGGGAATACAGGCGTGAGTTTATGTATGTATGTACAAATAAAAATATTCTGCATCACCGTCGACTTCCAACAATCTAACGTAGAATCCATTTTATATGTCTCTCTTCTATCATAAAATACGAGTAAATAAATGTATTGTTAATTCGACATTCCTAATATTCATGTTTTATTCAGGTGTATTATTAAAGCACAAATATTTTTTGAATACGTTTTATTAATATAATTCTAGTTATTTATCTGTCCTCTGAAGTTTAAATATATTTTTTGATAAATATGTGCAATATTTTTTGATCTAAAGAAACAATTTTTTTCTACAAATTTAACAATAAAATAAGTCTCTGGATGCGGACCGCAGATTCAAAAGATTTAATCGATTAGTATTGACTATTGATATATTGACTATTGATATTGATATAGATATGAAACAATATTCTAAGATACATTACCAACTTGTTATAATTCTTGACGTCAGAAGCTCAAATAATAGAAGAAAATAGTTATGGCCGACTAACGGTAGTATTTGCCAGCCAAGTATTCAATCTTTCATGCATTGTTTAGTCTATGTATATGAAGAAGCAACTTATCCGGCCGGCATTATTGTGTCGAGTAACTAGAATTTGCTGTAGTGTACCTTCAATAGAGTTTCAGTTTAAAATTAAAACTTATGTTGCAATATACTTCATACTTTTAGCATTTCTACGTCTGGCTTACCGTTTGCCGTGATATCTTCATATGCTTTAGTAAATTTATAAACTAACCTCTATATAAGTACAATTGTCTGTTTTACTTCAACTTAGTCTATTGCCTTTTGTAGTAGTAGTAGAAGATCAAAAAAATGTTTAAAAAATATAAACTACTAGCTTTTGCCCGCGACTCCATCCGCGTAGACTACAGGGTTGGGTTCAGAAAGAAAATAAGTTGTAGTCTATTTTATTCCACAGAGTCCCATTTATGTCCATACCAAAAATCGTTCACATCGGTCAAATGATTAAGGCGTGAAAGCTTAACAGTCATATAGTTATTTTCTCATTTATAACATATTAAGGGAATTAAAAAAAAACTTTTAATATAATTCTTATATTGTGTATATATATATCATATATATGATGTAATGATGTAATAAAAGCCATATTAAAAAGTTTCATCATTCTAGTTTCAAAAATGACGAATTCCCATACAAACTTTCACCCCTATTTTTATTTTACACCCTTAAAGGTAATTTTTTTACATAGTTTGAATGTCATATTTATTTATAAAAGTTTCAAGTTTCCAGCTTTAAAAATGAAAATACTTCCATACAACTTTTCATCCCCCCTTTCAACCCCTTAAAACCCTTTTTCCGCAATAAAAAGTAGCCTATGTTCTTTCTCAGGCTCCAAACTATCTGTGTACCAAATTTCATTTAAATCAGGTTCAGTAGTTTTAGCAGGAAAGCGAGACAGACAGACAGACAGACATAGTTACAATCGCATTTATAATATTAGTAAGGATTATGATTTTTTGTGATATTTCGTCTTCCAAATCAGTCAATAACTGAACATTATCAAATTACTTGCTGTCAGAACTCTGTTATAACTCATCTGACGATAAAGTAGCCGCGTTTGATGTTATTAATTTCCTCGATTAATAGAGAAACTGTCAAAAACTGTAGGGTATTAATTTCACTAGCCATTAGTTCGGTTGCTGTGCGGACATCGCGTCTAATATTTCTGACTTCTCTATTAATTACCGTTTCGCCAGGATGTTATTGTTCACACTGAAACGGGTTTATTGTTTAGGAAAAAAGTTTGCCATTTGGTTCGCTACATATAAAAAGTCAGCTGGTCAAGAATTAGTGACTTCAAAAGCTTAGGAAATCTGCCTACATTGTGAATTATTAACAAAAAATTCAATATGGCGCAATACTCAGTTAAGCGTGTAAGAGGCTCGCTCAAAGCGATTTACACCAAACGAGCGAATGTTCATTCAATTCCCACTCTATGAAATTTGTTACGTATAAACAGACAAAGAGCATTCCTTCGATCTTCTGTCTGCGTTCGCAAATATTCAAATGATTATTAAAGATTTGCTTGTTGATATTTTTTACACTAAAAGACCAAGAATGAGTAATGTACAGGTTTGTGTAAATGTGTATAAATTAATTTATTTGCAGACCTGTGTCATCTTTGCATCACCTTAGGTTACCTGGCAGAAATTGCCAAGTCAACCTTTACGATTACTGTACAAGGCGTAAATAAATAAATAAAATCACATGCCAGAACCAGAGCCACATAATGTTTTCCACATCAGTTCCTAGACAAAACATAATACATGCACGAAAAATAAACAAAAGATAGATAAAAGAGGCTTCCCAAACGACCAAATTACAATTTTCAGCCTTAATTAATTAAAGAAAACCAAAATATGAAAATCATAACAAAACTCGGAATACAATTAATATAACAGACTTAAGGGTCCATTAATTCACTTTTTGCCGCATCATATTTCAGCAGGTCTCGCTTTTGACAAGCCGGAGGGGGAATGGAGGGTGCAACCCCGCATTCAGTAAAAAACATTCCATGACAGTCTATTCATCTTGACGGCTTATGAAAGCGAAATGACGATGTACCCTTTAGGTTTTTCAAACTCACGCTTCGCTTCATCGTCAAGTTGGTAATTGAGTCAAAAAAATTTTTTTCTTTTCACGATTTGATTAACCTCCAGTGGGGATTAATAACCACGTATTTAAATTGCTCGGTTGCACAACCCTGCTCTTCGTTGACGAGGAGTTAGACTTAACCAGGAAGGCCTTTTATTGTTTGTGTACGCACAATGTAATGTACATATTATATAACTTGGAGAAGACTGAGATAAAGATCCGGGGTTTGAAAACGTTTGTACACCTCCTGGTATTAAGATATGGTTCGCGTTCCAGAAAGCGAAAAAATTACGCCGTCAAATTTAACAGTCACTATCATCATCATCATGATCAGCCCATATACGTTCGACTACTGAGCACGGGCCTCCTTTACAACTGAGAGGGTTTAGGCGTTAGTCCACCACGCTGGCCTAGTGCAGGTTGGCGGACTACACACCTAAGAAATTCCTAAGAACTTTTAGGTGTGTAGATTTCACCAAGATGTTTTCCTTCACCGTTAAAGAACGTGTTAAATTCTTTGTGAATACACACATAACTTCGATAAGTCAGGTGTGTGCCTAGGATTTGAACCCGCGATCGTCGAGATTCTCGATCGCGTGCCTAACCCTCGAGGTCATCATGACTTCTACTATGTGTATATTCACAATGAACTATCACGTACTATAACGGTGAAGGAAAAAATCGTGGGGACACCTGCACACCTAAAAGTTCTTTGGAATATCATTGGTGTGTAGTGCGCCAACCCGCACTAGGCCAACGTGGTGGACTAAGGCCTAGTAAGGCCTAGGCCTCTTAGTTGCAGAGGAGGACCGTTTCCAGCAGTGGGACGTATATGGGCCGATGATGATGATGATTAAATGTATTATCATCAATAGTATTGAGCATATACTTATAGTAAATTCATATAAAAACAACAAAATATGTAATTAAACACTCAAAAAAATTATGTGACAAAACATTGCACCTGCGATCTGACATCAAGATCGCAGCAAATATTTGTGGATCACACAAACATTTGTCTCGGTGCGGGGATCGAACCCGCGGCCTCTTGTTTCGCAAGCTGGTGTTTAGCCAACTGCGCCACGGGGCTGTCAAGAATGTTAGCCCTTAATTTCTGTGAAAAAAGTAAACTTTCTTATCTTTTGTATCGCGGGTGCAACAATTTTACAATGTGTTCTTGCACTCAATAATGCTTAATAAATAACAACATATACTTACATTTTTTTAAACAGAAAGACAGATGAATATTGTCCCTTCGAGTTTAATGGTAAAACATAAACTCAAACTGGCAGCAACAGCTATTTCGTCAGTTTTGCTAGGTATGATTTTCAGTTTGTACCAACTCTCTGAATGGTAATATTTTCAAACGCTCCAAAAAAATTCATATGGAGTAAAATTTAAAAAAAGAAATAATTTAATATTTCTTTCTGACTGCCTCGTGGTCTCGCGGTACAAGTATGTGCCGTGCGATCTAGAGGTCCTGGGTTCGATTCCCGGGTCGGGCAAAGTGTTATTGGGTTTTTTCAATTAGGAAATTCTCGGTAACAGCACGGAGTCTGGAAATGTGCCCGAAAAACGGCAATAGGCTCGCCCCCTATTACGTGGGACTGATACATACTTGGCGAAATGTGGGTGTAGAAATGCACCTCTGCCTACCTCTTCGGGGAATACAGGCGTGAGTTTATGTATGTATGTAATTTAATATTAAATTTCGACTTTCTTCTTGACACTATTGGCAAAATGAACAACTAATAACGTGATTAAAAAAATAATGTCGGGAATCGTCTATAGCGGAATCGCCCATTGGCAATATTATGTTTTAATGGCTAAGTCAATGGATACTATTGGCTATATACAATAACAGTTACATAACAGACCTACTTGCAACTTCTGACTGCCTCGTGTCTATCTAGAGTTCCCGGGTTCGATTCCTGGGTCAGGCAGTGTTACAGGCTTTTTTCTATAAGTGCTCGAAAACGCCAATATGCTCGCCCCTATTACGTGGGACGAAAACACAATCCCATAAAAAACAAAACTTGTAAAAAAATCCAAGTCTCACAACTTTTTACGGCAGAAGAACTGAGTTGCGAGATATTTGTAGATAGTCCTACTTTTACTTTTGCGGTACCTCCTACTTCTTGAGTACTAACGACGGATTTTCTTAAAGCCCATTCTCTGCCTTATGAGCTTTGCTTACTTTTGTAGGTAGTCTTCCTCCTCTACATACGAGACGAGAGCGGCCGCGTCGTGATATTTATTTTAAAATAATAATTATTTTTTGCGTTAGTTAGAAATATTTAGGGCCGCACGCGTCAAACGTCAGTTGAAGTTAATCCTATTGTAAAGTTTTTATCTCTCTTTCACTATAAATCAATGTACCTAACAGAAATTTACAACATAAAGCTTAACAGAGGTATAACTTCAACTAATTTACGGCATTAACTGCCGCACTCAGTTTTTTTTAATGAATAAATTAATTGACCCTATATGAAGATTTCCTTACGATATTTTCCTTCCCCGTTAAAGTACGTGATAATTCATTGCTAATACACACATAACTTCGAAAAGTCAGATAAGTGTGCCTAGGGTTTGAACCCGCGACCGCCGGAATTCTCGACCTCACGCCTAAACTTCAATACCATCACTACTTATCTATCTGCACCTACGAGTATTATTCCATCATATCTATACTAATATATAAAGCTGAAGAGTTTGTTTGTTTGTTTGGTTGAACGCGCTAAACTCAGGAACTACTGGTCCGGTATTTGAAAAATTATTTCAGTGTTAGATAGCCCATTTATTGAGGAAGGCTATATAACATCACGCTAAGACCAATACGAGCGAAGCACCAATAATAAATGTTTTTAGATCGGGGGCTTTTTTTTTCTTTTGAGAGTTTCCGTTGCATGTGCTGCGGAAACGGTTAAAGTTTCGCTAAAATAATGTATGACAGAATTGTTCCCCTTTTAAAGTTCTAAAAAAAAGTCCTTGACAGCATATGTCTATCTTTTAAGGTTGGCTCACTATAACCTTTTTTATGCTAACCAAATTTGTTCTAAAATAAAGCATTATTTGTGAAGGTGTTTTTATAAACATGATATTAATCCTTACCCAAATAAATACGTTATTCATCACAAATATTTAATTTAAAAGAAATTTGCCCTTTACATCATTTGATTTCAAGAGTATCTTATAAGATATCGCAGTTTTAAAATAACACCGCAGCGAAAAAATGATCAAGCGCGCAATTATGATGTACAAGGCGCCGCCGGCCGGCCGGTGCGCGGCGACACACGTTTCACGTCCAATTGACCGATTTGAATGATTTTTTGGTATGGACATAAATGGGGCTCTGTGGAGTAATATAGACTACTATTTTCTTTCTAACCCAACCCTGTAGTCTACACGGACGGAGTCGCGAGCAAAAGCTATTTATACATAATATTATACAGGTACACTAATTCATTAACTGCAAATGTAACTTTGTAATCTTATATATTTGTATGGGATTACAAAGTTATTTATGCAGTTTGTGAATCTAGAAAACTAAACCGAAATTGCAAGATATTTTAATTTTTCCTTAAGTTATACACTAAACACTAATTGTGTTCCAAATTTGAAGTTTCTATGTCGGCTAGAAGTGCCTTAGAGTTTTGATGATCGGTCAGTGAGTCAGTGAGTGACAAAATCGTGAAGTTTGACTAGTTATAATTCTTAAACTACTGGTTTAAATTAACTGAAATTTGAAATATACAGAGTTTATACCATGCTTGCTTGATGACCGAATTCAAGCTTCTAGCTTTATCCACAACGAAGTTATAGGGTGTCGAAAATGGCCTGAGTTGCTTCGAGAAAAGTATAGTACGGCCGTGCCGCTTTTTCGCTCGACTTGGCGGGGGCACTGCCGTGCCCCCAGATAGGCAAATTATGGGTGCAGAAATGCACCTATGCAAAAACGGTAAAACCTTTCATATCTAAGAGTAAGAAAGATCCTGGTGTTTGAAGACACAAAATACCAATCAAATTTTTTTTTTGTAATTAATTTATAAAGAAAAACATAATTCCAGGATTTGCTCGTTTATTTAGACCGATAAATATAAAATGCATTCCGGGTTAGTATATCCCATGGGATTAAACCATGTCACCGGCTTTCCATCAGCTTCACGGCTGCAAGCGTTTCCCTAAATTTGAAATTAAAAATTCATTATTACCAAATCAATTTGAGCTTGTTTTCGCCGATGGGGCCGCGGACCAAAACCTCCATCTTTATTTATGACTACGCAAAGTTGAGACATTTCCAACTTGCGATTGGTATTGAATTATTTAACGTGATGCATTTTTAAATTCTTAAAGTACGAGAACATTCTAGCTTATTTTTTCTGCTGATATCTTAAGAAAATATTTTTGCATATAATTTTTTTAGCACGGCCAAATGACCGCATCGGCGACTGATTGCGGTCCAGTTTATAGTGTCGACTCACAAAGAACTAGTCAGTAGGACTATTATTCCCGTAAAGTTGGCACAATCATGTCGATATTAAGGTAACCGTTTGACGTTCCACTAAGACGGGTTTACTCATGTGCCAACAAAATAAAAATGTAAGAAAAACAATATAACCTTATACGATTTATTGTAGACGTAGCTAGATACCAAATATACTCACCATGCGTAAATAAAAAAGGTTTAATGTTTGTTTTTAAATTGTTAAAAATGACTCTTCCAATTTAATCACAAAAGAGTTTTCATTCCATTCGGATTGCCGTTTTAATATTTGTTCCATTGTATTCTTTTTTTAAATTTCACAGGTGTTATTAAAACGGCCATGTTAAGTTTTTTCCAAATAAAACGCAGATGAATTAAACATAATATACAAAAACATATTTACTTTTCTGATACCAGAACAGCTCAAATGTGATTAATTAAAGTTGTTAAATAACTACTTCATCGTAGTTAGTCAATGGTCCCAGTTTTGATTTCCGAGTCGGACTAAGTATTATATATTTTTGAAGTTATACTTCTTTTGGCGCGTTAGGGAAAAATGATGAGAGTGATTTTTTTACGATGCGCGCGCACACCGACACCAAAAAGTTATTCAGAAAAAGTTTGCTCGCGCCTGGCCCTTCACCCATAGAAAACCGCAAATTACCACAGAAACCATTCTGTTCACCTTACCCCCCCCCCCCCCCCCCCCCCCCCCCACCCCCCCCCCCAACCGCCCCTAGCCCGAGACACCCTAATTTTATTCGTTCATCCTAATTTTAAGATTAAGTAAAAAACTTATTGAAGTTATTACGATGCGCGCGCACACTGTCATGAAAAACCGACACCATGAAGTTATTAAAATATTATTTTATAATATATTATTATATTATTTAAGAAAATATATATTTATGTATGAAGTATAACTTCTAACGCGTGTACATAAGTACACACACACACTTTTTTTCATTAGAGAGTTTTCAGCACGGAGTCCCAAAAACCGGTAATAATAGGCTTATTACAAAATACTTAAAACACAATGACATTTCGTGTTGCTGAGTGAGTTTCTTGCCGTTCACAGCGATAACATGAAGCGGCTATAGTTTAGTTTAAAATTGACGATTCAAAAGAGCTTGTAAAAGTCTATATGAATTAAGACAATTTTGACTTTGACATTGACAATTGGCGAAACGTGGTAGAAATGCGTGCGTGTGGTAAAGTAACAATTCCACTGCCAGAAGTTTACTCAATACTAGAAACGGACTCCCCAGCTCTAAACATATAGACGACGTGGCAAACATTAATCACAGACTGCAACAATGCGTAAGGGCAGAACAATGCCATAGACAAGGCGACGCTTACGCGCATTCAAAATAAACCCAACAAATAAGCTATAACCTTTAAAGTATCATCGAGTTTGTAATCTCTATGGTACAATTAATTATTTTGCGCACGGAGTGTCTTTCCCCGTTTTAATGGAGAGAGATAGTCATTTAAAATTAATGGACGGCCATCTTGTTTCTCATCAAGATGAACGGTTAAATAAATGTGAAGTGGGTATTGTTCGCAATTCGCGGATAATGTCGTATCAGTAGCGTAAATAATAAATTGTACAATTATCTTCTGGCGTATCATCATCATCATCAGCCCAAATACGTCCCACTGCTGGGCACGGGCCTCCTCTACAACTGAGAGGGTTAAGGCCTTAGTCCACCACGCTGGCCTAGTGCGGGTTGGCGGACTACACACCTAAGAAATTTCTAAGAAATTTTTAGGTGTGCAGGTTTTATCACGATGTTTTCCTTCACCGTTAAAGCAAGTGATAATTCATTGTGAATACACACATAACTTCGAAAAGTCAGAGGTGTGTGCCTGGGGTTTGAACCTGCGACCGCCGAAATTCTCGACCGCGCGCCTAAACCTCGAGGCCATCACTGCTTCTGGCGTATACATAAATTTAAATAAGTACACCCAACAGTCACACACATAGTTCTGACCCCACATTAAGATACAAGTCTTGTGTCGTGGGTATCAGAAACTATGAGAGACTTTTCGGTCTCACAAATACCTACTTGTGGACCACACAAACATTTGTCTCGGTGCGAGGATCGAACCCGCGGCCTCTCGATTCGCAAGCTGGTATCTAGCCAACTGCGCCACGGGGTGGAATTACAGTAATCCGAGCAACATTCATGGCTCAACTGTCTTAAGTTAGATGTTATCTACCACACACTACCAATGAATTACATTTGAGAAAATACAATTGAGAGGGCGCCTTAGTCCACCACGATTTCCTAGTGCCGGTTGGCGGACTATACACCTTAGAAATTTCTAATAACTTTTAGGTGTGGAGGTTACCTCACGATGTTTTTCGTCATCATTCGAATCATAAAGGTAAGCCATAATTCATTGTACACACATAACTTCGAAAAGGCAGAGGTGTGTGCCTGGGGTTTTAACCCGCGATAATAATTCTAAATTAAGCAATTTGATTAGAGTAATCAAAAATGTTACATTACAAAGTTGATGTACTGTTGTTCGCTACTCTGGTTGCCTTCAGAGGCGTAACATAAACAGGCGAAATTACATCTTTTTAGCTTTAAACTCAGGTTATTGTACGGCGGGATCTATTCACTGGAACGTATTATTATGTTAAGCACTTATTCGAGACTGGAATTTTACATTCACGTCTGAATCATCTTGGAAATTTGGAGTTTGGCTGACTTAAGACGGTTTGGCTGGCCACGGATCAAAGATTGGTGTTTTTATGTTTGTCATCCATCCAGTCCAGCATTTTAGTTATTATCTATAATTATAATTGTGTGTGTATTTGGACCATGGCATCTGGCATTCTATAGTCTCTATTTATCCCTACGGGAGACAGACGTGAGATTATGTATTTGTGTCTATGTATGTAATCATTCTTTTGGGAAAAGTTTTACGCCGTAGTTTTATATTTATCAGAATTGTATTACATTAGGATATATTTTAATTTATTGTTAATGTAAATGTTGTGGCTGTACCTAATTAACTTCCATCATCTCAAAACTATTACAAATTACCTAAAAATACTGTGCTGTACCTCTTTATGTTTTATGTAATTATTAAACTGTTGTATTAAGCAGTAATGGCCTCGAGGTTTAGGCGCGTGGTCGAGAATTTTGACTTTTCGAAGTTATGTGTGTATTCACAATGAATTATCACTTGCTTTAACGGTGAAGGAAAACATCGTGATAAAACCTGCACACCTAAAAGTTCTTAGGAATTTCTTAGGTGTGTTGTCCGCCAACCCGCACTAGGCCAGCGTGGTGGACTAAGGCCTAAACCCTCTCAATTGTAGAGGAGGCCCGTGCCCAGCAGTGGGACGTATATGGGCTGATGATGATGATTAAATTGTTACTGTATCTGTTGTAAATAGTCTCCGCCGATTATATTTAAACAGTTTTTAAACTATAAGATGTTCCAGACATACTGTACAAATACCTAATTGAATGTTACGAATGTCAATTTTGTGGCTGAAGAATTAATCGGTATGTTTCAACAGAAGATGTCATTATTATTGAAATGTCTTAATACATTTGCACCGTTAGTGTTATTTTTCGGTTTTATTCGTGGTTTTTAGTGAAATGATCACACTAAACCCGATGGGCTATGGGGTTGCTAGTAGTATTAAATAGCGAGAGGCTATCTTTCGTCACACGACGGTTCGTTGACACTTTTAAGATTAAATCATTACACTGACCAATTATTTATTGTAATTTTTTTATTTAGACTTGATTTTTTCCAATTTAATGCATAAATTGAATAAATTAAACGATAAAGCGTTCATGATATTCCTTCAAAGCGTTTGACGTTGGCACCAGTACAGGATACGTTTTTATGTCTTTCTTTGACGTACGTAACAGAGACCTTACCAGCCAAGAGCATGCATAAAACATGGTAATATTACTAGTTAACTGAAAATGCAGCTGAGTACATAGGGATGACAGATTTGATGACAGAGCTAACAGGTGTAGAGCCCACTTTTTATAAAATGCAGAGTTGGACTTTCATTAATATGGGCAAAGACAACAAATGGTTAAAGCCATTTAGATTTAATCCTTTATGAACCGCTCAAATAAGACAGGCCATTGCATGAAATGAATGTAAGATATTCTTTATGGAATTCTCTTTGATCTACTAGTTTTATTTCTTCAGTAAAAATTAACTAATTAAGAGAACTTAAATACTGCAGAGCACACAAAGAGACCGCACATTGCGGTACAAAAGTACAATCAATTAAACAATTTGCTAATGACCGCGGCACAATGGCTCAGCCGCGAATATGTGTCAGTCGGAAATAGTCACTGAAACCGCTCCCAACTAGTAATTCACTAATCAAAGGCATTGTTAGTACCCGACTCGCCGCCTAGATTTGCCTAATTACCCACTAGTCTTAGTTGAACACAGCGGCGGAGAAAACGGAAAATTTCATACAAGTTTACCCGGAGCATTATAAATTTGTTACTTTCCTTCGATATTTATACCCTAAATAACTCTACTCGATAAAGCATGCCTTTTATTCTTATTTTCGACAACGACCTTCGGCTTGGCAACTATAGGGTCAAGGAGATTTGCCTTCAGACATACATATTTTCTGCCTATCCAAAGGCTTAAAGAATATATTTTTGAATGAGGTAAGGTTTTATGAAAGATTTTGAGGATTAATTGTAGTCTTTTCTTACAAGTTATTTTTAAATAAAAAAACAAAAAAAAAAAGTTAATCTTCTACTTGTATTTGGACCGAATTTCCGAGCCGATATTTTTTATATTTCACAGAATATTTATTGCCTCTTTTCTTAGACCGTGTGTCTCAATGATTTTATATTCTCATTGAAAGTCAAGAGTTAGTTATTTCGTTGAGTTTAATTCAAAATGGAAACTATCAAAATATTAGCTAATAACATCATTTAATTTGATATAGGTTACCACATACATACATACATAAACTCACGCCTGTATTCCCCGAAGGGGTAGGCAGAGGTGCATTTCTGCACCCACATTTCGCCAAGTATGTATCAGTCCCACGTAATAGGGGGTGAGCCTATTGCCGTTTTTCGGGCACATTTCCAGGTGCCCATATATAGGTTACCATTATTTTAATATAACAGTTTAGTCATTACTAGACTGCCTCGTGGTATTGCGGCATAAGTATATGCCGTGCGTTCTATAGGACCCGGGTTTCAAAGTGTTCTTGGGCATTTCCTTCAGGAAATTCTCAGTAGCAGCACGGAGTTTTGAAATGTCCGACAATGCCCGAAAAATTGCAATAAGCTCGTCCCCTATTACGTGGGACAGTTATACCTAGCGAGATGAACCTAAGCCTACCCATTCGGGAAATACTGGCGTGAGGTTATGTACGTATGTAATATTTACCAACTGATTTCACTGTTAAGAAATTCTACATAATAATATAGGTTTTCGATATGAATACGAACACATATATCTAAGACAATTGTCTTGATAGTTCAGCGGCATAATAAAATGCTAACGGCTATGAGATACTATTTTCAATTCCAATTAAATTTGGTTTCAGGCGTCCGATTGTCAGGCATATGCTTATTTCTGTTCCAAAATAATGCGTGTATTTTTAACAAGTTATCATACACTTTTATGGTAGGAAGGCATATCGTGAGTCGACGTGCATACCTACCTTAAGAAATTACGTCTTAACGTAATAGGATTTATTCTAGTCAGTGATAAGCCAAGAGAAGAATCAAAAGGAATACTGCCAATAACAATAACCCTCTCGACAATTTCACTCCTGAACGAATCCAATAAGATACGGAACTTTTCCAGTTATTTATCTTAAAGCACTAATGTCCAAGATTGGCGGTTTCATTTGGCGGTGGAGCGAGTGCAACACAAATGTTTGCTTCGCGTTAATTAAGCCGATATTGCTGTCTCTTTAGATGAAAAAACCGGCGATAAGTTTACAGGATAGAGGCGTGAATTATACATTATATGTATGTACCCTCTATTTGGACCACAAATAATTACCAAACATATAAGAGTAAACCATTGATCGAGTAGAGTTTTTTACATACATACGTTGTTATGTATATACATACCCTCACGCCTGTATTCCCCGAAAGGGTAGGCAGAGGTGCATTTCTGCACCCACATTTCGCCAGGTAGACATTAGTCCCACGTGATAGGGGACCCCTTGCCGCTTTCGATTTTCACACTCCGTGCCGCTACTAAGAATTTACTGATAAAAGAAAAAACACTTTGCCCGATCCGGGAATCGAATTCGGAACCTCTAGATCGCACGAGGCAGTCAGAGAATAATTGCCATAACTTGCATGTTCATTTGTATTGCCATTAAAAAAATATATATAAAACATTCTAAAATCTGCGTTCCAATGAGTGAATAGACAAATTAAGTATACATTATTAAGCGATGAAAACTACGTCAGAAACTCAATGGTGATTATAATACCATAAATAAAATATGTGAGCTGAAAGAGAGGGGCGATGCGGGAGTGAAAGAGACGGCAAGCTCGATTAATATGAATCATCAAGATTAACTTTTACCTACAAGGATTTAAATTGGAAATAATTTTGGTACATTGTTTGAAAGTTTGTGAATTTGTAATGAGACAACGTTTGTACAGTCGTACGCGAAGTGTGTTTGTTTTCTTGTACATAATGAATTGTGTACTTTGGATAACAGCGTGCTGAATTATTCACAGAATAATTAAGGGATTTACTGTGATTATAATTTCTTACAACATTTGCGTTAATTAATATTGTTTATTCGAAATTATTATTAAAACATAACATACACACGTGTTTGTATTTCCGTAGTCGTTTTTTAAGTCTCACGTTAACGTCTTTTGCCGTTTTTCGTGCACATTTCCAGACTCCGCGCTGCTACTGTTTTCCTAATGGAAAACTATAAGAGAATGCCTTAGGAATTAAGTCCACCTTTTTTTTATTTTTTTATTTTTTTATGAATTATTATTTTTATTTACAATAAATAAAAAACTAAAACCAACTCTTTTACTGTTAAGGCTATTCGGTTGTGGAATGCACTCCCAGTTCAAGTACGACATGCACAAACACTGTCTCAATTTAAAAGACTTGTGAAAGATCACTACTCCTGTCAGTCATTTGGAAAAAAATAATGCTTCGACCGCTTATTCTTATGTATGTATTTATGTATATTTGTATGTATTATGTATGTATATATGTTTTGTATATATTTGTGTAGGGGCTATGTAAATTAATTAAATATATACACATTTATTTATTTATCTTATCAATTATTATATTGTACACATGAACTACCCTCCCTTCTATCACTTGTTTATGTCCATCTTATGGTTGTCTCTAAAAGATCGCCTTGAGCGATAAGACCGCCAATTGTACTTCATTCTTTTTGTATATTGTTTTGTTCATTAATTCTTAGTGTACAATAAAGAGTTTATAAATAAATAAAACCACTTAGCATACACAAACTTTCGCGCGGGATTTATTCTGCAGTCGCAGAGGCAGAAAATACAATAAGCTTGAAAAAGACAAATTGGCGTGTGACTGTACGAATTTACAGTGAGATTAAACGTTTGTTCAACGGAGTAGGAAGTTTCAGTCATAATGTAGCGAAAGTTGGATGCGAGCATTCATTGTTGTAATTCTTGCATTGGTTTAATGGCATTTATCGGCCGGAGTATTGCTGCGTATAATCTATTGTTCAGTCTATTCAAACGAGCTATTTTTGGCATTTCTAAATGTACGATCAATTTGTGAGTTTCAAATGGATTCGTTCGTGTATTCGCTATTGAATTGTCCTTACTAATATTATAAATGCGAAAGTAACTCTGTCTGTCTGTCTCGCTTTCCTGCTAAAACTAATGAACCGATTTAAATGAAATTTTGTACACAGATAGTTTAGACCCTGAGAAAGAACATAGGCTACTTTTTAACCCGGAAAAGGGGTTTTAAGGGGTTGCAAGGGGGGATGAAAGGTTGTATGAAAGTATTGTCATTTTTAAAGCTAGAAGCTTGAAACTTATTTTTTAGGCTGTTGATTAGATATAAATAAATATGACATTAAAAGTTTGTAAAAAAATGTACCTTTAAGGGAGTAAAATAAAAATAGGGGTGAAAGTTTGTGTATAAATTCGTGATTTTTGAAGCTAGAGTGAAACGACGTGTAGACGACTGTTACTATGTACATATATGTATGTAACTATATGTCTGTTATGCTTTCACGCCTAAATCTTTTGACCTACGTAAACGATTTTTGATATGGACATAAATGGGACTCTGTGGAGTAAAATAGACTACAACTTATTTTCATTCTGAACCTAACCTCTGGCTTTCCAAAAATTTGTGTGTATTCACAATGAATTATCACGTACTTTAACGGTGAAGGAAAACATCGTGATGAAACCTGCACACCTAAGAGTTCTTAGGAATTTCTTAGGTGAGTAGTCCGCCAACCCGCACTAGGCCAGCGTGGTGAACTAAGGCCCAAACTTCTCAGTTGTAGAGGAGGCCATTGCCCAGCAGTGGGACGTATATGGGCTGATGATGATTTCATATTATATTATTCATAAAATCACTATTTTAGCATATAGGCTGCACCAAAATGCCCCATCCAGCCATCGTAAACATAACCGCAAGGCTATTCCGGGCCTCGTACAATAGGGCACATTCATAGAGTCGTGATCTTGCAACGGCATTTAATCTGCGGTGTAATGTTATTCGAGCGCCGAGACGAGGCGCACCGCAAACCTAAGGCATTCAGTATGCCTAGCGCGTAAACTGCCCACATACTAACTTAGTGTTGTGTATGGTGGATCGATAATAGTAGAATAAGTGCATGAAGAACTGTTATATAATAATACATACATACATACATAACCTCACGCCTGAATTCTTATTAGGCAGTGGTGCATTTCTGCTCCCACATTTTGCCAGTATGTATCAGTCCCACGTAATAGGAGGCGAGCCTATTGCCGCTTATAGGAGACATTTCCAGACTCCGGGCTGTTACTAAGAATTTCATAATCCTATCCTAATTTGATTTTAATTACATTATTTAAATTTGACATTTACAATGTAAAATTTAAATAATGTAATTAAAAAAAGACATTTATTGCTATTTAAAAAAAATGACATGTGTTGCTGAGGGAGTTTCTTGCCGTTTCTTCTCCACAGCTTTAACACGTTTCGAAGCGGCAATAGTTTAAAAAATATAAAAAAATTTAAAATTGACGATTCAAAAGAACTTGTAGAAGTCTATTTAAATAAAGTCTATTTGAATTTGACTTTGACTAATGGAGAAACCTATAACACTGTGCCCGACCCGGGAACCGAACCCGGGACCTGTAAATCGTACGGCACATACTTGTATACACGAATAGGTATAACTCATGTGAATCTCAAAGGCTAGTATTATTTACTAGATTGCTAAGATAGTATAAGTGAGTATGAAATCAATGCACCCAACAGTCATACATACATAGTTCTGACATTACAAGTCTTGTGTCCGAGAGACTTTTCGGTCTCACAAACACCCAAAATCGAAACAAATATTTGTCAATCACACAAACATTTGGCTTTTGCAGGAATCGAGCTTCGCTTTTCGCAAGCTGGTGTCTAGCCAACTGCGCTACGGGGCTGTTACGGCGCTAGGTATTGGTTAAGCAAAAGATATGGCAAGTTTTTCTTCTGTAAGCAGGTCAAGAACTTCTAATGGCTCGCCCTCTACTATGTCAGATTAACAATTATAGCTAATGAATTTTGGTATTAAAAGTAAACCTCTGCATCTGCATATCCTTTCTATATTCTCGAGTTGGGAAAAGAACAATATTTTCTATAAGAAATAATTGCCCTGCATTGATTGCCTCGTGGTCTCGCGGTACAAATATGTGCCGTGAAATCTAGAGGTCCTGGATTCGATTCCCGGGTCGGGCAAAGTGTTATTGGGTTTTTATAATAAAAAATTCTTAGTAGCCGCACGGAGTCTGGAAATGTGCCTGAAAAACGGCAATAGGCTCGCCCCCTATTACGTTGGACTGATACATACTTGGTGAAATGTGGGTGCAGAAATGCACCTCTGCCTATCCCTTCGGGGAATACTGGCGTTAGGTTATGTATTTATGTAGGTATGTAAAAAATTGCAAATGACTCGTCTCTTATTAAGTAACTAAAACGAAGACAACGAAACGTGGGTGTTGAAATACCTTTGTCTACCTCTACGAAGATACAATCTTCAGCGAAAGTATTCAAGCTAGAAATAAATAAATAAAAAAAACTCAACTCCGAGGGATTTACATTTTAATCACGTATTTCATTACAAGTATTTAACATCATTATCGAATGAGAGAGTCGTGTGGAATATCAAAAGTTGAAATACGCCGCCCTTAATGCAGGTAAAATAAATTGACGCCGGCAGCACATTGGAAATATTTATTAAGCCGCGCTGGAAATTGGAATTTCCACTTTTGTTTCAATTATTGCATCGTTACTGTGAATGATGTGATGAAGACAATGGACCGTGCGGACGGTACGGACGCCGAGTAATTTCTCGTTTATTTTAATACTAGCGACCTGTACCAGCTATGCCTGGGTACTGGGTTTTTTCCAGGATCCAGGATTAGTTTATCCGCAGAGATACAGAATAGGCCAGCGTGGTGGACTAAGACCTAAAGCCTCTCAGGTGTAGAATAGGCCCGTCCACAGCAGTGAGACGTATATGGGCTGATGATGATAGAGAATAGTATTTCCCAAAAAAGTTTATAGCTTTTCAAACATATAACGCCATCTATGATCAATAATAAAAATGTGGATAGTATTAAAGTTGAAGGCAATATTAAATATTGAGTGCTTATTAGATTTTTTTTTCGATTTTTTTGTATCTCAATTATCTATCTATCTGTATCAATTAACTCTATACAAAATGTAATAATATTATTACCAGTAATTAGTTGAAAGTTCACGCACAGACAATAATCCGTGTGTAAATAATTTCGTCTGTCCTATTCGAAGGGTAATTAAAACTGGTATGATTAAAACATCCGATGACTTTACTGATTGTATTGTAATAATTAATATATTATTAAAACCTGCAATATTAATATAATACTAATGAAAAAATTCATTAGCCCATAATACGTCCCACTGCTGGGCACGGGCCTCCTCTACAACTGAGAAGGTTTAGGCCTTAGTCTACCACCCTGGCCTAGTGCGGGTTGGCGGACATCACAATGCTATTTTAAAATTTATTAATGCTGGTACAAATACGAATGCATTGATAATTGATGAATGTTTTTTTTTAAACAAAAAAATCCTATTCAATCTAAGCCCATGTAATATAGTGGATTTTTGTCCTTCAGCTCTTTTTTAACTTTCTATCTCTATAAATATATTAGTTATGAATTTTCAAAATAGTTTTTTGGCTCTAGTGTAAACTTGGGTTTTTCTAGACACGACTTTCCGCTTTCATCCGTCGATATAGTACTTATCTGAACAAACATACTCTGCACCACCCGCCAGCTGATATTAATCGAGAAAAACGTTTAAAACAACAAACAAAAATAACATAAATAACAGTACAGTAACAAAAAAAAATTAAAAACAAAACATAAACAATATTGTGGTATGGAACGCGACTTCGTCTATACCCAAATGTCGAAATGAAAGTGACAATAAAAAAAACAACGACATGAGGGTAGTATTAAAAATATAGACGAACAATAAAAATTAAATAAATTGAAAGTGACAAGACAAAAAACAAACAGTTAGAGGTTATTATTTTAAAAAGACGAACAATAATAATTATATGAAATAAAAGTATTAGTAAGCGCTGACCGATCGTCATGGCTTACGCGGTTTTATATTCGAGCGCGATGTTTCCGTGGACCCGTGGCTTATTACTGCCAATGAAGATAAACTTGATGTCTTGGGATACTTTGCCAATAAGGAATTAAGTTAGTCTAGTGTGTGTTGTGATTTTGACGCGGCTTCCATCCGGAACTTTGACTACAACAGTGCCGTCTTGAGTCCAGAAAGACCGCATGCCAAAATGCTGGCGACTTTTGCTGAATATGTTTTGTCGCGATCTTGTCAGGAACTCCTTAACCGAAACAGATGAGCCTTTCAGGTTGGATTTGGCTCGCCAAACAGCTGTCATATGAAGTACACTGGAGAACCTGACTAGGACAGGCCGATGGTGTTCTTTGTTTGGAGTCCCTATACGATGACAGGCAGTGATAGAGGCACCTGTGACGTCCTTCACCAACATCGTACCGTTTACTATGGACAACACGGCGGCATTACAGTTTTCGTCGTCAGTCTCCGGCACGCCGAGAAAAAATAGTGCTTTACGACGGTGTCTGGTCTCCATCGCATCGACCATGTTTGCGCATTGAGTTATTTGCTGTCTCAGCAATCGCAGCATGTTGAGCGTGAGCTCCAGAAAGGTCCGGAACTCTTCAGCAACCCGAGCGACGGTGTCCTTGGCAGCTCCCCCAGTCTGAAGTTGAGCTTCGAGTTGGGCCATTCGCTGCGAAAAGCTGTCTTCAAGCGTCTTTTGTGTAGATTGGATGTCCTCTAGTGAAGTCATATTAACTGTCTTAAAGTGAGGTGTTGTTCTGGTGAAGTTAAACGCTGGCTGGTAGTGGTGCAGAGCTGGATTACATTCAGCAACACAAAGGTGAGTACATTCACAACGTAATTTTGCAAAATTCACGAGTTTGGAAAGTATATAAACACAGTTTTAATTTAATTGAATTTAAAATTTTAACCGAAGGCACGTCCACTCAATACATAACATAACATTTATTCATTAAAAGTATTTCCGTTACAATGACTTAAAACTATTACATAACATATTGTTCTTAACGTGCATATTTGCCAGGGGTTCCCAAACTAGGCAGGGCCTGTCATCTTGGGAGACCAAACTAACAATTAAAAATATTAGAATTTAAAACAAAGGGCGTAAAAGTCTGTCACTGGAGATTATACAAGGATTTACATACAAAACTTAATATTAATATATAAAGAAAATATACCTATACGATACAAAGAAATATAAATAAAAAAAACTTAAAAAATAATAATAATTAAAAAACGATATAAAATTAAAGTCCTAAGTTTAAAAGAGCCTCTGTGTCATCATAGTTTAGACTCTTCAGCCAGATTACAAGTTTTCGTTTAATATCATTTATGGTTCCTGTTTTTAAGTCGCAATTCTTTGAGACCTTATTATAAATTAAAGGATGCAAAAAATTTGAAAATACACCGACCATAGACAATTTTATCAGATTATATTATATCTACCTACAAGCTTTGGCTTTAAAATCTTAATTTACATTACTAGCAGCGTGGCTTCTTACCTGCAAGTAAAAGCCAAAAGTCGTAACCGCTAATACAAACGCACCAAGATCCAAAATCCATCGTCAGGTTAAATAATTGAAAGGCTAGCGGAGATTAGGTTATTCATGGCGCGTCGAGTGTGCCGATCGCGGGAATTGATTCCCGATCCTCTGTGAAATCTCGCCGTTTACGTGTTTGGCTCCTTCACAAAGAGATATTGGTGGATTTGCGAGGAAATTAGTTTTAAAGGAACGCGTCTTGCACCGTTGTTTTTCTTGCCGTGTTGTGGGAAGGATTTGGTTTTGTTATTGGTGTATTGTTTTTGATTGTTTACGTACACGTTTTGATAATAGAAATCATATTTATCTACAGATATAATTGAACAGTAAAAATCGGCACAAATTGTAGGTAAATGCCGCTCATGCAGAAATGCCCCTCTGCCTACACCTTTAGGGAATACAGGCGTGAGTTTATGTATGTATTAAAAAAATAAAGAGGATAAGTTTTTTTTTAAATAATAGCAAGCATTCGTCATTAGCCCATATATGTAAGTCCTACTGCTTGGCACGGGTCTCCTCTACAACTGAGAGGGCTTAGGCCTTAGTCCACTACGCTGGCCTAGTAAACAATAAAGGCAGTCAAAATTTACGGGATCTTCCTGAGTTTTCCTGCGTTTGCAGATAAATATTTCAGTGCTTTGTGAAATGACTTGTTCCGTAAAGGGAAGCGAGACAAAACATAATTAACTTAAGCCTAAATCCATGTATAATTAACGCCATTAAAGTCTAACATCGGCAGAGTAATTGCTTAAACACAAACACTGAAGGCAGGGAGTGTATTTTTTTTCCAATATATCGGAGCTTTGAAGTCGAGAGCACGCCGCATTAATATTACATGAGCGTCCGCCTTAGAGCTGCATCTCCAAGGTCCGTAGCGACAAAATAACCGATTTCTGAAACGTCCGACTCAGGTGCCTTTACGTGCGATGCTATCCTGACCGTTAGTTGAAACGGAACGAATTTCAAAGAGCATTGCTATCGAAATATTCTCGATGTATTTCAAATCATGTGTGGTTGATTGAAATGGATTTTTGAAGATATTTATGTCTTTGATGGAAACAATTGGAATATTCAAGTTATTATACAGGGTATATTCAGACCGTGATCGGAAACTAAGGCAGGCAATAACGACGGTGATTACAAACACATTGGCGTTAAAAAAAATCCCGACAAGTAATAAAATTTTCGACGATTTCCCAACAATCATAGATATTAAATGGATGGGGTTGTAAGGAAAACTTCGAAATTTTTATTTTTTGTCAGTATTTTCTTTAACGCCAGGGGGTTTGTAATCACCTTAGCTATTACCTGCCTTAGTTTCCGATCACGGTCTGAATACACCCTGTATATATCGGAGCAGGGGAGGCTTGGAAGTGTCTTTAAGATGTGTGACGTCACATTGCCGACGTCACAACTGTTGGTTTATGGTGGTAACTCATGCTTTGAGTATTCTTTCGAAAAACTTCACAATTACTGACGAGGCGGATAGCCCGGTATCGATATAGAATAGCAGTGATATCGTTATGATTCGAGGATTCATTTTGAGAAGCGATTTAAACAATCAACTTTAATCAAAACTCCTTTTTATTTCCCAATACATCGGATGTTTGCTGTCCGCGCGTAGACGCGGAATAGTGGGGGCAATCGACACCGCAGAGGGGCGACCGCCCGTGAGTCATTCTTGTTTACGCAAGATCGATGACGTAGCTCTCAGTCTATGGTTTTACGCCGTTATATAAATATGACATAAAAACCTCTTGTAGTATTGTGGGAAAGGTCTTACGCAATTTTATTTAATGTTGGTTACATTTATCAATAATATTTATATAATATAATATTATAATAATTATAATAATATTTATATAATATAATTCTTTTATTTGAGCTGATTTCAGAGAATTAATGTTATCTTTAATATCTTTATTTCGTATTTTGTTCCTAAATCTCTTTGTAAACTAGGTTTAGAGCAATATACATATGTGTCACTGGATAATCATATCCATTTTACATTTAAAAAAATCCCAATAATTGTAAATCTCATAAAATGAGACAATGTAAAGAATATGATGAAAAATTGACTGGTGAAATACATTGTGTATGTCATATACGGATATTAGCGCAAAGCATCACGAAACTGATTAATGTAATAAAATTTTGAGCGTTACTATAAGTGTGGGAGAATGCGAAACCGAATTGAACGTGATGTCTTCTACAGACGTTTCGCGTGTGGATTTTAATAAACCAACCAAATTTTAATAAACCAAATAAAATGCCAAACATCAGTTTGGCAATGTATCTTGAATTCGTATCATACAGTGTACCTAAAACTTGACTGCCTCGTGGTCTCGCGGTACAAGTATGTGCCGTGCGATCTAGAGGTCCTGGGTTCGATTCCCGGGTCGGGCAAAGTGTTATTGGGTTTTCCATTAGGAAATTCTCAGTAACAGCACGGAGTCTGGAAATGTGCCCGAAAGTCGGCAATAGGCTCGCCCCCTATTACGTGGGACTGATACATACCTGGCGAAATGTGGGTGCAGTAATGCACCTCTGCCTACCCCTTCGGGGAATACAGGCGTGAGTTTATGTATGTATGTAGTGTACCTAAAATTAATGTTAACGCTTTATTAATAGTAGTAACAAATAAAGTTTTAATGGCCTGGCTAGAAACATGGTCCTCGGATACAGGAACTTTGCAGTTTTATGTATTACCTTGGCGGTAAATGTTAGGCACTGTAAAATGTACGGTAATTAATTGTCTAGATTATATTCAAAGAAAGTAGTGATGGCATCGAAGTTTAGGCACGCGGTCGACTCAAACTCCGGTGGTTGCGAGTTCAAACCCCAAGTACACAACTCTGACTTTTCGAATGTATATGTGTATTAATGAATTATGACGTATTTTAACGGTAAACGAAAACATCGTGAGGAAACGCCTAAAAATTCTCAGAAAATTCTTAGTTGTGTAGTGGTTGACCTCTCAGGCGTAGATAAGATCTGTGCCCAACAAAAAGAGGTATAGGTGATGATGATAATTATATTACATACACAAATTACATCATAAGAAACTCATGCTACAAAAGAATAACTTATACACTTTGGTAAACCGAATACAATTTTCCATTTCAATACAAACGTCACAATAATTTCAATTTCATGATGCTTTGAGATATCCGGATAGTTTGATACACAGATTAGCACAAATTGCATGGATATCGACGATCCATTGTGGTGAATCCTGGGCATTCCGTACGACAATGGTATTGCCAACCGAATAGGTACCGCTGGAAACTGCCGATCGCTATCCACGCTACGTGATCTATTACAGTTTTAGATAATTAATTCTGGCTGAAATTGAACGATTCGATGGATGTTAGACAGTTCGTCTTGTTTATGTCTCTATATCAGCATATTGTCAATACATTTTGCTTTTTACTAGGGTGCATATGTACATAATGGTGTCATTATTATTGCAATGTCTCATACATACATAACATCACGCCAGTATTTCCCGAAGGGGTAGGCAGAAGTGCATTTCTGCACCTACATTTCGCCAGGTACGTATCAGTCCCACGTTATAGGGGGCGAGCCTATTGCCGTTTTTCGGATACAATTCTAGATTCAGTGCTGCTACTGAGAATTTTCTAATGGAAAAAACCCAATACCACTTCGCCCGACCCGGGAATCGAACCTGGGACGTCTAGATCTTACGGCACATACTTGTGCCGCGAGATCACGAGGCAGTCAAGTTCTTTTAGGGTCTATCAGGTTTTATTCCACCAATATAGCAATTTATATGGTTAAACGGAAAGGTTTTAATATAGTATGCTGGTTTTATATATGGTGCAGCATGTACAACTTTTTACCTTAAAAATTCTTGAAAAGGGCTCACTCTAAACATAAGTAAAAAAGGACGGAGGCATGTGTTAGATTTTTTGCGTCAAAATGATCTTCAAATCGTTTCAATTTCAAAGTGTAAAACTATATTAATGAGTACCTATGTATCTATTATACCAGACATATGTAAGTATTTAGGAGGTAGTCGACGACCTTTTTTTTTTGTTGCAGTCTAAGTTTTTTCAAACTTTCGAAGTTAAGTGTATATTGTAAACGGATTACACACTTCAATGATAAATTGAACTACTCGAGGAAACCTGCATACCTATGGTTTTGTTCACAAAGAATATTCAGGGTATGTGAAGTCTCATAAAGAGCTCATAAAGAAGCCTGTACTCTAAACAATAGTATGTAATCATCTTCATCTTCATCTTCAGCCCATATACGTCCCACTGCTGGGCACGGGCCTCCTCTACCATTGAGAGGGTTTAGGCCTTAGTCCACCACGCTGGCCTAGTGCGGGTTGGCGGACTACACACCTAAGAAATTCCTAAGAACTTTTTAGGTGTGCAGGTTTCATCACGATGTTTTTCTTCACCGTTAAAGTACGTGATAATTCATTGTGAATACTATGTAATAGTATGTAATACAACTATCAAATAGAATATAAAAGCATTATACAGAGAAAAAAGGTGCGAGAGCTAGAATACAATGAAAAAAATTTATGGTGAAGACACTCAAGTCGCCAATACGCAGTAAAGCGGAGTTGTTCAAATGTAAAACAATCGTTAGCCCAGTGCTGTGCCGTTTACATAAATAAATAAATACGACCACGGTACCAGAAAATGCAGCTATTCTGATGCTATCGGCTCGCCCGGCCGCGCGCTGGGGCCACAGTAAAAACGCTATCAGTAATTGAAATCTAAAAATGTTAAAGTATTGCTAGTATGTCGGAATTATGGTGATCGATAACTTAATGACCACAGTAGCTGTGGTTTTTTAAATGTTAGGTAAAAATATGAGGTGGTGCAATGCAAAGTGAAAAAAAATAATGTGTGAGCACTAACTGTTTTAGAATTTACAGCAATAACAAAGTACATTTTTTTTTAAATAAGTGCGATATACTAAAAAATACTTGTCTTTTCGAATTTCCTTCGTCGTTTCTATCAATCTTTTTCCAAAATAGTTGTTGGCTTTTTTCTGAAGAAAAGTTGGCCAACGCGGTCTTACCGCCAGCCATGTAGGAGAGTCCCTACTCACTGGTCTTGCAACCAATTGCGTGGAGCGCATCCAAGCTGCACTGCGGTATTTAGTTGCCTTTTACGAAACCGCACTTTTATCTAAGGAGAGGATAGCGCCGATACTAAGACCGGGGTAGGCCCAAAACAGATCCATAATAAGTTACCATCGCTAAGACATGTTCCAAATACCAGGCTTAATAAAAAGTGTGTGTGTGTGTACTTATGTACACGCGTTAGAAGTTATACTTCATACATAAATATATATTTTCTAAAATAATATAATAATATATTTTAAAATAATATTTTAATAACTTCATGGTGTCGGTGTTTGTTTTTTACTGTATTTAAGAGGAGTTGCCAGAGGCAGGGGCGAGTTATATTACTAAAAACGATTTAAGCCTGACCATGCGTGACGTACATATCATATAAGTAATAAATTTAAATTAAGGAAATTAAAATTATAATTAATTCTGACGTCACGACTCGGTCTTGACGGCACGTGACGTGAGCAGAATTTTAAAAGTAAAATCAGATTAAATTAAAATAAATACCTCTCTCGACTCTGTCTTGACCGTACGTGACGTAATCAAAACTACTTAAAAAAATATGTCAATTTATTACTGTCACTATCCTACATTCTTAAAATTTAAAACAAACTTTTTCTGAATAACTTTTTGGTGTCGGTGTGCGCGCGCATCGTAAAAAATCACTCTCATCATTTTTCCCTAACGCGCCAAAAGAAGTATAACTTCAAAAAAATATTTGCAATTTCCCTACTGCCTTAACTTTGACGCGACTCTCTCAATTCTAAACAGTAATATTAAAACAACACGTGACATCAAATATTCACCAGTTTACACGTCTCAAATGTAACTGCACGGTGCTCGCGTCCCTGCTCCGCCATTGCCGACCTGTAGCATGAAATGTTATGACCGTTGGCCTCCATTGCGGTAAAATGTTCCGGTTTAGAATTTTAGTTAAAAGGTTAATTTTTGAAATCACTTTATGCTTTGTTGGTCCCAGCATAAGTATTTGTTGTGAGTTATGGACTACCCGGGTTGGAAAAAGTGGGTTTTTTATTGGGTAGCAATAGAAGTAGGAAAAAATGCCTGAAAAGCGCTCACTTTGTCTTTTACTGCCCCGTGGCGCAGTTGGCTAGACACCAGCTTGCGAAAAAAGAGGCCGCGGGTTCGATCCCCGCACCGAGACAAATGTTTGTGTGATCCACAAATATTTGTTTCGGGTCTGGGTGTATGTGAGACCGAAAAGTCTCTCGTAGTTTCTGATACCCACGACACAAGACTTGTATCTTAGTGTGGGATCAGAACTATGTATGTGACTGTTGGGTGTATTTATTTATTTATTTAAGTCACCCTTTGTGACTTAAAAGACAACCGGCGAAATGCTGATGCTGAAATGCATCCCGCTTACCACTTTTGAAATACAGGCCTGAGTGTCCATGTGTTTGTAATTACCGTAACTATTACTTGTCTTTGTTTTCGTTCATGGTCTGTTTATATCCTGTGTATAGAACGTTATGAATTGGGAGTAATTTGTTAATCTTCAGGAGCTAGACTTTTCAATAAACCCTTTAATTGTGGCCTTTGGTGAGTGGCGGCCATCTCTTGTGAATTTTTAACCTGCAGAATGTTAGCGAAATAGGACTATGGCCTAACTCTACTCTAACCTAACTCAATGTAGGAAGAGGTTTGGGGTCAGTACTTAGAAGTTTAAAGGTCGTATTAGACAGAAAAAAAATACTACGCCTATTTACAAACGACAGATAAAATAAACATTTATTCCTTGTTCTCCTACCTGCTACCGATAGTGATAGCACGTTTCGAAGCGGCAATAGTTTAAAAAAAACTTTTAATAGTGACAATTCAAAAACGCTTGTAAAAGTCTATTTGAATAAAGGTGATTTTGACTTTGACTTTGACTTTACCCAAAAAATACACATACGGTAAATACGGTTGCGCTGGCGGTTAGACTATTTCGCCACGCTAATTCTAAACAAAGAAGGTTCTTTGACGAAGCATCCCAAGGTGAATGGATGCTAAATTAAAATTGCTTGCTTTTGCTTGCAACAAATGAAAAGACGACCCATAACCGCACGCTTTATACAACAAGTGAAAGCGGTCCGGACTGTCGGGCCCCTGAAACTCCGGGAGCTCATACAAAATGCAGGAGTCATTTTTCAAAAGTTCTACGCGTTGGACAAAAGAGCCCCTTGATGGCTCGTCTGTTAGTTTAAAATGTAAAGCGTTTTTGCCATTTCAAAATCAAAAAGCTTGCCGGCCCAATTGGTTAAAAGCTTATTGCTGAGCGTAGTGTGGAGACGCTACGGCCTTACCATAAGCCATGTCCTGATGGGGGGTTAAGTGAGTGGCCTCGTGGCGTGAAGGTAACGCTTCTAATCTTTGACAGCCTCGCGGCGCAGTTAGCTTGTGAAACGAGAGGTCGCGGGTTCGATCCCCGTACTAAGACAAATGTTGTGTAATTTACAAAAAAATGTTTTGGGTCTGGGTGTTTTTGAGACCGAAAAGACTCTTGTATCGGATACCCACGACACAGGACTCGTATCTTAGTGTGGGGTCAGAATTATATACATACGTGACTGTTGGGTGAATTTATTTACTTATTCTTAAAAAAAAATCGCCACACACATGTTTGAGTCATAAAATGTATTTGTGAAACCTAAACGTACTTTTTGATACACAATAATTGTTCCTAGTTTAGTATCAGAAATGTCTATGTGGTCTTATTTGCTGTAGAGAGTAATACCGGCCTAAGTTTTCTATTTCTCTCAGAACATACAAAAAAAAACTTTATGTATCCATAACATACTACTTTTGCCGCACCATCAAGCTGTGGAATAGTTTGCCCGCTCACGTGTTCCCTCCTTCCTATGATTCTGGATCCTTTAAGCGAAGCGTGAAGAAGCATTTGTGCGGGCCGGCATGATTGTGTCGACCAGCGGGTGACCATCGTTTCTCGCTGGTTGGTATTATTTTTCTGGACTCCACTGTGCTTACCATCAGGTACAGTGGAGTCACTTTGCCGTGCCAGAAAAAAAAAAAAAAAAAAAAAAAAACATTGAAAAATATAAAAAAATATTAATTAAAAAATGTCGCAGATGTCAGTCTTCATGGCCCACCATTTACTTACACAAACTGCTCTCTAAGTAATTACACGTTAGCCGGTAATTAAAAGGCCACTTGCCAAGCAAAAACCGGCTTAATCGCCTACACGTAATGAGCACCCTGGTACATTACTTGAGACTAAGTTGGATTCACAAGCCCACGCACGGTATGTCGGAATATTTACTTAACAAGAATTATACTACCCCTGCATAGATTATAATATCTCCAACAGACCTTATTATGGATACTGGCAACAATCATCATCGTCATCATCAGCCCATCAGACCCGTCCTCCTGCTGGGCGCGGGCTTCCTCTACAACTGAAAGGGTTTAGGCGTTAGTCCATCACGCTGGCCTAGTGCAGGTTGGCGGACTACACACCTAAGACATTCCTAAGAACTTTTAGGTGTTCAGTTTTCCTCATAATGTAGGTAGTACGTGATATTTCCTTGTGAATATACGCATAACTTCGAAATGTGACAGGTGTGTGTCTAGGGTTTGAACCCGCGACCGCAGAGTTTCTCAACCGCGCGCCTAAACTTCGAAGCCATCAATACTTACTAGGATTAATATGATATAATAAATTCGCCATCTACATATAATGTTGCTTACGAGATCAAACATGAAAGCGATCAGAAGATCCATTAATATTAGTATTTAAATTGTCGATATGAATTATCCAGTTGATGAACAAGTTGAAGTAATAGATGGTAGCATACATTCATCGCAAAAGTGATGGTTTTGAGTAAAATATTTTAGCAATATAGCATTCCAAATGTTTTTGGCATATCGAAAATCTATTATATTTAGTAGTATCTGCATACGGTTGTTTGGAAAATTGTGAGTATTTTTGTCATAGACATGCTAAGTATAAGCGTCAGGCTATTGTTGTTTTTGCAAAATCCTAAAAATTATCTTGTACATTATGCCGTGTCGTCTAAAAGTAGCCTAAGGTCGTTTCTAATAAAATCTGATAAAACTTTGTCACAACAAAAATAAAAAAGGCCTATGAAAGGTTTTCCAAGTAATTAATTTGGTTTATTTACTCACGTTAGTTATTGTTTCATGGTTTTTACCAGTTTATTAGGAAGATGAATAAGAAGTAGGTAGAAAAGCTTTTAATTCTGTAAAATGTTGTGTAAAAATTTTGCTTTCACGTTCCATTCAGTGGATGTGAATACCGGAAGTCTAACAGCTTCATAGGAATTTCCATTTTACCGTGTAAAGTAGACCGTTATACTATTTAGAAACCTTTGGTAAAACAATAGATTTTCTTTTTAGTATGGAATCGGAAGGCACAATACTATATGTTTACAAATTTTTTGGACTCCACTGTGCTTACCATCAGGTACAGTGGAGTCACTTTGCCGTGCCAGTTTAAAAAAAAAAAAAAAAAAAGTTTGTCCCTTTACTATTCTTAATTCAAGATTATATCTCTACGAGTCTTCAGTTAGAGTAATAAGTGAGTAAGTAAAAAGATGTGATGAGTATAACTATTCGACAGCCCCGTGGTGCAGTTGGCTAGACACCAGCTTGCGAAACGAGAGGCCGCGGGTTCGATCCCCGCACCGAGACAAATGTTTGTGTGATCCACAAATATTTGTTTCGGGTCTGGGTGTTTGTGAGACCGAAAAGTCTCTCGTAGTTTCTGATACCCACGACACAGGACTTGTATCCTAGTGTGGGGTCAGAACTATGTATGTGACTGTTGGGTGTATTTATTTATTTATTTTATTTTATTTTTCGCCAAACGGTACTATTTTTATTCGCAGTACAATGCTCATACCTAAAAGTACCTATAAACAACAATATAATGATAAGTATAAAATATAGTATAATTAATGTACAGCAATTATTCAAAAAGAATTAAAAATGACGACATTTCGTATTGGGATAATTATCCCAAGAACTGTTTACTTCAGCAATAAGGTCGTCAACCCCTGAACAGACAACATTAGCAGAATTCACGCTTCTCGAAAGACAGCAAATTCCGACACCGAACACTACAACAAAAGGAAGAAACAAAAGTAATAAAAAGCAAAAAATTTTCCGAACGTTTTCATTATTTAAAGAATGAAATATTTTTGGTCTTTCACAAATTTTCGGGTATTAACGCGGTGTAAGTTAGAAGCGATTTGCTCGAGTGCTTTTTAATACTCGTTGCAAAATGTTCTTATTCAAAGTTTGTATTTTTTGTCGTGTTGTTGAATAGGTTGGTGGTTAATGTGCAGCAACGTATTACCTTTGTTCTCTTCTATGAAAGCAATAAAAAAAGCAATCAAACTGATTTGACTTATTTTGTTTTACCAGGGAGTTTTTTCTTTCAGCAACGGTAGATCAAAAGTCATTAGATGCATGATGATCAATATGTAAAGTCAGTAAAAAGTTTGTCTGTTGTACACTAAGATATTATATTTTTTACCGTGCGCAACAGGTATTATTTTAGGCTTACATTGTGATCCGATAAAAATATTGGTTGATGTCACAAAATATTTAGATATATGTATGTAGGCATCAAATCCTCTCTAGAGATGTAAAGAACTCGAGTCTTTGAGTCCTAAATTTCGAGCTCGACTGACAAATTGAACGACTTGACTCATTACAATAAGACTCCCAAGACTAGAGAAGTTAAGTCTATATGAGCTCTTGAGCGCAACATGGAACTCGAGTCTTTTTTAGCGCTCGAGTCGTTTTTACGGGGCGAGTCGCGCTCGAGTCGTTTTCCGTTTGGAGTCCTTTTTAAATCAGGTAATAAAATGTTACTTTTGTGAGATATATTCGTAATCAGAAACGTGTTTTGAAAAAATATAGTAGTAAATATAATAGTATAATTCAGGGTGGCTCATTATTATATATTATTGCACTCACGTTTCGTAAGCTGTATTTTCTAAAGGGATAATGATAATTCCATTCTGAAAAATCCAACTAATAAAGCTTAGTTCTAATAGCGTCTGGTCCGTCCACTCGGCCCGATGTCAAGCGTAGTAGTGAACCGGTTTGAGTGGGGAACAGCGCTTAGATTATAATTTATTTTCATGTCTTTACAATTTATAATAAATATTACATGTACACTACAATTGGATCTGCCCACACTTGGTCCGCGGAACCACTGGGCAAATAATTTTTATATGGCATAAAATGTCCAAAATGAACAAAAGCCTTATAGCTCTGTTTGTTGACTTGTGGCAGCCGGGCGCGACAGTTGATACTCCGCTCCCGCTGGTGTCGTTTTCCCCGTCGACATTTATGGCGGCAGAGTACCGAAACCAACGTAAATATTATTTATTGGTCACACATATGGTCTTTTTAAACAACACTATTATAAAAGAGTTTTCCGCTTAAAAATATTCGTGTAAAACTCGCGTTATCGTTTTTGATGTTTTAATTTTGATTTCTTGTTTGCGCGTCGAGTTCTCATGATTTTTAATCTATATTGCAGAAGTCTTCATATCTCACACAAGTGCTTAGAACAATTTTATATGCAGTCTCATAAAAAATATTTTTTTTGGTCTTAGAAGACAGCACGTATTAGATGAAAAAAGAAAAGAAAATGGATGCGTGTACTCATGTACGCGCGTGAGAAGTTATACTTCTTTAGCATCATTTATTTATTTTACACTTCCTTGTACAACAATTATAAAGAAACTTATCTATTAAAAAATAAAACAAGAGGCGGCCTTATCGCTCTAGGCAATTTCTTCCAGGCAACCTTAGGATGGATAATAAAAGAGGAAAAATAAAGAGGGTAGAATAAAGTGTAAAGAAGTAAGTAAAAGAAAAAAAAAACAATTAAAATAAATAATACTAATAACTTTGAGTAAATAAATTTATCATCATATTATTAAACATATACTTACACTTAAATACATAAATAAACAAATACATTAAATAATATTTAAATTTATATCAATAAATAATACATACGGATAGTTAACCTAAATTATATTGGAGCATGATGCGCGCGCATCTTAAAATTTCACTCTCATAATTATTTCATAACGTGCCCAAAGAAGTTTAACTTCAAAAACTTTTAAAACTTTAAACACTTAGTTTTATTACATTTATTTGTCTGAACTGATGAGTAGTTTTATATAACATTCTGTCGCGCATACATCAGTTTCCTACTTGTATTTTTAAACGCAATTCTCTGGCAATTCATAATTAGTTAGGAAAAATGCTTTTGAAATGTCGCAATCGGCTAAGATCGTGAGTGCTTTAGAAAATGGAAGTTGAAATCTGTGCGAGTCCATTAAGGGAGGTCGACAGGAAGGCCGGGAAATAGGTTCCGTCGCCCGCTCTGCCTGTTTGGACATGTATTTCCTGGCATTTTTTCGCTCGTGTTCAAAAGCCGATGGACTGATATCAAATGGAATTTCTTTTTTTAATGTTACCTTCACATTTTGAAATAAATCTTGGTTAAGGTAACTTTTAAAATTTTGATGTCTGTCAGACCAACACAATGTTATTAGCATTATAAATGCAAAGAAATTATGTGTTTTGATATTATTACGTAAAAACATATTAAAGGATTTGGGCAAATAGCTCACGGTAGCTAGGAGTATAGCATGTATGACACGTAGTTCAGTATATATAACAGTATATAACATACCTCAAAGAAAGTTATCAAGTAAACCTAGCAAGTTACTGGCTTTTAAAAAAAAAAGGCAAAAAAGAAGGAAAATTTACATGTCGAGTGATGTCAATCCAAATTGTAATACATATTATGTAAAATTAAATAATTCCATTGTATTTCCTAAGACATAGATAGTTCATTCATTTACAATAATGATCATAATTATTTACAATTATCTGTAAAAGATATTCTCTTCACAAAAGCTTTGTTCATCTAAATCGTTTCGAAGCAGCAATAGTTTTAAAAAAATTAAGAAGTGTAAAATTGACGATTCAAAAGAACTTGTAAAAGTCTATGTGAATAAAGATATTTTGACTTTGACTTTAAAAACTTTATAAACACTTCAAAAGTTTAAAAAAAGGTTTAATAGTTTATAAAACTGTAACGACTGTCATCAGCTAAGACTATCAAATTGCTGGCCGCTTTTACGAAAGAAAAAAATAAACGAAGTATCGAGTTAAGTCAATCGCGCATTCTTGTGATACTTTGATGTCTGATCAAAGCGGCGGCTGATGTGGAAAGAATTAAACTTTATTCCTTTCAGCACTTGGCGACAAGATTAACCGTCGCGGTCACTGGATTAGCCGAATTATTCTGTCATCCGCAGACATGAAGATCTACGTTGGATTTGACTTTCTTAAAAATATTTTCTAAATATGTAATAACTTTTGCCCTATCGTAAGAGTAGCACTACAAAAGTAAGGTGCTTTATAACTTTTAGAATACTGATGAAAATTAAAGAGATATGATAGTAACAAAATATAGAGCTTAAATAAATTATTTTTATAAACTGTACTGCTATAAACTGTAGTCTTTTATTTTAAGAACAATTCATAAAACATAAAATGTAGACATATGAATCTACTAGAAGCCCCTAATTCTGTTTCGAATAGAAAAATAGTTTTTCGAGTCGTGGGTATCTAGAAACTTGTTGGTCACACAAAAACCCAGACCTAAAACAAAAATTTGCGGATCACATAAACATTTGTCCTAGTGCGAGGATCGAACCCGCGGCCTTTCGTTTCACTAGCCAATGGCGCCATGGAGCCTTAATTAATTGTATTTATTTTCATTATTCTATTTGCACGACCGCACGGCACTTTCTCGAATCTTACTGCGGTCGATTTGTAATGCTCCTATGGAAAGGAAAGGAAATTTAATCTGAAAGATATTCATAAAAGGTGCTAAAATATATTTACAGTAAGATAAAATTAGAACTAAGTATCTCGTAATACAATTTATTTATTGAGTTAGCTCTTAAAGCTTTGAATAAAAGGCGCGCTGAATTGGAAAAGATAAAATTAGATTATCCAAGATTACTTTTTAACCTACTAAAATTAACTTATTACTTTTAAATTAGAACTTTTCTAAGCTCTTTCAAGTGAATTAATTAACGTATTTGCTTTCATTACATAAAACTAATTAGAAAGGGACTATGTAGGTATCGACATGTACGGACACGGTAGGTACTAAGGGACTATTAACCTTAAGAGAGTTAAAACGATAATGGGTTTTGTTAAAGTAGAAATAGATAGATATAGTACAAGCAGTGATGGCCTCGAGGTTAAGGCCCGCGGTCGAGAATTTCGGCAGTCGCAGGTTCAAACCCCAGGCACACACCTCTGACTTTTCGAAGTTATGTGTGTATTCACAATGAATTATCACTTGCTTTAACGGTGAAGGAAAACATCGTGATAAAACCTGCACACCTAAAAGTTCTTAGGAATTTCTTAGGTGTGTAGTCCGCCAACCCGCACTAGGCCAGCGTGGTGGACTATGGCATAAACCCTCTCAGTTGTAAAGGAGGCCCGTGCCCAGCAGTGGGACGTATTTGGGCTAATGAAGATGACAAAGTAGAAATAGTTGCGATCCTTAGCAAATATTATTGTGATTATTCATGATCCAATTCTGAGGGTTTGAGACTCAAAAATTGTTTTAGTTTTTGATACCCGCTATACAATATAAAGCTGTTGGAAATGTAGACTATGTGATACATCGGATGTACCACTTTATATTAATTTTTTTCGGTCTTGGTTCAATACCGTGTTTTTTTCATGTGTCATCATAAAAGTCATCTTAAATACATTTTATGTAAAAGTTAAAATCATTCCATTACATTTCCACTGGTATAGCTAGCTTGCAATCACAATCTATGTATCTATCATCATCTTCACCTCCAACTGCTGGGCACAGGCCTCCTCTACAACAGAGAGGTTAGGCTTTAGTCCACCACGCTGGCTTAGTGCGGGTTGGCGGACTATACCCCTAAAATTTTTATGTGTGCAAGTTTATTTGCAATCTTTTCCGTCACTGTTAAGGCACGAGATATTTTTTTGTGAATACACACATAACTTCGTAAAGTCAGAAGTATGTGTTTGGGGGTTTGAGTCCGCGACCGCCGGGAATATCAACCGCGCATAAACCTCGAGGCCATCACAAATTTTTGAACTTTAATTATTTACAATTATATTTATTTTCTAATATTTTCATAAAAGTTTTGTTAACCTAGCTTGTGGGTACTAACTCAGTTGTGATCCCGTAACAAGACATTGTAAACACAGCCAGTACACGAGAGTACCGTGGAGGCTCAAAGTTTTGCCGGCGAGCACTATGTTTGAACTGTTGATTAAAAGGAGACACAGAGTTCGTTTTTTATCATCTGTTCACACAATGACTCCTGTATCCCAATGGGGTAGACAGAATTATATATCTGTATCCACGATTTGTGAGCTGATTTAAGGCCCACGTAGTGAGCGAGTTTTTCAAAGTTTGTCGTAGTTTTTTTTTATCTAGACACGTGATAACGTGTACTACAGCCAAGCTTAGAAAACATCCTGGAGATGCATGCGTGTAAGTTTACACAAACCATTCCGAGCTGCTTTTAACTCCTCACAACTCAAAACTTAAAACTACGAATTTGAAATTTGGCACATTTAATAACCCTCTCAATTGTAGAGGAGGCCTGTGCCCAGCAGTGGGACGTATTTGCGCTGATGATGAATAACGCTTGTTAACTTACTTATTTTTTTATCGAAATATGAACGTTAAAAAATCAGCATTTATGTGACTGGCTGACTTATTTTTAATTTAAAGCGTCTGTAACTAAGAAATCTGTATATCTATGTAACCCCATATATGTTCCAATGCTGCGCAGGTGTCTCCTCTACAACTGAGACGGGTTAGGCCTTAGTGCAGCACGCTGGCCTAGTGCGGGTTAGCGGACTAGACTAGACGTTAGAAATTTCTAAGAACTTCTATGTTGTAGGTTTCCTCACGATACTGTTCTTCACCCTTAAAGTGCGCGATAAGTCAGAGGTGTGTGCCTGGGGCTTGAACCCGCTACCGCTGAGATTTTCTCTCGACCGCGCGCCTCAATCTAAATCACTAAACTAGCAGCGTGATAAAATCACTAAAGCGGCTTGATTGCTAAATTACATTCATGTAATTCAAAACTCGGCTAACTTTGGGAATGTTTCGAAGAATTCCAAATTTTATCTCGTTAATTCTGATAGCAGTCGATTGGCCGGTTTATTTACACCACCGTTGAATGAAATAAAAATGAATTAAAATCAACAGTTTTAAAAAATCTGTACATTTTACATTGTAGATTTTGTGAAATAAAGTTGATTGGATTATATTTATTGGATTTGATTGTATTATTCTTAGGCCTCGAGGTAGGTAGAGGCGCGGTCGAGTTAAATCTTGGCGGTCGCAAGTTCAAACTCCAGGCACACACAAATATACCGTCGACATTTCGAAGTTATGTAAGATATAAACTAGCCTAGATGTTATTTGTTTTCAAGTTAAATCGTAACATACAAACGAAAAATCAAATCTTTCCTCTTTATAATATTCATCATCATCAGGCCATCCTGGGCATGGGCCTCCTCTGCAACTGAGTGGTTAGGCTTTAGTCCACCACGCTGGCTTAGTGCGGTTGGCGGACTACACCCCTAAGATTTTTTACGTGTGCAGGTTTCTTCGCAATGTTCAATCACGAGATAATTCATTGTGAATAAACACACATAACCTCGAAATGTCAGAGATGTGTGCTTGGGTATGAATTTGCGACTGCAAAGATATACTCGAACGCGCGCCGAAATCGCTAGGCCATCACGAATACTTCATCCTTCTGTTTTATATTTAGGCAACTTAACATTTTGGTAAGGCAAGAATAAATATTAATTAGTCCAATATCCTATTATAATAATTGTTTCGGAACGTAGCATTGTTACGTAGGTACTATGTCTACTTGTATATTTTTTTCGTACTGGCCAATACTCATAATAATACAGCAACTTGGCCCTTCAACAATATATATTTCCATCGCTTCTCCTTTGCTCTTCGAGTCACAATTTCATGCAAAAAGACCAAGTTAACTGCCGAAGTCATCCCTCCAGGATTATCAGCATAAACTTACAAAAACAGGAATTTAAAGTAGGCGAATAAAGAGCATTATCCGGGACAGTTAGCATATTACAAGCGGTCGTAATAATTGTATCAAGGCAAGTCGGTGGTCGCGGCCGCCTCGCGCCGCAATTTGCATGAGTAATGAACGAAACGCGAAGATGTTTTTCACAACTTACCGCTTGTTAGGGCTGGTGTAGGCCTCTGTGGTCTGTTGATGTTCGACGAATTTTTATTATTAGTGGTAGTTTCAAACCAATATCTATTTTTTTAATACGTAGCCTGAAAACATTGAATCATCAGTCATTGCAGCAGTCTTCATTTGTTCCATCTTATCTTATATCTTTAAGTGAGCAGTTCTTGTATATATATATATATATACAGGGTGTATTCAGACCGTGATCGGAAACTAAGGCAGGTAATAGCTAAGGTGATTACAAATCCCCTAGCGTTAAAGAAAATTCTGACAAAAAAAAAAAAAATTGATTTGATATAATTGGAATCTCGGAATCGGCTCCAACGATTTTCATAAAATTTAGTATATAGGGGGTTTCGGGGGCGATAAATCGATCTAGCTAAGAATCATTTTTAGAAAATGTCATTTGGAAGAAAATTAACAAAAATCAACTGAAAAATATGACTCTTCCTGACATCTATTGGCGAATATTGGCGAATAATAATACTATTGTTTGTGAGCAACTAATTGCTTTTACGACACAACAGCAGATGGCGTTGTTAAGTAACATTATTCATATTTCATCATTTTATTAGTAATTCGTACTTAAATATAATTTCCAAAAAACACAATTAAAAAAAAAAAAAACCGAGCAAAGCTCGGTCATCCAGGTACTTCTCTTTTGAAACGACACGGACTTTTTATACGTTTGTAACTTCAGTCATCATTACCTGGACGGTGCAGGATATGTTTTATTAACACTTGGCGCAGTTGGCTAGACACCAGCTTGCGAAACGAGGGGCCGCGGATTCGATCCCCGCATCGAGACAAATGTTTGTGAGATCCACAAATATTTGTTTCGGGTCTGGGTGTTTGTGAGACCGAAAAGTCTCTCGTAGTTTCTGATACCCACGACACAGGACGTATATCCTAGTATGGGATTAGAACTATGAATGTGACTGTTGGGTGTATTTATTTATCAATAACACAAGTCCTTTACCAAGCGAAGATCGAAGAGTAATTAAGAGTGCTCTCTGTAAAGTGAATGAGCGGCAGTAGTCATGTTACGGGTCTGCCAGCTTACCAACTTCCAACTCTTTGAAAAATAACATTAATGTCCTAAAGATGCTGTAGTTGTGATAGTGGACTAAGATGAAACCCTTTTTAATTATCATCATCATCATCATCAGCCAAAACACGTCCCACTGCTGGGCACGAGCCTCCTTTACAACTGAGAGGGTTTAGGCCTTAGTCCACCACGCTGGCCTAGTGCGGGTTGGCGGACTACACACCTAAGAAATTCCTAAGAACTTTTAGGTGTGCAGGTTTTATCACGATGTTTACCTTCACCGTTAAAGCAAGTGATAATTCATTGTGAATACACACATAACTTCGAAAAGTCAGAGGTGTGTGCCTGGCGTTTGAACCTGCGACCGTCGAAATTCTCGACCACGCGCCTAAACCTCGAGGCCATCACTGCTTCATCTTTTAATTATAGACCAACCTAATCTTATAGTAATAAGGTTTCCAAGTCCGTAGTAAGATTAGCTTCCTATAATAATTGGAGTTAATTTCTCCAGTGTACACACAGCTTAAAATTTCTTGCACTCAACAAAGATGAGGTCGGATTTCTTGTGTCGTAATTAAACGCTTCCGAGGCACTATTTAGGAGCAAACCTATTAACACAAATTAGTAATTCAAATTCTTCCCTAAATACTTTTTGATTTACAACGCTGGCCGCGCGTGAGATGAATTTCTTCTGGCAGTTACTTAGCGCTTCTTGTACTCCTTTACTGGTGATCAGTCGTTTATGAGCCACTTTGAGGATGGGGACTTAGTACTCATAACTTTAACGGGCTTTTACCTAACACTTCACGTGCGAGAGAGTAATGAAAAATATTAAATTTTCAGCACTAAAATTCAGCGTAATCGGTTAATCTCAATCCTGGAAGAATCATACTTATTTATTTTTATTTATTTATTCTTTATTGTACACCATATAATAAGAAAACAACATAGGTATAAGCAACTCTAAATAAGGTAGTGTTACAAATGGCGGCCTTATCGCTGTCGGCGATTTCTTCCAGGCAACCGTTAGATGGACTGGAGAGATTGGAAGCATAGAGTGGGTGGTCACAACTTACGTAAATGCTTGAAATTAAAAAAATAATAATAATAATATGATGTACGCAAAATGTTTAAAGATAGATAACATTAATAAATACAAATATATGAATTAGTAAGTACTACATACTAATTCAGTAAATATAAACATACATATGAGATATACATATGTGTATATAATATATTAATCAATAAGTAGGAAATAAGTAAATAAATATATGAACGGAAGAAAGAAGAATAATATACTATAATATAATATTATAATATATTTTTGCATCATCATCAGCCCGTACACGTCTCACTGCTGGGCACGGGCCTCCTATACTATACTACTGCAACTGAGGTGGGTAAGGCCTTAGTCATCCACACTGGCTTATTTCTGGTTGGATAATAATAATAATTTTAGTGTATGAAATAATAATTATAATGCAGATATAATGCATTTTTTTATATATTTTTTTTATATTTATTTTTTATACTCTTGTTTTTTTTATTTGTTTTTTACTTATGTTATATTTAATTTAGGTTAAGATTTCATGCAAGTCGTGTTTTAGATATATATATCATAGCTGAGCGTTTGCAATTCACCTGATTATAGAGACACGTGGTATATCGTAATAATAATAAACTTTGTAATTTACAAATAAAAATACTAGGAACAAATATAATCTCGTTCAACTCGTAAGTCGTCTTCGGATAATTAAAAACGCTTCTATAACAAACTGAAAGCTGGTAAGCAGTGATGGCCTCGAGGTTTAGGCGCGCGGTCGAGAATTTCGGCGGTCGCAGGTTCAAACCCCAGGCACACACCTCTAACTTTTCGAAGTTATGTGTGTATTCACTATGAATTATCACTTGCTTTAACGGTGAAGGAAAACACCGTGATAAAACCTAATCTTAAGAATTTCTTAGGTGTGTAGTCCGCCAACCCGCACTAGGCCAGCGTGGTGGACTAAGGCCTAAACCCTCTCAGTTGTAGAGGAGGACCGTGCCCAGCAGTGGGACGTATTTGGGCTGATGATGATACCAACTATGATCCTGGATCCTTTAAGCGAAGCGTGAAGAAGCATTTGTGCGGGCCGGCATGATTGTGTCGACCAGCGGGTGACCATATCGTTACTCGCTGGTCGGTATTAATTTTTTAGATTCCACTGTGCTTACCATCAGGTACAGGGGAGTCACTTTGCCGTGCCAGTATAAAAAAAATCTTCCAAAGGGTAGTTATAGTTTTGTCTGCTGGTAGACAAAACACATACAAAAAATACTTGTGATCTTAGCGCTTTGGGACATTGCATTTGTACATTTCGCTAATTGATTGTATCTGTAATTAAGAGCAATATAAATACACCCAACAGTCACATACCAGTACATTCGACAGCCCCGTGACGCAGTTGGCTAAACACCAGCTTGTGAAACGAGAGGCCGCAGTTCGTTCCTCACACCGAGAACATTGTTTGTGTGATCCACAGATATTTCTTTGGGGTTTAAGACCGAAAAGTCTCTCGCAGTTTCTGATATCCACGACACAAGACTTGTATCTTAGTGTGGGTTCAGAACTATGTATGTGACATGTGTTCTCATGTAGCTGATGTACTCAGTAGTAAATCAGCTGCTGACCAATTCGGTTGTTCAATATATCTTTCACTGATAAACCATATCAACAACATACCATATAACCGGCTTCCAACTGCAACGAATCTCTTGGACTGAAAAATCCGCGACGAAGCAGAAAAGCCTGTCTCCTGGCCAAGACAAAACTTAACCGAGTCCTTGACATCCACCCAATCAGCATCTGGTTGCTCGTGATTAGCAGGTTGCGACAACTTTGTCGGCATTCTCGCCGCGTGTTGATAATCAAGAAAGTTGGCCGGCGACGCGGGCGCGTACGTGACGCCCATTCAGACAATGTGCCACGGTGGCGCCCATAGATCACTTAAATTGTGCAGAACCGATAACCACCCAACCTTCTGTAGGGACTGTGTGATTCGCCACAGAACTTTTACTTCTATACGACATCAACCTTGACATGTGTACGACATGAGACGAATATGAAGCATGATTTTTCGTAAATGTACATTATAAAAACAATTAGATGCTAGTATAGCCAAAAACCCGCATTAGGCCAGCGTGGTGGACTAAGGCCTAGCCCCTCGCAGTTGTAGAGGAGGCCCGTGCCCAACAGTGGGACGTATATAGGCTGATGATGAAAGCCAAAAACCGCTAATGCTATCGAAAATCGCGCATGTTGAGAGACACAATTTAATTATAATAAGTTCTAATTTTTTAATTTAATCATATTTGATTTTATTTTATACCTTAAACAATTGGTACAGCTCCGCATCGAATATTAAAAACCAAACAATCTTTATTAAAATCATCTTGCATAACACTTTTCAAAAGAGGAAATCCGTCTTACTACAAAATTCTCTGTAGTTTTTAGCACTTTTACACGTTTGGCCTTAAAATCAAGAAGAAAATATACTATGTCCAGTGTATCTCCTGTTACATAATAGGCGAGGAGCACTGAAAAATGACCCCGATAAGTGAAGTAAGGCGGGTAACTGTCCGTGTTACCGATCTCTGCGCCAGACGACACTCATTTGTTTTTAAATAGCTCCTTTTAGAATTATTTTACTGATCTTATTTTAATTTAAAACAATCCAAATTTAAAAATGTATTTAAAAAAAATCCAAATGACGTATAAGGTTGCCACGGGACAAGTTTATTATTAATGTGATCGAAAAGCGGCAATATGTTGAGTTTGACTTAAAACACAATTCGCGAAACTTTTTTATTATTATTATTCATTTTGCAATGCCTAAGGCATTCTCTTACAGTCAACCTTAGGATGATGCAGAGATAAAAAAAGAAGGGGGAAAATGACAAAATGGTGACAACAATATTATGCATAATATATGTATATACTAATATATTTTCATAAACAAATAAAAAGGTGTACACATATACATAAATACATACAAATAATATGTATGATTATTTTGTCAAACTTACATTTCAACCTTATGTGTGCATTAAGTCCAAATCGCGATTAGCATCTGTAAGTTACCTTAACTCGAAACAGGAATTGCAGTGTCACAAACAGTACACAGAACCTTGGTCACTCACTCACTGTCATGTTGTCCTTGGCTGACGACATGATAAATTTTCTTAAAAGGTTCATTATTTTATGATTAAAAATTATAGTTCTTACTTCCTTACTAATATTATAAATGCGAAAGTAACTCTGTCTGTCCGTCTGTCTGTCTCGCTTTCCTGCTAAAACTACTGAACCGATTGGTACACAGATATTTTAGACCCTGAGAAAGGACATAGGCTACTATTTATCCCGAAAAAGGGGTTTTAAGGGGTTGAAAGGGGGGATAAAAGGTTGTATGGAAGTATTGTCATTTTTAAAGCTAGAAGCTTGAAACTTATTTTTTAGGCTGTTGATTAGATATAAATATGTGTAAATATGACATTAAAAGTATAGTATATGTAATAAAAATAGGGGTGAAAGTTTGTGTGGAAATTCGTCATTTTTGAAGCTAGAATGATGAAACGACACCTAGACGACTGTAACTATGTAATGTCACTATATGTCTGTTATGCTTTCACGCCTAAATCATTTGACCGGTGTAAACGATTTTTGATATGGACATAAATGGGACTCTGGAGTAAAATAGACTACAACTTATTTTCTTTCTGAACTACAGGGTTGGGCCCTGTAGTCTACGCGGACAGATTCGCGGGCAAAAGCTAGTACGATATAATTTTCTGATATTAAATGTACCAAATTTGATTTTATAAGGCTTATATTATTACTGTTTAAAATAACCTATCTATTAAACGATATCTATAATCAATACGCGAGTAATCGAGAGCAATTATCGTCACTAACATAAATCAATTCATTTGAATAGGCCATAATGGATGAAAAGATTTCCAAAGCTTCCAAATTACATTGAACCGGCTCACATAAACCCGCCACTAATGAAGTGGTCCCAGTCTGAGAGGAGAGTGGGGTAATTAACGCCCTCTTCGATAATTAGGCCTCATTAAGACCGCGCCAATTTGGCCAGATTACGTGGTTGAATCTCGAATCGAATTTGATTGATTGCTCGTTAATTCATTATTATATATTTATAGTGCTATATTTGTATGGCCGTGGTGTATAGTAGTGATGGCCTCAAGGTTTAGGCGTGCGGTCGAGAATCTAGACGGTCGTAGGTTCCAACCCCAGGGACACACCTCTGACTTTTCGAAGTTATGAGTGTATTCACGATTAATTATAACTAACTTTAACGGCGAAGGAAAACATCGTGATGAAACCTGCACACCTAAAAGTTCTTAGGAATTTCTTAGGTGTGTAGTCCGCCAACCCGCACTAAGCCAGCGTAGTGGACTAAGGCCTAAACCCTCTCAATGGTAGAGGAGGCCCGTGCCCAGCAGTGGGACGTATATGGGCTAATGATGATGATGATGATGATGATGGTACATTACGGCCAAATGCGTGTAGTCATTTATCAAAAGTGGTTTGGAAAAAATACGCGATTCGCAGACTTCCTAGTTGTGATAAGCGCCTCACTTTTGCGTTTATGCAAGGTGTACAACTCACCATAATATTTCACGTTCAAAGACCAGACAATTAATTTATCTATTTATATGTAGCTCGATATAAATATAGTTTATCTCTACTACCTAAATACCTTCACTATATGTTAAAGACAAGTTTCTATAATACGTTTCTCAGAAATCTGATAGACAACAGACGAGTTTCCTTTCAAGTTCTAGTTAATTTTGCAATAAATAGCCTTTCCAAATATTACACCCTATACACTTGATACTATACGTGCTCAGCAGTGGGACGTATATGAGCTGATGATGATGATGATGAAGATGATGATCCTCCTCCTCCTCGCGTCGTTTTCCTCATTGCTGAGGGTCGTGATCCCCTGCACCAACAATAGTCGTCCTTCTTACTATGGCGCGCCACCTGTTCCTATCCTGTTTCTATGAAGATGATGATACACTTGAATAATTTGTTATTTAACTTTGGGCTCAAATTCGCAGTCAATACACAAATGTTGATAAAGTTTCAAACTTTCCTTACTTGGAATCGCCAAAATATCGTGGTCAATAACTTGTTTGATTATGTATATTGCGTTGGTCCTGCAGTTCAAGTATAAGCCGTGGGATCGTTGATCGAATTTTGTGAGCGTCGTGTAGTTTTCGAGCAAGTTACGAAATATTATTTTGATCCTAACTTATTTATTAAAAATTTCACACGCCAGGTACACTATTAACAACGAGTTGTATGACAGATAGTACAAAGTGTGTAGAGAAATACACCAGTATCTTCGGAGATATATGCTCGTATGGATGAAAGCTCATTGCGGTCATATTAAAAAGGCCTCATATTAGAATGCTCTCACAAGATCAAAGTAGGTATAGCGTAAACCGTAAATAAATCCCGATAAAAAAAAAATAAGTTTTAAATACAACCATAGATATTTGTATGTTAGTGTGTACGTATATATGTATAAATGTATGTGTATGTAGGCATGTATGTATGAATGTTTGTTTATATGTTTATATAGATATTTATAAGTATTTATATAACTATATATTATTTTTCTTTATTTTATTTTATTTCTTTTTTAACGATATGTTTTAGCTTTGTTGATGTTTTTTAGTTTAGTCTGTACACTTCGACTACCTTTCATTTCTCTTGCTACGTCTCCATCCTTGGTTGCCTGTAAGAGATCGCCTTGTGCGATAAGGCCGCCTATTGTACTTTTCTTCTCTACTGTACTCCTTAGTTTTAGTGTTATGTGTACAATGAAGTTTTAAATAAATAAATAAATAGATTATTTTTTATCGGGATTTTCTTTAACGCCAGGGGGTTTGTAATCACCTTAGCTATTACCTGCCTTAGTTTCCGATCACAGTCTGAATACACCCTGTATATATACTACAATTTATATTTCCATAAAGAAAGTAAGAATAAGGCATGAATAAAAGAGTTTTACAATTTGAAATGACGCTTAAAATGGAGTCAAAATTCTGCGTGGAAATGTGCATCGGAGCTGGGCAGGGGCGGACAGACGGCTGGTATTTCCGCCGCGTGGTACCGCCAGATGTGGCGTCTGCTTCCGCAGCGCACGCTGTCCAGTTTTGTATTTTACCCTCTATTTTTGAGCATTAACACCTATTGTGACAATTCGGGCAAATGGGCAAATGAAGTGGGCTTTCAGACTGAAGTATGCTGACGTAAACCAAGTCAGCCTACTTCACATGAACTCGACTTTTTGGTACTCTGATAACGGATAACTCTGAATGCAACGTTTTTCACGTTATTTTCATTCATAAATAAAGTCAGCAACAGTAATTAATAATATACACATATGTAAATACGAAAGAGGACCCATGAGAGTCATGTTTGTTAATCGCACTTTGTCATTGACTGAAATAAAAACCATATACATTATAAAATAATGTGGATTATTATGATTTAAAAAAACACCGGTTCAGGGCATAAGTCCTGTATTTTGATACTCAAATAGTTTTAATTTATTCTGGACTCAATTCTAAAGTTAACGCGTTAAAAATAAAGATAAACCCGTACTGACGCCCTAAACTGCTAACCCCGAACTTTGGCGAATAAAAATTCTGAAGACTGTCTCCCAAAAAATTACACATTCCTCGTGCATCAGCCTGGATGTCATCCCGGGGATTATTTAAATAAGTAGATTATCGCTCCTTCGCCATTTATTACCGGATCCGTATCTTATCCCGGATCAATGATGGACTCCAAAAGGTGAACGGTACAAGGTTTACAGTAGATAACACGGTAGCGCAATTTATGAAAATTACTTCCTTGGAATATTTTTAATATTAGTAGAGAGGTTTAATGTATTCATTTTAAAGTCTACTTTGTTAGTTTTGCTTTCATCACTAACCCATATACGTCCCACTGCTGGGCACGAGCCTCCTCTACGACTGAGAGGGTTTAGGCCTTAGTCCACCACGCTGGCCTAGTGCGGGTTGGCGGACTACACACCTTAGAAATTCCTAAGAACTTTTAGGTGTGCAGGTTTTATCACGATGTTTTCCTTCACCGTTATAGCAAGTGATAATTCATTGTGAATACACACATAACTTCGAAAAGAAGTTATTGCGCTAAGATTTGTCTAAAAACTTCTGGGTGTGTAGGTTCCCTCACGATGTTTTCTTTCACAGTTAAAGTAAGTGATAATTTATTATGAATACACAATACACATATTGCTTCGAAAAGTTAAAGGTGAATTCCCAGCCCTATAGTAAGGGGGGGTTAGGATTCCGACACGGTATCCTCTACCCGTCGTAGAAGGCGGCTGAAAGGGGCCCTTGGGGTGATCGGGCGCGCTGCGAAGCCTGTGTCCGTCGCAGGAGCCCACCTACAACCGGGACTCCCGAAGTAAGCTAGTGAGGGAGCAACTGTGCCCCCTAAAACCCCGAGACGGCCGAGATGATTTCGTCACGAAGGCACACCAGGCAGCTACGGAATAACGGTGGGCTCTTCTCTCCCACGCTCCACTTGGCGCGGAAATGGCCACCGGGAGTTTTGATCGGTATGCCGGCATAGAGATTTTGTTAGGGACCCAGCCCGGTAGTAACATCTACGCGGACGTGACGTCACCGAGCGCCGGGCTGGAAGGCTGGTGACCCCGACATACGCTTCCTGCCCCCTCCCCCATGGCTGGCGGGAAGTAGAGCCATAATCAGCTTCCCCGCGAGAAAAAAAAGGTGAATTCCTGGAATTTGAAACCTCGACCATCGAGATTTTGACTCAACCATTTGCCTAAACCTCGAGACTATTACTACATTTTTTTTAATGTGACATTTTTCGAGGTTCGCTTAGTTTATCAATGAAAGTGGTTTACAAATGTTATATGTTATATTGGTAATATATGCGATTTATAATTACACGTATGATGTTCTATATTTGTCACCATTACTTAACACTTGATTGGCACAAGGTATTACAATTTGTAAAGGCTTCAAAGTCCAAACTGAACCAAAAGCCATAAACTTTACCCGGTCAAAAACAATGTCAACAAACTTCAAACATCCAATATCAATGAAAGAAAATATCAAACTTAAAGCGAATTCAGATGTCCAACAATAAATTAATAAATGAACAATCAAATAAACTTGACTCACTCCTAACAATTACTCTGCGAGAGGAGGGACACGATAAAAGAGGTGGTAAATGGCGGTAATATTTTTTGATTTACAAATTTGCATAAAACAATTCAGCAGGCGAGCACAATAACGACTCGTTTAATCAGCATAATGGCAGCATTTACAAGTCAAAATTGTTTGATGTTCGTTCTGATAATAAAATATTTTATTGGTACATCAACGTCAACAGGGGTGGAGGTTCCTAGAGTTTTAGGTCGTCAGAATAAATTCTTTTCATTCTTAATTATATCTTCTATACCACCTAATTTCTCTCCAACTTAGCAGCTATAGGCTAGGCCCCATATATAGTCATATATGTTCATCTGTTTGGTGCCTCGTGGTCTCGCGGTACAAGTATGTGCCGTGCGATCTAGAGGTCCTGGGTTCGATTCCCGGGTCGGGCAAAGTGTTATTGGGTTTTTCCATTAGGAAATTCTCAGTAGCAGCACGGAGTCTGTATTTGTGCCCGAAAAACGGCAATAGGCTCGCCCCCTATTACGTGGGACTGATATATACTTGGCGAAATGTGGGTGCAGAAATACACCTCTGCCTACCCCTTCGTGGAATACAGGCGTGAGTTTATGTATGTATGTATGTAAATTGAAATAAATGACGTGGTTTTCCTAGACTTTATGTCAATTGGCTATAGATTGTGACTTTGTCAACGGGCTCAGATCTCTTTTGTGTAATGCGTTTAACCTGAACTCTCTTGATCAGATGATCTTGAACGACTAGAACGTCTCCATGAAAGTCTATTGCCATTCAAAGCATCAGAATTCTAAGCATTTGTACGATACCATCTCGTTTTGCAAACCAATGTATTTAATTTGTTCAAAATCGTGCTCCTCTTGGAAACTGCACAAAAGTATCAGGGCGCTTTTAAAATACGTAAACAGAGATTAAAAGGACTACGAGCGAAGACAATCTAAGTAAAAGAGAGCATTTACTGTGAGCAACTCGTCTAGAACGCAAGTCTTTGCGCATTTTTATGTCGGGTCACGTTCGCACAAGCTTAATGGTACTCCATTAGAACGGCTTCAGCAAACAAGCGTTTATACTTGTGAATATATAATTTTTTATAGTTTCACTTTAGCTGATTCAGATCACGTCTATGTTTCATTTCCTGGTTAGGAATGAGAAATCTGCACTCACAAGCTAATCGATAAGTTGAAAACGGAACTGCGGAAGAAGTACACATAGAATCCCAACGTTCAAAGATCTGTTTATCGCTCAGATGGAATTGAGATTTCTATGAAATGAAATGAAATGAAATTGCTTTATTTGGTCACGTAGGCAATCAAATAGCACTTATGACAAGTCAATACAGAAAATAAAAATCTTTTATTATTACATTATAATTTAACTATGGTTCATTTTATATAATTTGTACAAAAATATTTACGGTTTTTTTATAATTTATTTTTAGTTTTTATCAGGAAATACATAATATCTTATTATTATTATTTTAAAGTAAATAACGAGATGGACCTTGTGTATTTCCGAAATGTCACGTATTTAGTACTATCTCGTTCTTAAAGTATTTCTTTGCTGGCATAGGGTGTGGCGCCATACTTGTGTCACACCACAGAACAGTTGAATAAGATTAGAAGGGAAATAGACAATAATTTGTATGGGGACGAGTGTCGATGCTTGTCTATCGCCTATTCATTCTACTACGATTACACGACCAATGGTAAAAAAATTAAACAAAAATGAAGGGCTGCTATTACTTGTCAATCTATACATCTATACAAATAAATAAAATTGGAGTGTCTGTTTGTAATATTGAAATAACCGCTTTTTAATAAATGTATATGGATACATATACCAAAATAACGTTTTTTACAATTTTTGTCTGTCTGTCTGTTTGTTCCCGCTAATCTCTGAAACGGGTGGACCGATTTAACGGGACTTTCACTGCTAGATAGCTGATGTAATAAGGAGTAGTTTAGGCTAGTTTTAGTTTATAAATTTTCTTATTAAAAATAAATTTTCCGCGCGGACGAAGTCGCGGGCACAGCTAGTCGTTTATAAAAGTCTTGATATAACACGCTACCCGATTTACCAAGAAGCGCTAGGTTTGGACGCTCGGCATGCTGACATTTCCTTTCTAGTCTTATTCAACTGTTCTGTGTGTCACACCAACTATTGTGATATCTTCTGCCTTCTATTGTGGGTGATAGATTATTAACAGATCGGCGTAATTCCGCTGAATACTATTTATAGTTGGTTCTTGCCAGTTTGTTATTTCTATTAGGCTGGAATTCCAGGAGCTTTGTCTCGTCGATAATGTAAAAGAAACAGAATAAAAATGTAAAGACTTTAATAAGTATTATTAAGCAATTTTTATAAAATATCGTAACATAAATACTCGTTAAGAGGAACCCGAGTTTTATATTCATTTTGCACATTACTTTTACAACGCACAAAGGTATTATAAATACAAATAAAGTCCTTTCTTATGTATAAACTAGACTGCTGCTCGTTGTTCTTGCCATTATATTCGAAGTACAACGTGGGACATTATGTAACTGGCGGGACGGGCTGGGAAATCCACCGCTGGGCACACTACGCAGATAATAAAAGAAGGTTGCATTGGAAGTGTGTCTAAATAAAATATTATAAGTTCAGTTGGTGTCACAACGAGCTAGCTCAAAAACCGTATTTAAGAAATGATATTCTTTAGATGCCTCTTTATGTACCTACTAACTGTAACTATTAATCGTTGAAAGAAATGACTTTGGTTTTGGTAACAATGAATTGGTATAATCGGCCTCAATCGTTTTCGATTTTAATAATCTACAGTATGACAAGTTTTTTTTTTTTTTTGTATTTTTAAATACAGGTTAACTTATTAGACTGCCTTGTGGTCTCGCAGCACTAGTATGTGCCGTGCGATCTAGAGGGTCTGGGTTCGGTTCCCGGGTCGAGGTTTTTCGATTAGGAAGTAGCAGCACGGAGTCTTGAATTGAGCCCGAAAAACGGCAATAGGCTCGCCCCCTATTACGTGGGACTGATATGGCGAAATGTGGGTGCAGAAATGCACCTTTGCCTACCCCTTCAGGAATACAGGCGTGAGGTTATGTATGTATGTTAACTTTTTGATACTATCCCGAAGGATGATTAAAAGCACAATCCTCTAAAAAAGAATTTAGTAAAAGAGCTAAAAACACCAAACAATCTGTAAAAGATCAATTCTCAAGAAAATAAACGTATCAAAAAATCATATGTCGGTAAAAATAACACCATCAAGGTAATATATGCATACCACTAACAATAATGCGGAAGACTTAGAAGAAGCTGCTTTATTTGAAGTATGAATAGAAGTCTATATTATATTATTATAGGTATCTGATATATAATATACTAGCTTTTGCTCGCGACTCCGTCCGCGTAGACTACATGGTTGGGTTCAGAAAGAAAACAATTTGTAGTTTATTTTACTCCACAGAGTCCCATTTATGTCCATACCAAAAATCATTCAAATCGGTCAAATAGACGTGAAACGTGTGCCGCCGCGCACCGGCCGGCCGGCGCCTTGTACCTACATCATTGCGCGCTTTATCATTTTTTCGCTGCGGTGTTATTTTAAAACTGCGATATCTTCTAAGATACTCATTGAAATCAAATGATGTAAAGGGCAAATTTCTTTTAAATTAAATACTTGTGATTAATAACGTATTTATTTGGATAAGGATTAATATCGTCTTTATGAAAACACCATTTACAAATAATGCTTTATTTTGGAACAAATTTGGTTAGCATAAAAAAGGTTATAGTGAGCCAACCTTAAAAGATAGACATGTGCTGTCGCGGATTTAGAACTTTTAAAGGGGAACAATTCTGTCATACATTATTTTAGAGAAACTTTAACCGTTTCCGCAGCGCACGCAGCGGAAGTTCTCAAAAGGAAAAAATACCCCCGATTTTGAAACATTATTTATTGGTGCTCCGCTCCTATTGGTCCTAGCGTGATGTTATATAGCCTATAGCCTTCCTCGATAAATGGACTTTCTAACGCTGAAAGAATTAATCAAATCGGACCAGTAGTTCCTGAGATTAGCGCGTTCAACCAAACAGACAGACAAACAAACTCTTTAGCTTTATATATTAGTATAGATATACTTCTACTGAGATTTAAGTATCAATGTTCAAATCCCTCACCTGAAAAGAAATTATATATATGTAGAAGTATTTATCGTGAATTATCCTAAATAAAGAAAAGTATAGAAGTTATAGTTGTAGTAGTAGGTACTTAATTTTTCTAGTAAAGAACTTCGTAAATTACGTCATTTTCGATACCTAGGATCTAATAAAGGAGTCTTCATTTATTTTATTATTTATTCAGTCCTTAGTGTGTCCTCCACTGAGCGCAGAGCCGCGTATCGCATTTCGATATTTTTTATTAACCCTAAGAAGTTTCCCGCTCTACCTACGGGCGCATCGCTTCGTTGCTAAGGGAAATCCCCGCTCCGTATTACATTAACTTGTTTTACAACTTGAATTTTAAAGGTTCATATTATACTTGTCAAAGAGATTTTATTTTTATTTTACAAACTTTATATTATATTTCATTTCAACAAGGTTATGGTACGATCTTATGAGTAAATATTGTTTATTAAAGCTAGCATTTTGTGAAACTATATTTTTTTCTAATTGAATTTTATACCGTATGCAGAAAGCATACATTTCAATTTAATTAAGGGTAAAGCCACAGGTAAAAACTACGTACCACAATCATAATCATCGTCAGTCCATGTACGTCCCACTGCCCAGCAGCCTTCTCCGCATCTGAGAGAATTTAGATCATAGTCTACCACGCTGGCCTATTGCGGATTGGCCGACTACACACGAAAACTCAAAGGTGTCTACATGAGGTTTGCCACCTACCACCGTCAAGATTCTCGACCACACGCCTAAATCCCGAGGCCATCACTAATTTTGTGACTACGTGCCACAAATATAAAAAAAACGAGATACCAAATCTTCCTAAACAACGTCTTTTACAATTTTATTATTTTTGTTTTTATGACGTCACTATTTGATATTATCAGGACCCTTTGAAACCTCAAGGTCAGCCGTCTCCGCCCGTATTTACGTGAGAAAGTTGAGTATTGGTGTATTATTGGCGTAGATGAAATCAGTAACGCGGGACGTGATGGCAATAGTCGCCGGGCTGCGGTACCGATACCTGGCGTTGGAATTCCATTCACGCATTCCATTGTCTAGGAGCTAGGCTAGACCTAATATATAATAAGTAGTTTTATATTGTCACTGATACCAAACATCATCATCATATCCTTGCATTATCATTTCCTTGCATCCCTTCTCATAAAATGCCCATACCACTTCACTTTCAGCTTTTCACTCACGGGAGCTACTTTCAAACGTCCTCTACTCACTACGTCAATCCGTGTTATAACCACACTGATACCAAACAGTAAAGGTTTAAAGAATCATCGAAATTAATCTAGCAGCCTGTATTTTTAACTTCACTTTAACTGAATGAGATGCTGTTAGGCAAATGTTTACTGGATTTTATTGGAATCTTTATAGTTAATTTAAAATTCATGAATTTTTGGTCTAGTAAACATCCCGAGTATATAAAAATACTTGTGGCTTAAACCGATTTTTATTACGATGCGGGGGTTATTATTGCTATCTCCGCTACGAATGCTGTCAAATGGAAGTAGAGTATTTTTGTCATACGTGCTATTCTTGATTATGAAAAATTAGGTCGCCTTAGATTCGCTGAGCTTCATTGCTCGGCGTCAAGACGGCGCTGTTGACCCTGGAGCACAGGAGTTACAGTAGCGGGTGGGTGATGGGAAAGGGCCAAAATACGTACTATTCTTTTGAATTCATTGAATGCATTGATTTTTCAGCGATCAAGTAGTGGAAGCGTTGTAAAGACAAAACCATTTGTAATATTCTATAATTAGCATATTACGGGACACGGCTCCCGTCTGTTATCGAGATGGATTAGGCTTTATTCCACCACACCTACCCAAGGCAGGTTGGCGGACTACGCCCTTAATAAAATCTTAATATTACTAAGTTTACTAATCATTTTGAAGCCGAAATTTCCAGACTACTTCTAGCTACTAAGAAAGTAGTTGTACTAACTGGCTCAGAGACCATCCCGAACGGTTGTCGGCATCGCTTTGGGATTAATATTGCAGGAACAGCCGCAGGTGCGCGCCACGCCAAATTGAAAATTACTCCGAACGACACATTCGCATTTGGCCGGGTTACAACTGGCAATGTGCACTGTTCGCTCCCTCCACAATTACAGCGCCGTGATTGCATCTCCAAGTCGTCAGGGTAATCAAACTGTTGGGGGTTCTAAAGAAACCTGATAATTTGAGTTCATTATGATAAAAAAAAACATCTACGGCACTGTCGAAGGTTATCTCTTATTCCTCTTCTTGTCTCTCTTTGCGAGTATACATAATTAATTGATAAAAATACGACTTTTTATTATTCTATAGAATACTTTACACATCTGATGAAAAAATTACTAAGATGGTAGAAATAATTACAAAACATTTTATTTAAGTCAAAATTCAACTTTGATTATTTACAACAATATCAATATATCAAGCTTAAGCGGCAAGCGCTACTTAATATTAAAATTTAAATAAATACCGAGAAATTTATCACGTCTGTCCGTTTATATAATTAAATCTACTAAGTATGGTATTCTTCTCTTCCACAGGAATTACTGAGACTACACCCTTCATCCCCTTCTTCGTAGAAGATTTTCCGACATGTTCAGCTTCCTTCACGGTATCTGGTAAAGAGTCGTTGGCGGTGTCAGGTACTAAAAATGTGACAGCACCTGCTACTAATGCTACGGCTCCGAAGATAATTGCAGGCAAACCAGTCCAATAGACCATCTGTAATAATCATTCATAATATTTAATATGAATAACTGGAACCAACATGTTGCTTGGAAGTCTTTGTTGAAAGCCTCTGTCAAGTCTTCTGACGTTAGTGTCAATGTTAGCATATCATATTGGCTGCTGATACGGAAAAAAACTTTTAATGAAAGTAATTCCTGCGAGTCCTGTGGGTTTAATCATTTATTTGCTGATGGATGTATAATTTTTTTTTTACATAGCAGTGATGGCCTCGAGGTTTAGGCGCGCGGTCGAGAATTACGGCGGTCGCAGGTTCAAACCCCAGGCACACACCTCTGACTTTTCGAATTTATGTGTATATTCACAATGAATTATCACTTGCTTTAACCGTGAAGGAAAACATCGTGATAAAACCTGCACACCTTAAAGTTCTTAGGAATTTCTTAGGTGTGTAGTCCGCCAACCCGCACTAGGCCAGCGTGGTGGACTAAGGCCTAAACCCTCTCAGTTGTAGAGGAGGCCCGTGCCCAGCAGTGGGACGTATTTGGGCTGATGATGATGATGATGACGTATAATTTTTTCTTATACAATTGACGAGATCTTTAGAATTTTTAACGTTATAAGATTTAATGTGAATAGCGACAACAAAGCTTGTGTTTATCAAATCTCCGCCGTGAGATATTCGAAATTTTAGCCTCGAGGTTTAGGCACGCGGTCGAGAATCTCGACGGTGGCAGGTTCAAACCCCAGGCACACACCTATGACTTTTCGAAGTTATGTGTGTATTCTCAAAGAATTATCACGTACTTTAACGGTGAAGGAAAACATCGTGATGAAACCTGCACACCTGAAAGTTCTTAGGAATTTCTTAGGTGTGTAATCCGCCAACTCGCACTATGCTAGCGTGGTGGACTAAGGCCTTAACCCTTTCAGTTGTAGAGGAGGCTCGTGCCCAGCAGTGGGACGTATATGGGCTGATGATGATTTATTCCGCATAATGTTGGCATTACTATAGTGACTCTATAACACATAGCATCAAATACAAATATCTAAGTTAAAAAGATTAATAAAAAGCATTACCAATAGCGGAGTTTGCGGTGCCAGTATGGATCCTATTCTCCCAAGAGACGAGCACAGCGCATGCATAGAGTTTCTCGTGTAAGTTGGGAATAATTCAGACGTGTACATATAAGTTATGCTGAAATAAAGCGACGACATCAGTTTCCCGGCCATGTAGACCACGATGGATAGCCAAGTAAGATCTGTAAGAGAAATGTTAGCGGTCTAAAATCGTTTACTCACGCCGTTTACTTTGTTAATAGCGCTAAAATTAATAACGATTATGTAAGACAATATGGAAATTTACGAAATAGACTCATTAATCGCAGCCGAGAATAACGGTCCACAAAGGAATATATATAGTATAAATTGTGCTACAGAAGACTTAATAATGGCAAATGACATGTTTGAATTATGTTTCAAATGTAATATGTATAAATAATATCAAAAGTAATTTAACTTCGTGAACCAATTATCTACAAAACAATTATAAACTATATGGTAATTCTGTTTACGTTATTTATATGAAGAAGAATGTAATGTCATAAAGTAATATTTTTTTTTGATCGAAATATGGATCATAATAATCATATTGATTCAATACTCACTTGGTGGCAAAAACGGTTGAATCATACACAATACTGCGCCAATAAGAAAAGTTGCTATCAAAGGATTTCTTCGCTTGAAGTTTATCAATATGTACATTATAATAAAGCTGCCTGGTAAATCTATTAAACTGAGCAGAGCAAAGTTTATGTACTTATTTCCTTGTAACGATACGGAATTAATCATTATCCCATAGTTCACAAATGTTGACGTAGTCCACCAAACTATGCAAATCAGACATCTCTTCAACAATGTTTTCGATTTGAAAGTTATTTTTAGCAAATCTATGAAGCCCACTCCTTTATCTTCTTCGTAGTAGAGGCTATCAAGAACTCCTTTATCGACTTGTAGTTTGTTTTTATCAGCTGCTTTCTGTAGGATTTCTATGGCTTTTTCTTTTTTTCCTTTAATAAGAAGCCATCTTGGGCTTTCGTCTATAGCGTAGATGTAGAGGAAGAATAGCAAAGCGGGTGCGTAGATAACTCGTAGAAAGTTTCTCCAGTAAGGCACTCCCCATGCCACGAACGGGAGTAAAGTGCCTCCGAAGCAGTATCCTAAGCCACAAAGTATGTAGTACGGCACACGTTTCTTCGTGGCCACTATTTCAATATCTGAAAAAGATGAGAGACATTAAAATTTCTATATTTTTTAATTATTAAAATTATGGGTCTGGAGATGGCATGTATAACGATATTAGCTTCTTATGCGTACCAATACCGGACGCGAGTTTTCTCTATGAATAAGACGCGTCAGAGCTTTGTCCTTTAGGCGATTCTAATGCCGGTTCTGGATTTTATTTCCCAGGACATTTCTTGCGAAGCATACCTGAGGAAGGTATGTAGGTTGACTAGCGTTGTTTTATTTAACAGATTAAGTGCTTGCTTACGTAACGAATACTCTCAATTTCAGCTCGATTAGAATTCGCAGCTACCATGATCAACAGATCACCTAATCTGACACTGCAGTACTTATTCTCAATTTACTGAAAACCATGTGCTACTTACTAAGTATGTACACCGGAGAGCAGATATCTCCAATGGCAGACTCCCAGAATTCAAGGACGATGTACAACCAGTACCAAGGCGAGAAACTCTTGGCGAGACCGAAGACACCGCCCAGTACGCCAGTCATCACTATCGCCTTCTTTCTTCCTAATCTTCGAGAATAACAAAATAAATAGTAAATTGCTTTAGCTGTGGATTACACTGACATGTGTCTCCAGATGGGAACACTTAAAGAGCATAATAAGAAGTGATAATGGAGGGTGTTTTTTTCTTTTCAATGACATACTCACTTCAATAAATACTTCAATAAATTTGAATTAAATAAATTTAGTTTTTAGTATCATTTATAGCCCACACTAAATAAACTGTCTTAATCACACTACATTTACCGAAAGGAGAGTCTTTACTTTGTATTGCTACTTAGAAATAACTAGAAATAAATATTATCAACACATATTCAAGTTAAGTCATTATTCACTGTATGTAAAGCGTTGTTATATTGGCTGGTTTTATTACTTATCGACCATAAATCCTTCTACATTGTAGGTGATGCTTTATGGTCACGTTTTGCTGATTACTTCGCTCCACGTGTTTGAATAGAACAATTTGAATACATTTGACAATAGCCGATAAAATAGCTTGAGGTGTCTCTTTGTATTGTTTTTATTCATATTGAATAAAAACACGGCATGATGTAGGATGGCAGTCGCCTAGCCTCTCCTAACAGCTATGGGGTCCATGCCCAGTTGTGGGATGATGGGCTGATAAATATTTGTTATTGTTACTATACATAAATAATAAATAAATACATCTATCACTCACATACATAGTCCTAACCCCACTCTAAGATCATCATATCATATTCGTCCCGCTGCTGGGCACAGGCTTCCTCTGCATCTGAGAGGGTTTAGGCCCTGGTCCATCACGATGGCCTAGTGCGGATTGGCGGACTACACACCTAAGAAATTCCTAAGAACTTTTAAGTGTGCAGGTTTCCATACGATACCGGTGACCCCGACATACGCTTACGGGTCTGACGGGAAGTAGAGCCATAAACAGCTTTCCCATCGAGAACAAAAAAAAAAAAGTTTCCTTACGATGTCTTTCTTCACCGTTAAAGTAAGTGATAATTCATTATGACACGAAGACATGCTCGTGCACATTACGTTATTATTATTTTTCAAATTTTCAAAGTTTTGTGTGTATTCACAATGAATTATCACGAACTTTAACGGTGAAGGAAAACATCGTGATGAAACCTGCACACCTGTAAGTTCTTAGGAATTTCTTAGGTGTGTAGTCTGCCAAACCGCACTAGGCCCGCGTGGTGGACTAAACCCTGTCAGTTGTAGACGAGACCCGTACCCAGCAGTGGGACGTATATGGGCTAATGATGATGACGATGATGAATAAATAAGTGTTCATACCTGTCCGACATAGGTCCAACTATGAGGAGACCGAACATGTACCCCAAGCTGTGTATGGTCCCGACTAACGTCCGCTTCCATTCCTGACAGGCTATCTGAAACTAAATAACATACTTTAAGAAACAACTTTCGGAAAACGTTCGGGTGTTTAATTTTAAGTTTTAAGTAATATAACAAAATAAAATAAATAAATACACCCAACAGTCACATACATAGTTCTGACCCGACATTAAGATACGAGTCTTGTGTCGTGGGTATCAGAAACTACGAGAGACTTTTCGGTCTCACAAACACCCAGACCCGAAACAAATATTTGTGGATCACACAAACATTTGTCTCGGTGCGGGGATCGAACCCGCGGCCTCTCGTTTCGCAAGCTGGTGTCTAGCCAACTGCGCCACGGGGCTGTCAAAATATAAACATAGGGATAGCCTCGAGTTTTAGGCGCCCGGTCGAGGGCCTCTGATTTCACGAAGTTATGTGTGTATTCACAATGAATTATCACGTACTTTATCGGTGAAGGAAATATCGTGGGGACCCCTGCACTCCTAAAAGTTCTTAGGATTTTTTAAGGTGTGTAGTCCGCCAACCCATACCAGGCTAGCGTGGTGAACTAGGCCCTAAAACCTTTCAGTTGTAGAGGAGTCCCATGCTCAGCAGTAGAACGCAGTTATGTAGAATGTACATATATGGGCTGATGACGAATACAGTAATAAATATCATCATCAGCCCATATGCGTCCCACTGCTGGGCACGGACCTCCTCTACAACTGAGAGGGTTTAGACCTTAGTCCTTACCTTAGTAATAAATACATACATACATACATAACCTCACGCCTATATTCCCCGAAGGGGTAGGCAGAGGTGCATTACTGCACCCACAGCACATACCTGTGCCGCGAGACCACGAGGCAATAAATAATATAATAAATTATGAATGTACGAGTATAATTACGTTAGCTTGAAATTCTAACCAGTCATCAAAAGCACGGTGATATATTATGTGTGCAAAATATATTGAAATTACGTAATTCATGTACCTACTTCAGCGACGAAGCTATTTGGATTTTCGTAAACCCATTGAGTGCACTGGACGGAATCCTCGTTAATACACGTGTTGTTGCCGAAACTTTCATTTGCGCATCTGAAAATTGGAAAATGACAATAAGATTAAGTGATCTAGCCTAAATTGTTGGTTATTATTTCGTTAGTTATTATTTATACTTGCGTATTTTTAGAAATAGGTAGTTCTAGAACATAACAATTTTTAAACAGTAATGCTGAAATTTATACTGTCAGGCAAATAAATGCGTTTAGTGTGTTACACTATTATATACATATCATTATTATTATATAATAATAATATTAGAAATATAATTTCACATCAAATGTATAAATAATGTATAAAATCGGAAAAGTCGTGATGGCCTCGAGGTTTGGGCACGCGGTCGAGAATCTCGACAGTCGCGGGTTCAAACCACAGGCACACACCTCTGACTTTTCGAAGTTATGTGTGTATTCACAATGAATTATCACGTACTTTAACGGTGAAGGAAAACATCGTGATAAAACCTGCACACGTAAAGAAAGTTCTTAGGAATTTCTTAGGTGTGTAGTCCGCCAACCCGCACTAGGCCAGCGTGGTGGACTAAGGCCTAAACCCTCTCAATGGTAGAGGAAGCCCGTGCCCAGCAGTGGGACGTATATGGGCTGATGATGTATAAAATCGAAGGGAAATATTCTCATGGCCGTTGTATTTTTGTATGATATAGCTTAATTAGGTAATGGGATAGGTGTTATTGGTACGATATCATGCTGCTATAAATAATAGAGCTATTTTGACTTAAACTTTGTAAAAAGTAATGTTATGTTATATTTCTGCGATTATTATCGTTCAACAAAATGAAACATATTACAATTCAAGAAAAATAAAAATATCACAAGAGACAGACATGGCAAGTGTTAGAAAGTACCACTGTTTAAAAATGATTATTATCAATGGTAATCGCGCCTGATTTTCGGGGCCGTAATGCATCGCTCATAATTTTGCCAATTCGCTCATAAGTTCCGTTGATATGTGGAATCAACTAGTCATCAGGAAAACGCTTGTAATGAAGGCCATGAGTGTACAAAGAGCAGGAAGTAACCTCTAAACGCTGCGGAAAATGACATGATGTGTTGTTACTCGCATATGAATAGTATCTGGGTTCATATGTAGTTTATTTGTAAGCATGATCATCATCATCAGCCCAAATACGTCCCACTGCTGGGCACGGGCCTCCTCTACAACTTAGAGGGTTTAGGCCTTAGTCCACCACGCTGGCCTAGTGCGGGTTGGCGGACTACACACCTAAGAAATTCCTAAGAACTTTTAGGTATGCAGGTTTTATCACGATGTTTTCCTTCACCGTTAAAGCTAGTGATAATTCATTATGAATACACACATAACTTCGAAAAGTCAGAGGTGTGTGCCTGGGGTTTGAACCTGCGACCGCCGAAATTTTCGACCGCGCGCCTAAACCTCGAGGCCATCACTGCTATGCAAGCATGATATCAAACCAAAATAGAGCTACTTTATTTTTGAATTGTATTTGTATTGTATAACGACTACTGATTTTATAAGGAGCAAAATCGAACAAGCCTTTAAGGCTAACTAAACTTTTATCAATATTTTCCTTCAGCTAGCGATCGCTTGGCAAAAACTTGGCTGGAGATTGATCATTACGTGTCGCAATTTCTGACGGGTCACGGCAATTTTCGTAGCTAATTATTCTCATTTAAGTTGGTCGATTCTCCTATGTGCCAATGTTCAACACATGATTGCGAATATGAACAATCCGCACATCATATCCTTCGGGAGTGCAATCTTTGGTCGGATGAGCGTAACATTATAGTAAATAGTACCTATGCATGTAACGTCTGGCGTTGTTTATTATACAGACCTCGTTGAATCTAGAAAGAATTTCTGTGATTTTCAGCGTTTTAGCCTTTCCTATTATTGGAAGTCTACATTACAGCTCGCACTTTAGGTCCAATTTATTCAATCAATCTCATATAGTTATTTACCCGTGGTGCGTTAATTGCGTCTAATTTGACTAATTCTGATTGTCTTTCTTTTTTATGTGCGGGTGAAACCTCATAGTTCAATGTTTTGTCACCCGTTTTGCTGTGGAGGGAAGTGGACAACTCTTTGTTTTCCAACTCCTCCTTTATTTGTCTTTCTGATTAACTTCGTTGCGGGATTATGACAAATTTAGGTCCCCTTAGATTCGCTGAGCTTCATTGCTCGGCGTCAACACTGTGCGTGCCGCTGTTGATCCTGTAGCACAGGAGTTACAGTGGCGAGTGTGTGGTGGGATAGGGCAAAATAACTAAACTTTTACATGATATTTATTTTGAACTGTCTCAGTGTTTTATTGTATTTTTCGTTGATTTAATTTAACACACCGATAAGCATTTTAAAGTGTCTTAGTTAAATTTAATTTGTTCGTCATTAAATGAGCTACTAATTAAAATCAAAACTGTAAAGTCTGTGAACTAACTATGAAAAGAACAACACTAGGATTTCCTTTGCTTCTTGATGAGAACTGTATCTGAACTAGATGGCAAATTATAATCAATTAAGTTTACATGTGACCTAATGGATTAAATATACTAATTCCATTTCATAACAAATATATACAGAGCTTTAAAACGTCACACCTGAGTACCGACAATCGAAACCCATAATTGTCTAAGTAGTTAGTGTCTCACCAACCGACCCTAATACTTACAAATGAATTAATCTAAATCATTCAAATAAGTTCCAAGGTTCGTTCATTCAGAAACGTCATGGCTCATTCGCAAACGATATCAATTTGGTGTAACTTAGTAAGCCATAAATTTCAGTTAATTTCGAAAGTCACAGTAAATAAACCGGGGTTGCAACAAATAAGAACCGAAATTCCAAATTATTCGAGACTTTTGCTAAATTTAATTTATCCAACTAATTATTTGCGATGAACTTAACTTTAGGAAATAGGGTGTATTGAATAACTTTTTTTAATCGGACTATGGTAGTTCAGAAACCCTTAAATTACTCCTATGACTAACAAAGACTTGGTTCTGGATGTTTTAAAAAAATCAAATATTAAACAATTCAACAACAAAAAATCTCAATTTTAATTTTATTTAAATATATAATTTAAAAAATAAAAGACACAACAATAATAATCACATCCTTTGATTGACAGAAAAATCGAACAAGGGAGGCCTACTTAGTTTCGATCCGTAATCATAGCATCTTATACAGTATGTTATCTTAATCTACAACTGAGAGGGTTTAGGCTTTAGTCCACGACGCTGGCGTAGTGCGGGTTGGCGGACTACACACCTAATAAATTCCTAAGAACATTTAGGTGTGCAGGTTTCCTCACGATGTTTTCTTTCACCGTTAAAGCAAGTGATAATTCCTTGTGAATACACACATAACTTCGAAAAATCGCCGAGATTCTAGACCGCGCGCCTACACCTCGAGGCCATCACTGCTTTCAACAACCCTCTCAGTTGTAGAGGAGGCCCGTGCCCAGCAGTGGGACGTATATGGGCTGATGATGATGATATCTTAATCTAGTTTTACTGAGATTTCTCTTGAGAATAATGAGAATAATAATGATCATTCATATTTATTTTCGATTGGTATTAATGTATTGAGTGGTTTCGGATCTATATCCTCAAAGATTATGAGCGATATAATTAGACTAGAGAAAAAATAACACTATTGTATGGACGATAATTTACAACGTACAGTCCCTACTGCAATTATATCGGAGCCTCAACGATGTACAAATTAGTATTTGGTACTAAGTACTATTTTTAAACGACACGAAAACTCAGCTATAATTATTTATGTACGTTACATCCTCTCGGTTTGTAGTAATTGACTATTGTTACTTTGCTGTGTAGTCACCAGGTTGAGCTCATTCATAGTGAATAATAATTGACAGCCCCGTGGCGCAGTTGGCTAGATACCAGCTTGCGCAACGAGAGGCCGCGGGTTCGATCCTCGCACCGAGACAAATGTTTGTGTGATCCACAAGTATTTGTTTCGGGTCTGGGTGTTTGTGAGACCGAAAAGTCTTTCGTAGTTTCTAATACCCACGACACAAGACTAGTATCTTAGTGTGGGGTCAGAACTATGTATGTGACTGTTGGGTGTATTTATTATTATTAATATTATAATGTAAAATAGTAATATTTTATTGTGTATTAAAAGTCGTGATGGCTTTGATTTTAATAATTAAATAAATGGTGGATGATTAAGATAAAAAACATTTAAAAATGATGAATGAAAACTTAAGAATTATAACACACTTTCATATGTAAACCAAAGAGGTACATACATAAACTCACGCCTGTATTCCCCGAAGGGGTAGGCAGAGGTGCATTACTGCACCCACATTTCGCCAGGTATGTATCAGTCCCACGTAATAGGGGGCGAGCCTATTGCCGTTTTTCGGGCACATTTCCAGACTCCGCGCTGTTACTGAGAATTTCCTAATGGAAAAATCCAATAACACTTTGCCCGACCCGGGAATCGAACCCAGGACCTCTAGATCGCACGGCACATACTTGTACCGCGAGACCACGAGGCAGTCGGGAACCAAAGAGGTCTCCCAAAGGAACTGCTTAGGTTAGTGTTGTCTTTAACTCGCACTATCCAACCCTTTTCTGTTTAAAGGAAGGCCCGTGTCCAGTGAGGGCCTATATACTAGATGTAGACTGTAATTAATAGAACTACGATAAATATTTTTTTTTATCAACAAAAAAATTTGAAACAACACAATTAATATATTTAACCAAACAGTCATATACCTACATAGTTCTAACTTCTCGCTAAGATATAAGTCTCGTGTTGTATTCATTAGAAACTACGAGAGACTTTTCAGTGTTATAAAAACTCGAAACGCGAAACAAATATTTGTAGATCACACAAACATTTGTCTCGATAGTAAGAAGTGATAGCCTCGAGGTTTAGGCGCGCGGTCGAGAATCTCGGCGGTCGCAGGTTCAAACCCCAGGCACACACCTCTGACTTTTCGAAGTTATGTGTGTATTCACAATGAATCATCACTTACTTTAATGGTGAATCAAAACATCGTGAGGAAACCCGCACACCTAAAAGTTCTTAGGAATTTCTTAGGTGTGTAGTCCGCCAACCCGCACTAGGCCAGCGTGGTGGACTAGGGCCTAAAACCCTCTTAGTTCTAGAGGGGCCCGTGCCCAGCAGTGGTATGAATATGGAGTGCGGATGGAATCCGCGGCATCTTTTTCCACAAGCTAGTGTCCCGCAAGCTGCGCCTCGGAATCCTTCAAATGTTTGTGAATCATAAAAAATCTCTTGGAGCTCACCGTGGCCAAAGAACCCATTTACGTATATACATAGCATACCTAATAGAAAATAACATTACGGCCTTGAGATTAGCAAAATAGTCTAAACCCTCGCAGTTGTAGAGGAGATCCGTGCCCAGCTGTGGCTGATGATGATGATGTTATACGTATATGTATGTATAGGACTGTTTTTAAAATGCATTTTTATGTATATCTCGGTATTAGAGTGAATACGAATAGTATAGAATCGATTACGATGTGCAGTAATCAGTTGTTACTATTATGACAGCCAATTATCTTATGTGCGGTGGTCAATATGGTATAAAAATACTATCTTATATCTTTAAATGAGCAATTCTTGTATATATATATCTATATATATAATTTTAATCTCGGAATCGGCTCCAACGATTTTCATAAAATTTTGTATACAGGGGGTTTCGGGGGCGATAAATCGATCTAGCTAGGAATCATTTTTAGAAAATGTCATTTGGAAGAAAAATAACAAAAATCAACTGAAAAATATGACTCTTCCTGACATCTATTGGCGAATATTGGCGAATAATAATACTATTTATTGTGAGCAACTAATTGCTTTAACGGCACAACAGCAGATGGCGTTGTTAAGTAACATTATTCATATTTCATCATTTTATTAGTAATTCGTACTTAAATATAATTTCCAAAAAACTCAATTTAAAAAAAAAAATCCGAGCAAAGCTCGGTCATCCAGGTACTGAGTTATTAATACAGTAAAAATAAGCAAAATAAGACAAAGAAAAAAAAACTAAATATTTAGATTTGGCTCATGAGGTAACTGATATGTGGGATGTAGACTCAACCGTCATTGTTCCGATAGTCGTTACTGCCAATGGGTTGATACCAAAGAGCCTCGACCAACATCTTAGGCTCTCAATCGGGTGTTGGGTCAAAACCCAGGTACAAAAAGCAGTGTTAAACGACATGGCAGGTATACGTGAGGCGGTTTCTAACTCTCGGACCCTAACCACCGGTGGCTTGGGTCGTAGACCCCGCCATCTGTGGGTATAAGTATTTTATTTTATATTTTAATAAACTTTATATTTAAAAATGTAAAACAAGTTAAAATAAATAGCAAAATATCTTATGGTATGCTTACTAACAGGTGTTAGTAAGCACGGTACTGTGCAAACATTTCTCGTAATACAGAAGAGGAAAGCCAATTCAAATGAGAAACAATTATAAAAAATAGTATTTAATTATTTTTTATTTTTTTATTTTTTTTATTCTGGCACGGCAAAGTGACTCCACTGTACCTGATGGTAAACACAGTGGAGTCCAGAAAAATAATACCAACAAGCGAGAAACGATGGTCACCCGCTGGTCGACACAATCATGCCGGCCCGCACAAATGCTTCTTCACGCTTCGCTTAAAGGATCCAGGATCATAGGATAATAGGAATAATAATAATCATTAACGTATTTTCTTCAAAAGAGATAGTGTTATTTTTAATTTCATTAAATTTGGCATTGTTACATATAAATTGCCGCGTTCAGTAACATTAATTTCATTAAAAAAGTAGGCATTAAGTCCACCTTTACAATTATATCATTGTATAAAGTGTAAATAAATAAATGTTTGGGAATCGAACTCAGACGCAACAGTTGATCTCACGCTTGCAACTGACTGAGGCTAACTGCTTGTGAATGCATTGAAGCAATTACAATAATAGAATATTAAATAACAGCCAATATAATAAGAAATAAATCGACCTTCTGAGAACCTCCTCTCACTTTACTCGTATAAATAACAAGAACTGAACAATTAATTAAACTCGAAACACAATGTACAAAATTTACGCGGAACGAAACAACATACGTGCCAGTTTCGTCTTGGTTTAAATTTTTGTTGTAATTACTAGTTTTTTTATTATTTATGAACCGGCACAATAAATAATTTTATTCATATAGATAATACGAGATGTTGGAATGATGTGATTTTTCGTCGTTTTTTTTTAATCAGAGCTGTGCATGTTTTTGTTAACAAACATATTATGATACTTTTTTATTCTATGTCCAAATGAGCCAAGGTAAGAAGGGAGAGAGGAGGAGTGCTACCAAACAACTTCTCAGTTTGATACGATTAGTATTTTTGTTTCAATATGAAGTGATAGCGACCTTATAAGCTAGCATGCGAGGGTCTGTTCATCACACCGAATAGATGGGAAGAAGCTAATGAACAATAAAGCATTCCCAAGATTTGTTTATGTCTCTTAATATAAAAATACTCACCGATATTCAACATGTTCAGCGGCGAATATATAATTCGAACAATAAAAGGAGTTGGTAGCATACGCTAAGGCCAAGAACACAAGTAGCTCCTAGGTACCTCCCGAAAATGGTAAACTTCTTGAGGACATCGTCTAAGTCCGTAGGTTTGTCCATTACGCGAGTAGTGCCTGCGAGCGACCAACGTCGGCAGACTACCAAATACGACTAGACTGACAATAGCGACCACGCATAATACATGGTTCTTTGATAATGCTCGATGCTTTGTACTTGAATAATGGTGTAGTGTCAATGCTTTTCAACTACGTTGGTTTGTTTGGTTTCTGCACATTTGTTTTGTATTCAGCATTATGTAAAGGGCGATGTCTTTAATTGTATAAAGTGTAAATAAATAAATGTTTTTTGTCCTTGAAATAAGTAAGTACATTAAATAAATAAGTAAATTACAAACAATTTGCAATACATAAACATATTGCTGATAACTAAGTAAATTGCTGATTTATTCTTGTATTTGTTTTTTGTACATAATTTAGTAATTTGTATTTAATTGCCTTAGTAATTAGTAAATGATCATTTCATTTATTGTAATGTTGTTTTTGCCAATGCTATTTATTGTCAAAGCTAATTGTAACTAGTTTAGTTATTTGATAATGATAAAATATTTCAACCTTAACTGGACCAAAAACTAGATCTCAACACAGAATATCCTAGTGTGAGGTCTGGTGCTATTTTATAAGAGCTGTACTTTATCTGGAATCGAATAAATAAATTATTATTAACTAGCTATGCTCATCCCACGAAAACACTAAAAACAAAATACAACCCTTTCCTCCTGCTTATAATATTAGTATAAATTTAGAACACTTGACCGTAACTTTTTCAGCAATATAACTATTACGTAAGTGTGTTTTATAATGTTTAAGGCCCTGCTTTGCTCCAGTGCAATTTTATAAAAAATGTACCCTGTATCCTTTCCCAAGGTCATATCTATCTCCCCAAAATTCCTTCAGTGGTAAATAACTCAGTGGTTAAGGTGTGGAACGTAACACACATATAGAGCTATTTTCGCATTTATAATATTATTATAGATGATCATCCTGACATCGTGCTGATTAAGTGCAGGGTGCTCTATATTGATAATTCTACTGGATAATTATCCTACGGATATCCATCCATCCATCAGCCAATGGAGGTCCACTGCTGGACATAGGCCTCTGCCAATGACTTCCACAGGGAGCTGTTGGAAGCAGCCTGCATCCAGCGACGTCCCACGACCTTACCAGGTCGTCCGACCATCTTGTCGGAGGACATCCCACGCTGCGCTTTCCTGTACGTGGCCTCCGCTCGAGAACTTTTTTGGCCCTACGGATATGAATATCAATAAATACCACACCAAAGTCTCAAATATATAATTCTGGTTGCAGACTAAGATCAAGTCTTAAGATAGGCAGGTAAAAACAAGAAGGTAGGTGTAGGTAAGATTGTGCAGAAAAATTAAGAGGAAAGGAAAGAATTCGCGTACAATAGAATAGAACTGTGCTGTACTGTACTACAAGTGCTGACGCCTCGAGATTTAGGCGCGCGGTCGAGAATCTTGGCGGTCGCGAGTTCAAAGCCCAGGCAGACATCTCTGACTCTTTGAAGTTATTTGTGTAATCACAATGAATTATCACTTACTTTGACGGCGGAGGAAAATATCGTAGCATACCTGCGCACCTAAAAGTTATTAGAAATTTCTTAGGCGTGTAGTCCGCCAACTCGCACTAAGCCAGCGTGGTGGACTAAAACTTAAACCCCCTCAGTTCCCTCAGGCCCCTCACGGAGGCCCGTGCTCAGCAGTGGAATGTATATGGGCTGATGATGAATATAAAAGAGTATCTAAGTGAAGACAGATTCGGTATTATCTAATATTTTCTTCCATATCAGCTACATACTGCTAAGCCTAATCCTTTTCTCCAACTTGTAGTATTACATCACATTTGCTTGGTGCAGGCGGTCAATAACTTTATATTGATTTTCTGTTTTACATTCGTGACTACAAGCGAACACTTTTTCTTTGTTCGATGTAAACTGTTTTTGTATATGCTATAATTACCTATAATCAGGATGCATTTATGCAACATTGGTTATTCCCAGTGTAATTGAGCCATAACGACAATATAAATTAGGCTTTATCGTGAGCATTGTTGGTAATTTGAATGGATAATTATTATAATTTAAATATTGACTCAATAATTACTTGATATTTTATCACGTTAATTTCTTTCCTGCTTTTGTTGGAATTAAAATCTACTTTGAGTTCATTAACTGACATTTTTGGAGACGCAAGTTCGTTAGAAGCTGTGCTTTCATCATGATGATGATGAATATCGCCCATATACGTCCCACTGCTGGGCACGGGCCTCCTCACCATTGAGAGGGTTTAGGCCTTAGTCCACCACGCTGGCCTAGTGCGGGTTGGCGGACTACACACCTAAGAAATTCCTAAGAACTTTTTAGGTGTGCAGGTTTCATCACGATGTTTTCCTCACCGTTAAAGTACGTGATAATTCATTGTGAATACACACATAACTTCGAAAGTCAGAGGTGTGTGTGCCTGGGGTTTGAACCCGCGACCGTCGAAATTCTCGACCGGGTGCCTACACCTCAGGCCACCTCGACTTCTGAGCTGTGCTTTGCATCAGGATATTTATATAATACACATACAATATTTATTAGGGACTTCTGATAGTTTATAAGTCTCAAAAATCTATTTTAATTTTAAAAAAGTATATTATAACAGTTTAGTATATACAGCGTCTCTGTACAAACGAGAATGATCTCTTAATCTAAACAAATATTGTAATCAACTCAATAAAAAGTAATGTATACAGACAAACATTTTTTTCATGCCAAGGTTTTACTAAAAGAATAACATAGCTCTAACCAAGACTTATTATTTTTTATATCTTATTTTTCCTGCATATTTATACTAATAAAGTTCTATTTTCATGTTCATTGAATTCTTATGAAAAATTAAATAGACTCCCCATGTCGTATAACCACAGATAGATATTTCTCGCGTACATTTTGTTATTGATATAGTTTATCGTTTTATTCTTTTTACCTACTAGCAAGGCACTTGGATTATTAGATCCATTTGTAACCCAACATATACTCTGTCAATGGTCCACAGCCCCGTGGCGCAGTTGGCTAGATACCAGCTTGTGAAACGAGAGGCCGCGGTTCGATCCCAGCACCGAAACAAATGTTGTGTGATCCACAGTATTTTTTCGGGTCTGGGTGTTTGTGAGACCGAAAAGTCTCTCGTAGTTTCTGATACCCACGACACCAAGACTTGTATCTTAGTGTGGGTCAGAAACTATGTATGTGACTGTTGGGTGTATTTATTTACTTATTTATATTCCACTGTGTCTGTGATGGCCGCGAGGTTTAGGCGCGCGGTCGAGAATCGGCGGTCGCAGGTTCAAACCCCAGGCACACCCCTCTGACTTCTCGAAGTTATGTGTATATTCACGATGAATTATCACTTGCCTTTAACGGTGAAGGAAACACATCGTGATAAAACCTGTACACCTAAAAAAAATTATAAGAATTTCTTAGGTGTGTAGTCCGCAACCCGCACTAGGCCAGCGTGGTGGACTAAGGCCTAAACCCTCGCAGTTGTAGAGGAGGCCCGTGCCCAGCAGTGGGACGTATTTGGGCTTATGATGACAATGGTACACTAGTCTGAAAGTCACCGAGAAAATTAGTTCATAGTATTTTAATATTTTATGAGTCAGTATGTTTTAATAACATATAAATGTTGTACATGAATTAATGACAGGCTGTTCGCGTAAATTCCCAGGACTGAATAATAAGTTACAAGCAACTATATTCATGAAAACGAAATAAAATTAATATTTGCATGACCTACAAATATTTGTCCCGGTCTGCGTGTTTGTGCATGTGTGTGTGTTTTCAAACTCTCGGGTGGACACGGAATTAATAAATAAGAGGCCTATGACAATTAATTTATCAATATTGTTATTAAAGACGTAATGGCTTCGAGGATAAGTCGAGCGGTCGAGACAAATCGCTGGCGATCGCGAGTTCTATACCCAATGTTTAAAAAATTGGTATTGTTGCGAAAAAATCTCTATTTTCACGCCAAAAGTACCTGTGGTGTTAAAAACAATAAAATATTTGATTTAATTAAACCTAATAAATATTGAAATACTTTTATAATAATTATCTCATCGAGTACCTTGTTCCTTTCACTAACCTAAACAATTCACCTTGGACTAAAATTCAAGTGACAGATTCTTACAAATACCTTTTTGTTGTAATATTATGCATAATATAATCTTAGTTTTAGTATTTTTGGGACAGGTTGTTCTAGACATTAGTCATATTTTATCATCATCATCCTCGTCATCAGCCCATAACGTGCCCCTGCTGAGCACCGGCCTCCTTTACAACTCGAGGGTTTAGCCTTAGTCCATCCACGCTGGCTCGTACGGTCTACACGCCTAAGAAATTCCTAAGAACTAAGTTTTGCAGGTTTCTCGCGATGTTTTCCTTCGGCATTAAGTAAGTGATAATCACTGTGATTACACAAATAACTTCCGAAAAGCCAAAAAGGTGTGCCTGGTCTTAAACCCGCGACCGCCGAGATTCTCAACTACGCGCCTTAACCTCGAGGTCATGACTACTTCATATTCGGTATACCTTGACCTAAATTGAATCGCCTCATGCCCTATGGAAGATGAGCTATGGCCGTGACATTCTTACAAACGTAGGAACAATGACTCCTTATAAGAGTGACTGACTCAACGTATATTAAAAAGCAGACGCTAGTCACAATATACACTTGTTGACTTTCTGGACAGATTTACACACATGTCTTTGTAAGATAAAACCGTGCTATAAAATGTACTGATAACATCAATTCTACTGTCAATGTCAAGGGTGCTGTGAGAACAATGGACTGACAATAGAGAAGGCGTTTTGACAGCGTTCGTGGCGCAGTTGGTTAGATGCCGGTGAGGCCTGGGTTTGATTACCACCCGAGATAATTTTTTAAATAATCGAAAACTATGTTTTTTCCCATGTGTGTTTGTGGCACCCTATTTTTGTTGAGGGGAAAGCTAATTATGGCTCTACTTCCCGCCAGCCCTCGGAAGAGGGGGGCAGGAAGCGTACGTCGGGGTCACCGGCCTACCAACCCGGCGCGCGGCGACGTCATGTTCACGCGGATGTTAGTACCGATCTGGATCCCTAACTCACCTTAACCCACGCCGGCATACTGGCCTAAACCCCATGGTGGCCATCTTCGTGCCAAGGAGGCCGACCACGTTGTTTGGGCTACGCGCCCAATCTAAGCGCCCACTTAGATTCCGCTGCCGCCCAGTGCACTTCTGACACGAAATGGCGTCTTGGCCGTCTCGGAGTGATAGGGGGCACAGTTGCACCCCCACTAGCTTTGTTGGGCGCCCGCGACGGACACTTTCAGTCCTCTTCGGTCCCAACCGTCAGCGCCCGGATACACCACATCCCTGTTGGATAGGTAAGAGTGCCTGAGATAGGGTGGCGAATAATTAAGCACTTTATACAAGGACAATATAATCTACTAACTACACAAAGAAACTTTGGTAATGTGCATAACGTGATAGCAACTTTACAATTTGTACAGAATTTGTAGTTTATGTAGGTAAGTCCTTTGAGTGATTCAAATATTGTATTGGGCAAATTAAAGCCTTGTCCCTATCCCACCACACACCCGCCACTGTAACTCCTGTGCTCCAGGATCAACAGCGGCACGCACAGTAATGACACCGAGCAATGAAGCTCAGCGGATCTAAGGGGACCTAAATTTGTCATAATCCCGCCACGAAGTTAATCAGAAAGACAATATAAGGAGGAGTGAAAAACAAAAGAGTTGTTCACTTCCCTCCACAGCAAAGCGGGTGACAAAACCATTGAGCTATGAGGTTTTACCCTCACATAAAAAAAAGGACAATTACATTTAGTGATATTAGACGCAAGTAACGCACCACGGGTAAAAAACTGTATGAGTTTTATTGACTAAATTGGACCTAAAGTGCGAGCTGTTATGTAGACTTCCAATAATAGGCATGGCAAAAACGCTGGAAAGCACGGAATTCTTCCTGGATTCAACAAGGTCTGTACTATAGACAACACCAGACGTTACATGCATACTATTGAGCATACAGTTACGCTCATCCGACCAAAGATTGCACTCCCAAAGGATATGATGCGCGGACTGTTCATATTCGCAATTATGTTGTTGAGCATTGGCACATAGGAGAATCAACCAACTTAAATGAGAATAATTTGCTACGAAAATTACCGTGACCCGTCAGAAATTGCGACACGTAATGATCGATCTCAAGCCAAGTTTTTGCCAAACGATCGCTCACCGAAGGAAAATAATTGATAAAGATGACGCCCCTTTATAGAGAGACTCCATCGATTTTGCCATTCTTCTATTAATTCCGAGTAAGTCTCGGGGTATGGTTTAAATAACCGACTAATTTTCAAAGGTCGCGCGAGGAAAGAAAATCTTTATCAATATTTTGCTTGGTTGAAAAATATAACGCGGCGCGACGTAAGCCTCTGTGAACTATATTGCAAAAGCCAACAGCTTCAAAGCATTATTTCATTTAAAAACCTGTTCAGGAAATTTGGGGAACCAAGCACACCATACAAGGCCAATTTACACATTTTGGTACATATTCTGTGGTGTTAAAATTTCAATTTTTTTTATTAATATTGTTGGTGCACAAATTTTTCATTTATTTTATGTCGATTATTTCTTATTTCTAATTTAATTAATAAATATATTGTAATATCCAAGATTCAGTGTGATTTTTGAATTCGATGTTATCGAAAGCGAGGGGAGGGGAAACATTGTGTTTTGGCCTCAAAATTACGAACTAGTTTCCTGTTAGACTATACTGGTTGAGCCAATGCTTATACACTGGAGTACAAATTGACCAAACCGAGTCTCTACTGCTTAAAAAACTGTTTTCTCGTTGAAATTTAATATTTTTCTCGTAGGTCTTTGAACTAAATGCAGGCATGACTGTTCATACGTTGTTTTTAATATATTTGTTAATATAATGACTTTTCATATTAGTCATTCAATTATTTTTGTACATGTAGATGCAATGACCTGACGAATGTGATGGATCAAAATGAAAATATCTTTTAAACTTTATAGACATTTGGCGGCAACTTCAAAAAGTATTCCAGCCCACATCTCAGTGCTGGGGATCTTCTCGAAGCTTGAGACTTAATATCACATACTGATATTGTGACACAAAAATCTGACCAGTCATGAGATGGAGCTCAGTCATGTAGACAAATAAAGATAAAGTTAACTGATTTCTATTTTGCTCTCCTTCCTATAAAAATATATTCAGCAACTTGTGATGTCGTCGAAGTTGTACTATACAGTCCCTTCATAACTTGACAATTTCTCAAACACGATAGGTCGAGGTCACACGACGAGAATCGCGACTATCACATTTACATTCGATAGAGTTACTACAGTAGTTAGGGAAACTTGGGCGTGGGCGTGAGGACTGCGATGGTAATTCAATAGGTAAGGACTTGAAGAAGTTGATATATGCCGGCTGAGAATTAAACGTGTTTGTCACTCCGAGACGATGGAGTGGATTACCTTGAGTTTCTCACTTGTATTATGGGAAACAAGTTGAGCGATTCAGTAAGTAGACTGAAATGGTGATAGTGGTTTCAAGTCTGGGTAGAAAATGGTTTTTATACTGGTACAACAGAAAACTAGTATCCAGATGGTGCTTACACTTCAGTCGAGATAGAGTGTCGACTTTCCAAAAACCATTACCATTATTCATGACTAGTCACAATAATTATGTCTATATTGTCAGCCTATCGCCGTCCACTGCTGAACAAAGGCCTCCCCAAGTAGGTGCCTACCATCTTGGTCTTGAGCAGCCCTTATCCATCCGCTACCCGCCGCCTTTCTCAAGTCGTCGGACCATCGTGCTGTAGGGCGTCCTACACTACGTCTACCTAAACGCGGTCACCACTCCAACACTTGCCTGCTCCAACGGTCGTCCGTCCGTCGGCAGACATGGCCAGCCCACTTCCACTTTAGCGTGCTAATCCTGCGGGCAATGTCAATGACCCCGGTTCTCTGACGGATGTCTACTTAATCGTTAATAAACACTAACTCATCACCAACATTATATTCTAACACGACGTCACACACGAAATGTTGTTCCAAACCAGAGATAACCAGTATAATAACGAGCTCAGCCCACCAAACAAACAATCCCCGGCATAATGTTGATATTGTGAGACAGTATGACATGTCGCGTAATTCGGTCAAGTCCTTTGGACTGGGACTCCAGCTGCCAAATCGTTGAAACTTCCTCCACTCCGCACTATATCTTAATGTGTGGTGCGAATAATAAGAGAGGGCGGTTAAAAATTTTGTTTTTATTGATTTTTAAATTTGATGTTTTAAAATGGAAACCTGATACAAAAATATTGCCAGACATCCATTTAGACCAGGGCTTCCCAACCAGTGGTCCGCAGAAGCCAAAACATGGTCCGCGAAGTTCATCCTAAAAGTTATATTTATTTTTATGTAAATTCCTATTGATACTTTTAATTACCTACTATGTATCAAGCAATGTTGCAGGTTTGATCCCTTTATCGAGATAAATTTTTGGCTGATTCACAAACATCTCGGGGCTTTCTTATTAAAACTAGATTTATCTATTTGCTATCAGAATAAGATTATAATCTTCATAACCGGATATGAATGAATGATATATATTGATATGATATGAATTCATATCCTAATCCCTGACTATTACAACTACTATTACATTATATTCATTACTTCTTTCCTTTACCAAAGTATAATAATAATAATAATAATATAACTCTTTATTTAGACACCACATGTACAGAGTAAGCAAAAGAAATAAATACAAGCAGGTGACATAAATTGGCGGTCTTATCGCTAAAAGCGATCTCTTCCAGACAACCTTGCAAGGAGAGGAATAAAATTACAAGTATGGACGGTGCTGAGTCTTAATAAACTTACATAAAAATATGTACATATATACATAAATATGTAAATACAAAATATAATAGACTTACATACAATAAAATACGTATAAATACAATAAATATATATATATACATTATATATATATATATATCCATCATAGGAGCCGTATTACTTTGCAAGATAGTGCGATTTCAGTCTAAACTTGAAAATTTCCGGCGAGGACGATTGTTTTATATTTAGAGGTAGTGCATTCCAAAGTCGAACTGCTTCTACCGCAAAGGAGTGGTCATAAAAGGATGTCCTATGAGCCGGAAACTTTAACATCAAATTCTCCGATGACCTAAGTGAATGAGAATTTGCAGTTCGTAGGAAATTAAAACGTTCCTGAAGATAGCGCGGGGACGAGGAGTTAAACAGGATACTGTAAAGAAGAGACAATATGTGAACATTCCGGCGATGGCGTATAGGAAGCCACTTGAGCTTAATTCGATACTCAGAGACGTGGTCATATTTGCGTAAACCAAATATAAACCTTATGCAGAAATTTTGAAGGCGCTCAAGTTTATTTAGCTGGGCCTCGGTTAGATCAAGATAGCTGGCGTCGGCATAATCAAGAATAGGAAGTAAAAGAGACTGAGCAAGTGCAATTTTAGTAGTTGTTGGAAGAAAATTACGCAACCTACGCAAGGATCCTGCAGAAGCAAATAGTTTGCGACTGACTGCCATCAGTTGTGGTGCCCATGACAGATGCCGGTCGAAGATAACCCCCAGATTTTTCACAGTGTCACTAAACGGGATGTTTATCCCGTCAAGCGACAATTGTGGCAAAAGTGACCAGTCGATCCTACTGCAAGTCCTTTGGCTACCAATAATTATGGACTGCGTTTTGGTAGGGTTCAACTTTAAGCCATATGCTTTACTCCACTCAGTTAGAACGCGCAAGTCACTATTCATTGCTTGAATAGCGCCATGTAACTGAGGGAGAGGAGCTTGACAATACAGTTGAAGATCGTCTGCATAAAGTTATATATTGGTTTTTAATCTAAGTAAGTATATATATTGGTTTTTAATCTATACAAATAAATAAAATTGGAGTGTCTGTTTGTAATATTGAAATAACCGCTTTGTAATAAATGCATATGGATGTATAAACGGTACATTACCGAAATAACGTTTTTTACCATTTTTGTCTGTCTGTCTGTTTGTTCCGGCTAATCTCTGAAACGGGTGGACCAATTTTAACGAGACTTTCACTGGCAGATAGCTGATATAATATGGAGTAACTAAGACTACGTTTATTAAAAAAAAATCTTTTATTTTAGAAAAAAATTAAATTAAGTAGGTATCATAATAAAAAAAAAACTAAAAAATTAAAGAATCGACTGTTAGGCGGAACGAAGTTCGCCGGGTCAGCTAGTATGTAATATGATTTTATTTGCACACTTACTATGCATCATCTCTGCATCAAGGTTCGAATAGCAGGGAATGCCTTAGGCATCAAGTCCATCTTTACAATTATGTATTTACATACATACATAAACTCACGCCTGCATTCCCCGAAGGGGTAGGCAGAGGTGCATTTCTGCACCCACATTTCGCCAGGTATGTATCAGTCCCACGTAATAGGGGGCGAGCCTATTGCCGTTTTTCGGGCACATTCCCAGAATCCGTGCTGTTACTGAGAATTTCCTAATGGAAAAACCCAATAACACTTTGCCCGACCCGGGAATCGAACCCAGGACCTCAAGATCGCATGACACATACTTGTACCGCGAGACCACGAGGCAGAATTATGTATTTAATTGTATAGTGTAAATAAATAAATCATAAAAGACCAAAAAGTACTCGCTCCTCTCTCCCAACTCGTCCCTCGTCTGTATTTAGGAGCACGTGTAAACAGAATTAGTCGAGTTTGTGCCGTACGCGGCCGCTCCTTGAGAGCAATAATTGAATTGGCTTGAGCACCACACGTCATTATGGCAGCTACCCTTGTTGGCATTCAGTCAGATAATCCACTCGCGAGGCGCTGCAACGGCTCGATGCGTCGAATCCCAGGTTTGATCTTGTTATTAACTGTATTAGAGCTTAACTCCCTGTTATAGGTTTTGAGAGGCCAAATTAACCCTTCCAACAGCTCGATTTTAAGTCTCTAGGAATCTTGTTAGGTTTTACCCTTAATCAGAATACGTGCAGTATACTTCTTGTCAGAATAACAAGAATTTAACCTGAAAATATCAATTATAATGGATGTGAATTTTTAGGATACTGAAATAGGTAGATTGTTTCCACTACTTTTTCTAGGACCCCACACAAGTTAAATAACTAAAGGGCAATGCCCAACTGACTATACAACTTAGTATCAGCACAAATATTTTTGTGCCACAATGAAAACTTGTGCATAGTGTTGTAATTAACATACCTTATCAATAAAACTAAATAGTACTTGCATAATTTCCGGGGTTCTATGGTAACTAAAGGGTCAAAGTATAATAAAACCACACAAGTAGGCAGTCAAAGTAAAGTTTTAATATCATTATTATTCCATGTACTCTTCTTCAAAAAAATTGTCTAGGAATGGCGCTGGTGTAGTAATATTATTATGCCATCCCCAACTCAAGTACCAAGCAATAGTCATTATGTGGGCACAACAGCCGACTGTGTGTTTGCCCACTAAGCAGCTAACCAGAGATAACCCTTAGTGTATTTGCTGTATTGACACATGA